>VZTG01000864.1:1054040-1323757 GCA_013397845.1 Melanocharis versteri | reverse complement strand
GACGCGTCACGCTGCGACCCTCGATCCCCTCTGGCCGCGGGGCCACGTGCCGTCCCCGAGGCGGGGGCTGCGGAAATTGGAATTGTCTGACCCGTCCTCGGAATTGTCTGACCCGTCCTTGCCGGGGATGGGGGAGGAGGGATGGCACTGCGCAGTTCAAGTAACTCTTGCTGAGAAAATTTTGCGGGTGGCTACAGGACGTTACAGAAACCAAAAGTAAAAACACGTCCATGGCGAGAAGCAGCTGGCCTGAAGGAGGAAAGGAAAAAGAAGGGGAAGCTGATAGAAACTATGTGAAATAAAATCAAGTTTATAGCTGCATGCTGGGTGATTCAATGCTCACCTGGACAGGCTGTATAGCTCAAGGTCCAGCTGTTTAAAAAAGGATTTGCAAAGTCACAGGAAAAAAGCATTTTTTTCTAGGAAAATCTATTTCGATTAGACTTAGAAGAGCCATTGTTCAAGGAAAGAAATACTAGATTTACGTAAAGATGGGAAATGCAATGTGCAGTCTGTTTTATAGGCTTCCAGTGTGCCCATCATGTAGGAATGTGTACACCTGGGGACACAGGATTTGAGGGTATGCCAGGCTGGGAATTGAATGGAAATGCAGTGAACAAGAACAGGCACCTGCAAGTTAACGAATGTCCTCTCCTGCTGGAAACTGCAGAGCAACACATGGCTGCCAAGGCAGGAGCTATTTGAAAAATCGGAAATTAGGTTCAGGAAGAGAGGAGTCTGCAGATGTAGAAAAGTCAAAGCTGTGCTACCAGAAATAATTCATTTTCAGGTAGAGCAAAGCTTTAAAGTCTCCACACAGAGAGTGGGAAGCAGAAATTCCCCACTGGTGAGCCTGATACAAAAGCAAGCTATTGAAACTAAAATTAAATATATGGTGGGATGGTGTGTCTCTTTTTGAATAAAACAAGAAGCAGGTGTGAACCCTGTGTTCCCATTAATCTTTCCAAATGTGTGTTATTATTAATGTACCAACTGAGTGTCCCAGTTTGGGAATGGTTAGTAGTAGAGTTTAACTTTGAAACTAATAGCGTGCAGGGCATATTTACTGAACGTATACCAGCAATTCTGAAATTAACAGCATCCTACTTACCACACACATATCAGCAAATATGTGTATTAATAGAGGGAGGTTCTCTAAGGTATCTTAACATATGCTTTCAGATACACACCTCTAATTTGAGCTCCTTTTTCTTTATTGGTTTATAAAATACTATCTTTGATAATACAGACTCAAACCCTGATCCTGACTCAAAAATTAAAGAATGCCCAAGAACGGGAAAAATTGCACTTTGCATTGGTGCCTCTTAGTTTCAGTTTTGGGTTCATGTACATGTCCTATACTTAAATTCTGTTATACATTAATGTAAGAGGAGATACAAAATGTACAGCCCTGCTGAGCCCACCAACCAACCAATCAAAATTTTGGAAAGAACAGGCAGGAAAAAATGAAATTCAGTGTATGTCATGTGATAACCTGTGGAACTCTAATAGTTTTCTCTTATTGAAAAAGTGGGTTTGTATTAAAGCTTATCAAAGTTGTAACAATGCCAAAGCCTACTTTTTACAGGATTTATCCTTTGTTAATGAGGCTTCTGCATTTAATGTGAGCTGCACAGCAGCATTACTCACTGCATAATTGGTGAGCAGTTTCTGTATTGCAAGTCACAAGCATTATATGTCCCCATGAATACCTACAGCTCACTTCAAAGCAGAGCTAATGGCTGGGCAAATTTCAACCATGCCTGTAGAGATAACCAGATACAGAATTTCAGATACAGGAGGGCCCAACCATAGAGCTCACAGTAATGCACAGCAGCCTTTTGCTTCCAAGAAGACTACTTTGCCTTTCCAAACAAAAAGCCTTTCAAGGTGCCAACATCATGACTAAGAGCCTTGTATTTCTAGCAGGAGTCTTTGTTGCTTATCAATGGATAATTTGTTTTGCCCTTATGCCGGTATGTTTTTAACAATAGCAATGCCTGTAGAAAGTGTCAACACCTGTCTATCCGTAAATCTCCACCCCATCTCTATTCTGCTCACCACATGAAGTAGATACTTTGCGTGAGCAACCTTCCTCCTTTTACATTCAACGCATTGCAATCCAGTTTTTCTGGCTAAGTTGAGTGCATCCACATGTGCCAGTGAGCACAAAGGGAATGGTGGAAAAGGATTTGCTACCTACAGCATCTCATGAGAGTAGGAGGAGGTTTTGGAGATGGTAACTTTTGCTTTTCTGTACTTCCCCCAGCAATGACTTTGAAACTGGGACATCTGAACAGGGATGACTAGTTATTTATAACATTTTTAACCTCGCAGTATGGGTGCTTACAATACCTAAGTCCTTAGAGAAAAAAAAAACCAAAAAAAATCAACCAAACCAAACCTAACAGCCTCATGAAGGCTTACAAGAGTTACAGGAGCAGTTACTCCCCGAGGGAGAGGACTCTCTCCAAGGAAGTGATGGTACCCACAAAGCAGCCAGCAGACAAAGATTTCACTGCTACCTAGACTCTGCTGCTAAGTTTAATATAAGAGCATGGCTCTGGTTTGAATAAAGTGCCTGATAATCATCTAAAATATCAGGCCTGGACATGTTTAAAGGTAGTTTAATGGAGAAGAAAATTGGACAATTGCAACTTTTACCATAAATGCAGCTAAAAGCCAAATGATTCTTTTTTGACAGATACACAAGTTTAGTTTGATGGAGTTGATCCCATGCATGGCTATGGAAAAAGTCACTAAAATGCAAAGGGAGGGTGACAAGCATCCAGCAACTGATTTGGATAAAGAAAGACTGTATCCAGAGAGGTCTTTAAGCAGTGACTTTAACTTAGCTTTGCATTAACTCCGTCTGGATGATCTTTTCTTCAGGACACTTACTTTATTTGCTGCCTTGTTTTTTTAAATGGATATTGAGGACTTAATTATTTTTAAACATCAAAGAATGTTTTGCTGTTAGCAAAAAGGGAACACAAAGGAAGATGTCTTTTCTCTGTTGTTGCTCTACATTTCCTGTTTTCAGTTGCAGTGGCCTAACCTTTTAGCACATTATGAAACTGTCATATTGCACAGTAAACCTAGGATGGAATCGAATGATCTCTCAGCTGAGTTTATATGTATTTCTCACATCTCTTCTACAATCTCTGTATGAATCTTTGGCACGAGTTCCAAAGTTTTGAGGCTTTTATTGTGCTTGAAGGGTTTATTATTGCTAGAGACCCTTACAGTTTATTCTCTCTGAGTGTCACCGTTCATAATAAATACCTAGATGTTATCATAGCATTTTAGAGACTGTTCTGTGTCTTCTACTGCATGTGGTAGATAACTTTCAGAAATAATAAAAGGAATTACAGACCTTTTTTCTAGTATCAACCTCCTTTTTTACTCAAATGTGACAGTGGCAACTTCTGTAGTGCTGCCTCTGGCTCTGCCCTGATGCATATTCAAATGTTCATCTTCAGGCCCACTGAAATACTAGGAACAGGTTTGGGAAATAAGACAAAGAAAGGAGTATGGACACATCCACATTGCATGTTTGTTGATAGCAAGGAATGTCTTTCTCTGGGTGTTGGTTTGGCTTTGACTCCTGCTAGGATCTCTGTGTGCTCCTGGAACAACGACAAAATAATATAAGCAGTACTTTAACATTGAGACAACTGCTGTTGTTGTTGTAAAGTGGTAAATTATACTCTTCTGTAGCACATTAAAAAAGGGTCTCTGACACCTGTGCTGTGCATTTTCAACAGAAAGTGTGCCTTGGTTTAGTAGGTCTACTGGCAGAGTTTATAAGCTCAATCTCCTCAAAAGCTCTTCTCCCTTGTCACTGTGCCAGTGTGGGATTATTACTATTATTATGATTGTGGGAGCTGGCAAATGAGATGATATTTTGTACCACATTACATTTGTTGCAGAAAACATCATTTGAAGGAATGATTTAAAAGAAAACCAGTTATCATTTGGAAAATGGTTTTTAAGCAAATAATAATTAATTCAGGTAGAAGAGCTTTTAATTTTAAATGAGAAAGGGTTTTTTTTTTTTGTTTGGGGATTTTTTGTTTTTGTTTTTGTGTTTTGGGGTTTTTATTTGTTTGGGTTTTTGTTTTGGTTTTTTGTTGTTTGTTTGTTTTTTTGTTCTTTAAACATGCAAACCCGAACAATTTCCTTAAAGTGCTGGGGAAGAGCCTGTAGCTTTGGGTCTCACATATTTCAGAGGCAAAATTCATCTCTGACTAATAGTAATCTCTAAAATGCCCCCACTGCCTTATGTTTGACCAGAAAGGAGCAAACTTTCAACAAGAAGATGAGAGAACGGTTTAAAGGGCAAGATTCCAGATTGATCTGAACTTGGGAGTACTTCTGAGATAAGAAGAGTCTGTACAGAAATAGTGGACTCACTGGGAGCTAAACTGCTGGTGTTTAAAGGTTGTGATTGATTAAGATATAAACTCAGTAGCAGCAGGAGTGGGGAACACACAGGTCAATATGCCAGCAGCAAAGATTTGGAAATTGTGCCTTTCTGAGTGCAGGAGAGACCAGAGAGCAAAAATAAGTAATGGAAAACAAATAAAATGCCTTTCAAATGGGAAATTAAGGAGGAAATAAACACCGGAACACATACTTCTATAAAAATGCTAAACATCCAATGGATAAGTGGAGGGAAATAAAATGTCTGGTCTTAGACAAAGGCAATGATATGCTACACACATGCAGGACATTTTAGTACCGGAATATAAAATATACCGAACAGGTAAGAGTCACCTCTGCTGGTGATGGGATAATGAAATTTATTAATGAGATCTTATAATCAGATCAAGTAAACAAAATAGGAACCCAGCAGGTGGCACAGGATGCCAATGCACCAAAATGTCAGCTGTAAGCACATGTAGTCCTGAGTCTGCCACTTGCCTGCCTGACCAGAAGGAGAGAGAAGGCATGCTGAGAATGATCAGATGGGCAAAGAGGGTGGGAAATATAGCCAGCACCGTACTTCAGGTAACCTCCATGTTGTCTGGACCCTGCAGCATTGTTATGTAACACAGACTTCATTAGACGCCGTCCGTACTGCTTCACAGAGCGGTGGGACAGGGAAGCCACAGAACAGATGCAGCCCCTCATTTGGTCCTCATTTATGTGCAAGATCTTGACCTGCATCTTCAGCTCGTGGTTTCTGTTCCTGTATTAACATTCAGAATTCCCAGAGGCTTGACAGAGACCAAGCATTCACAGCAGTTGCACCCAGTTTCAAAAGGGAGAGACATAGCAATGAGAAAGCTTGTGAAGAGGAAACAAAAGGTAGCTGCTAGGAGCAGCAAATTCTCACAGGTGGAGCTGAACTTCCTGAAGGATGCACAGCACAGCATCAGTGTCTGCCATCTGCTAAAGTGTTGAGAACTGGCAAAAGGAAGTGGGCACCAATAATCTCACTACAGGGTACATTATTAGAAATCAGATGTTTAAGTCTTCTCCAAATGCAAAACCACAGAAAGGATCATAAACCAACAGGTTACAGGAAAGCACAGTGAAAGAACAATGAAAAACTGTGAGCAGCAACTGACAAAATGAATCCAGCCTAATATTAAATCTTGCCTCAGGTACATCATGACCAAGAAGCCCACTGGAGTCTGACAGATCAAAGGGCAATGACGGAGTAAAAAAAGACAAGAGGCCAAAGTGTTTCCAGAGAAGCTAAATTATATATTTGCATATGTTCACTGGAATAAGCCGATGATCCCCATACTTGAACCCTTCTTTTTGAGAGTCAGCAGAGACTCTTCCTGAAAGTGTGCTAACTGGGAAAGGCTATAAACCAAGCTAGGCAGAGTAACAAATCTGCAAACATCTGAGTTTTTTAAGGCAGTGTTGAGCACTGAGTAAGTGCAGATCTGCTAATGGATGTACCTTTCTCTTCACACTTTCTGTGTGCCTGGAGTCTGGAGAGTGGCAATGCAACACTAATCTCTAAAAAAGATTCCAGGGGGTAAATGAGGTGACGTGATGGAGAATATGAAAGGCTGGCAAGCCTAACATCGGTACCACGCAAAGCAGTAGAAACTGCAATACAGGATAGAATTCATGTGCACCTGGATAAATATGATCTATTTGGGCAGTGCCAATGCATCTTCTCTAAATGTAGTATTTACCATCTAGGCCTCTTGACAGGTTTTTGATGAGGTCTGCAAGCATGCAGACAAGAGTGATCTGCTTGATATGGTCCACCAGTTATTTCTTTATCTGGATGAAAGCTCCTGCTGAGTGAACAAATCAGCAGGTTATTCTCACAAGAACTTGCTCATTGCGTTTTTCTATTGATATAAGGGGCCTTTGTTGTAAGGAAATTATTTGTACCTTACTCATTATTTCTGTGAGACTGAAATAGCTTTTGTTATTACCCACAGCTTACATGAAGCTGGGACTTGAACAAGAACTACCTGTCTGTGACTCAACACTCACACAACTTGAGATAAAGTTTGTGGGTGGACAGTGCATATAAATGAGTTTATAGGACTTCTCTCTGTGCTTGGCACCATGGGTGAATCAGGGAGAGACTATGAGGGTATTGCTATCAGGTTGTCATCACTGCCCAAGTACTACTGGTGAGCTGGTTTAATGTGCTTGACACAGAACGCGCGAGGGAGAATGAGAAAGATGAAGATAGTGCAGAGCAGCACAGATCCCTTATGACTCAGATCTGCAGTGCTCTGCACACAGACTAACCAGTAATAAGCCTCTAAAACTTATTACTGGAGCAGAATTTAGAAGCAAAACTTCGGAGTAGATTTTAAGCTATAAAGGCTTCAAGATTTGGTCACTTCAGAAATCACCTCTGTGTGTGACATATTTCTATTGCAGAGGTCATTAATTGTGTCCAAGATGAACCTGTTCCTGGCTTTGAAAAAGCAAAGCCCACTCTCTTTCCTTTCCTGAGGCTGTCATGGAGTAACACTGCTCTTTGTGGTAGCTTCTGGAAGACATACTTTACAATGCTGCATGAGTAACTCTAGTTATATTTTTAAATGTTAAAAAGAAAAAAAGAAAAATATGGTAACACTGTATATTCAGTATAATACCTAAACAGCACTATTATCACTCTTTGATTTGTATATGTCTTAATTCTCAATATACCTAAATAAATCACAAAATTACAAAACAACAACAACAAATAAAAAACCACCCAAAAAACCACAACCAAAACCCCCCAAGGGGTTATAATAGTGAAGTGTGTGTAGATTTCTAGTTAGTGATCTATTTAATTGATGCTTACGTAAATAGTCCTATTACTTTAAGGAGTGCATCTATGTTTCTTGTTCTTTTTTGGAGGCAATAATATGCCCATAGTACCAAATCATCAATCTTTATATATATTCTATTAAGCAGTAGCACTTCATTCTATGAAGTCCATAAGTTTCTTGAGGTTTGTTTGTATTTCAAACTGAAACAGTTTGGCCATGCAGAATAAACTGGGCTGGATCTATCACAGGCAGTATTTAAATGCTCCAGCAGGAACCTGTGGCCCACAATTTAAGTCCCATCAGCCTGCAAAACTTTGGAATCATCAGAAATCTCTTGATAAACAGTGAACCTGGAAGAAATACTCAGGTGCTGTTGAAATGAATCAAAGTACCTAAGTCAAAGAATCACAGGATCTGTAGAGATCATTTAGTGCACCCTCTTGCTTAGAGCAGAATCAACTGGAGTGGATTGCCCTGGGTTGATTCCTCTTGCATTTTGAATATCTCCATGGATGAAGACTCCACAACCTCACTGGACATCTCTCTGATGGCCACAACAGTAAAAAATACCCACCTTTTTTCTTTTGTTTAAAACAAAAATCCTATGGATCAGTTTGTGCCTTTTGCCTCTTGCTCCTTCACAAAATGCGACTGAGAAGAGTCTGACTTCATCTTCTTTACTCTCCCTAACTTTAGATATTTAGATAAATTGATAAGATCTCCCTGAGCCTTCTCTCCTCCAGCTCTCAGCCACTCCTCATATGACAAACACTCCAGTCCCATAATCATCTTTGTGGCTCTTTGCTGGATTCAATCCAGTAAAACCAAATTTTTCCTACATTGGGAACTCCAGAACTGGATCTAGCACTCCAGATGTGTCCTAATGCCAAATAGGGGGAAATGATCACCTGCCTCAACCCACTGGCAATGCTCCTAATGCAGCCTAGGATACTGTTGGCCACCAGTGCCACAAGGATACAGCACATTGCTGGCACATGTTCAAGCTGGTGTTCACCAGGGCTCCCAGTTCCTTTCCTGTAAAGCTACTTACCAGCCAGTTGGTCCTCAGCCCCTAGTAATGTGTGTGGAGACATTACTCAACAGCTTTTGGCATTTCCCTTTGTTAAATTCCATGAGATTCCTCTCAACTGATCCATCTAGCTTGTCAAGACCCCTCTGAATGGCAGCATAACTCTCTGGTGTATCAGCCACTCCTCCCAGCCTTCAAGTGCCTGCAAACTTGCTGAGGGTGCACTTGTTCTATCAACCAGGATCATTAATGAGGGTGTTCAACAGTATTGGCCCCCGTATTGACCTCAAGAGTACACCATTAGTGACTGGCCTCCAGCTGGATTTTGCACCACTGATGATAATCTCTTGAACCTGGCATTTCAGCCTGTTTTCAATCTACTTCGCTATCTACTTATCTAGTCAGCAGCTGCTTAATGAGGATACAGTCAGTGATGAAAGCCTTTCTGAAGTTAAGATGATTAACATCCTCTGCTCTCCTCGTCCACCAAGCTAGTCATTTCATCACAGAAGGCTATCAGGTTGATCAGGCATAATTTTCCCCTTCATATATCCATGCTGATGATTCCCAATCACCTCCATGTCCTTAATCTATTTTGAAATAGTTTCCAGAATGATCTGCTCCAACACCTCTCTGGGTATTGAGACAAAGCTGACTGGCCTGTAGTCCTCCACATCCTCCCTCTTCTCCTTGAAGCAAGATGTGGCATCTGCACTGAATTTCTAGTGCTCCTCTGATCACTGTGACCTTTCAAAGACACATGAGACTGGCCTTGCAGTGACATCTGCCTCAGCACTTGTGGATGCAGCCCATTGGGTCCCACAGACTTGTTTGCGTCCAGTTTGTTTAAATGTTTTGATCTGCTCTACTGAAGGTAAGCCTCCATTGCTCCAGATGCTCCCACTGGTCTCAGGGGCCTGAAACTTTTGAAAAAAAATCCTGCTAATACAGACAGGTGAAGAAGGCATTGAATATCTCTGACTTGTCCACATCCTGTGTTACCACAACCCCACTCAGCAGCCAGCCCACATTTTCTCTAGTCTCCCTTTTTCTGCCAGTACACTTGCAGAAATCTGGACAGTGCAGAGCTATTCAGCTCCTGTCAATTTTCTCTGTCAATGAACTGGTGCCCTAAGAAAGTTTGCAGACAGTGAAAGAGAAAATGCTCTTATTCCCTTTTTAAAACACACACAGCTGTTCAAGCATCTTTGCTATTAAAAACTCAAATGCAATTCCTTTTTCTAAATCTGAACCCACATTGATCCAGATTAATGCAATAACTACCAAGCTAAAGTCAGTGCTCTGTGTTTCCTTTTGGAGCTGATGCACTTCATTCAAAGCACTGAAATATTTAGTAGAGTACAAAGTGAAATTTATGTATCCCTCTTCTGTTTCCCCACAAACAAGTACTGCTACTAGTGGAGCACAGTCTCACTCATATTCTCATTGTTAACTGTCGGATATTTACTTACTGGTATAAAGTTCAGCAGCTGGACTATGCTCCCTTTAAAAGCCTAGCCCTTGAGCTGACAACCTGGAGTCTTCAGAGAGACGAAGTGCTACAAGTGTATTGATTTTAACTTTAACTCAGGCACAAATATGGAGTGCAATTGAGATTCTACCTTAAAAATAGGATGAACCAAACACTAACTTCAGAAGCGAATCCTTACAGCAAGAATAACTATATTTGTTAAACCTAGTATTTGTGTTTAACCTTTAGCCCCGCACACTTTTATAACCACAAGCCCTGCCACAGAGGATGTGACGCACATGGCAGATTAGGAACAAGCAAAATGGAAGCCAAGAGTCTTGACTTTAGAAGCAAAAGTTTGTGGAGATTCCAAGACAGAGTATATTTTATTATTCTAACAAAACAAGTTTAAACACAAGTGTTGGACATGAAAACAAAGTATGAGCAAACACAAATAGTGCTGGAGATCACTGTGCTTTCAATTAGTTTATTTTTATAAACAATACCATGGATTTTGAAAGATTGCTAATGCTGTAATATAACACTGTAGGAACACTAATAAAAAACTATGGGATGATAATCTCAGATTTTTAACCTAACACATAACTGAAAATAGACTTAATTTATCCATTTCTTTACACTGTCATTTTAGCCCCTTCCTGTTACTGCTATTAGCCTGAATTTAGAACAAGAGTTACTTCAAGTTTAATTGGGAAAGAACCCTTTGAAAATTAAATTTTACCAACAATTTTCTGACAAAACATGTATCTGTCTGGCCTTGGAAGCAGCCTGGAAACAGTGATGGAATGAAGTACTTCACACTGTTCCTGCAAGGGGGTTTCCCCTTAGTAAGAAGGTGTTGGTTTTGCAGCTTGCATGGTACTTGGCAATGTTTCTCAAAATAAAATTGCCAAAGAATAAGGCTTTTTCTCCATTTTAGATGTGGAAAACTCAAAGCAAAAAACCAGGTGAGTTGGCCATGATGACATAGTGATAGCGAAGCCAGGAAACAAGGCCTGGACCTGCTCCCCAGCTCCCAGCATTGGGCAAATTCTTTTGCCTTTACCTGCCACCAAACAGCACAGCAGTAAAAGGCACAGTTGCCCTTTCACTTAGCCCAGTTTTTCTACAAAACAGAGAAATAAAAACTGGTTTATTCATGGACTCAATGGCTAACCTCTCGTGTCATTTGGCTACTTACTAGTATTGTACCTACCCGAGCAAAGAAACAGCAAAGAATGCCCAAACATCCTGAATATTCCACCTGTTGGGTTTGTTTGCTTGGCTGGAGGCTTGTTCTTACTCTCACACAGGCAGGATGAAAGCAGAGGGACCCACAACTGAAGGCATCTGATACAGCCGACACTCAATCAGGGTTGGGTCTCTTTTGCATTATTTCTTGTGCAAACGTGTGGATTTTCCCTCTAATGTTGATGTGTGTGGTAACAAACTAGGACAATCATTCTAGGATACATGAATTTAATTAGCTTTCTGTCAAAAATACTCTAAGAAGTGTTCACTTTACATAGCCAGTTGCAATTTAAATCACTCCTGGGAGGGACAGTGGGCTGTTGCAGCACTCTGGAAATGGCACACTGCGTAATTACTCCAGTTCATCATTTGTAACAGCTGTCAGTACACGCGCATGAGTGATACCAAAGCAACTAAAGAGAGTGGCAAATAGTCAGAGAATGAACAAGCTCAGAAGGTACTTTGCTATCTACCACATTCTCTACTGGATAGCACTTTACCTAGGCATGCAATACCACCTACAGCATTAAAAAGGCAAAATATATGCATGACTCTGATATTAAACTAATTGTCAAGCAGTTTAACTTCAAAAAGCTTGTCTAACACTAACATATTTCTTTAACAATCTGACACCTAAAATGGCATCACACTGAACTGTGGGGAAGAAAACAAAAATCAGTTCAGCATCCCATATGACCTATTTGTTTTAAACAATAATGCATTCTACCACATCTATTTTGGCACTTACTTGTAACAGCCGATGTCTGTGCTGCAACCAACGTGTCAAGCAAGAAAACGGCTCCAATGTTAAGCAAATTGTGAAGGTTCTTCCTAAATTTCTTTTTGTCTTCGATCTTTGGTTGCTTTGTTTTGTATTCTACCAGGATTCCACCCCTCCACCTCCTTCTCTTTTTTCTGTTTCCATTTCATGCTATAATTTTAGCTAGGAGTGTCACTAGTTAAGCACTGAACTGCACTGAATTTTGGTGTAGTGCTCATACCTAACTCTTCTTTTACTCCTAAAACTCCTGAAATGGAGGCAAAAAACCCCTGTAGTTTCTATACAGCCATCTCTCTTGGCCACGTTACAGAAGAAAATTAGGGCATCCAGTTAGAATGAGATGTAAATATGTCACAGCAGAGCCTACTGTCTAAAGACTATTATACTTTTTTTCCCCTTACTTTTTGGTATTTATATTTTTACATTTGGGTATCTGAATAGTTATCACGGTAGCTTCTGAATAATATTTTGTAAGGCACAGAATGAAGTCTGATGCTTTTTCCCCCTTAACAGCTTTGAAAACCCCCCTTTTTCTTGTTGAAAAAATGGTCGAGAGGCTGACAACAGCCTTTTTTCCCTTCCCCTATGATTTCTATCACAATAAATGTACAACCTCTCCTCATTCCCTATAGTCATTCCTTAATGTCAGATTTACTTCAGTCTCAGGACTGTTGAATCCTGCTAGAGGGAGAAGTCTAAGAATAAATTATTACCCATCTTGAGAAATTCAGTCATATATCACAAGCTGTCTCCTCCCTTCCTCCTAAAAATACAAACCACAGTGTAAAGTATTTCTTTTCCAAACAGATCTACATTAGGTTTTATATTTTCCCAGAATGTCTGGAATGCACATTTCCAATCCAGTTTCTTTCCCTAGAGGGTTAATAATTAGCAAACTGACTTCCCCAGCTGGTTTTGTTCAAAGTGCCGTCATCCTCCTGAATTCAGTCAACATCTATCAGAAACAAAGACGTCAAACAAAACATATTAGGCTTCAGTATTCTCTTGTGAAGTTTTGGCCTCCTGCCAGAAAATTTTGTTATTTTCTGTGTGAGCTTTATTTTTCTTTCCCTGACCAGCAGTTAACATAGATCAAAAGAATGACTGCTTAAAAATACAATCATAAAAACAATAAACACTGGCCCTGACACAGCACTGTGCACCTTTGGTTAAGTTTTGCATCTGTTCTATGTGTCCTCATATTTGGGAATATGTTCCAGTGAGAGGTTTCTAGATTTTTTCAGCATCCCATAAATGTTCCTCTGTCCCCAGAGGGAGACAGAAAACCTCCAAGCTGTGTTAGGGCTCTGTTTAAATATCTTTTCCAGAAAGACTGAAGAATGTCAACATCAGAAATAATTTTCTTCATTTTGCTATTGTTATCTAAATGGAGTAAATGTATCAAATTTTACAAAGGAAATTTTTTATGATTTTTATGATCCTAGTGGAACTGGGGTCAACCATTCCTGCCCTTTCTCATAGCTTATGGCTTTGCTTTAAGCATCATTGGCTTTGCAGTCTATCCCACAGCTCTTGAACCAGATTTGGCCACAGATCTACTTCAGCAGATCCACATGGAGCTAGGAACAGATATTTGTAAGCCTGCCAAAAGCTGTCCTGTCAGTCAGTCAGATCTCAGTGCTTTGAACCAGGCAGTTGTTGCACAGGAAGTTGATGTTTCCACTACCATGTTACACAAGAGGAAGAAAGGGGAGTTTGGGACATTGCTGCCTCCTGCATAGCAGGGAGGACTGCTGCTTCTCCCCACACATTGTCGCCACCTGGGGTCCAGCTCCAGACTCACTGAGGCAACTGGACCACTCGAGGGTGCAGCACAGGAATATCCTCAAAGTACAGCCTGAGTAAAGACATCATCGGGCATCCCATCGCCTGGGTCTGTGACTTCAAGGGCCAAAAACAAACAAACAAACAACAAAAAACCAACCCAAGAAGAGTGTAAAAGAAACAAAAGCAAAAAAAAGGTTTTCATTTTTTGCATATATCCTTCTATTCTTGTGCTTTTTATGTAGTGATTCTAGACCTTCACATCTTTTACCCTGGATCTGGATTTTAGGTACCCAGGGTAAGTCGGGTGCCTGTGTCCCACTGGCTGCTGTAGTAGATGAATTGGATGATTCAGCTTCACTAATTTTGAAACAGCTTCTTTCTATCCAGAGGGAAAACAGATTTAAGTGGAGGTGTTTCTTATGTCCCAGTTGCATGACATTTGTGCCCAGAGATCCTGAATTCTAGTTGCTGAATGCTTGTGTGGGGCAGAAAGCTGGAAGGTAGGTTTGGGCTAGAAGGCAGTGGGATGATGCATCAGCAGTCCCACAAACGTACACACACCAATTTTTCAGGTTGGGCTTACTCATCTTTACCCAGGGTGACCTGAAAGAGCCATCCAGCAGCGCTGTGAATCAAATCCCCAGCAGCTGTGGTGGATTGATTTGTTTATTTCTAAATCACAGTTACTGAATGTAACAGTGCACACTGACCCTACCACTTGCACTGGCTGCTTATTGTCAGCCCAGCTATCCCCACAGTTACCTATCAAGTATTTCCTGCTGTGGTTCAGTCACTTAACTCTCGCTCTAGTCTTCCCAAATAGCAGGAATAACTATTCCCTGTTCTCTTTATACTTTTGCTTTCACCAGTGAACAGCTCTTCCTTTCATCTTTCCTTCCAAGAGGGTTTGCTTTGTGCAACATCAGAGCAAGTGGTTGAACAACCTGTAAGAGCAGCTGGGACTCACCCAACTTCCACTTCACATTCTCTCAATCAGACAAGAATTAAGCAAATTTACATATAAATAGCAATAATGAAAAACCATATCCTCAACCCAGACTAGATTCTGGAAGGTTAGGGGGGGTGGATGGTTAAGGACAAGATGAAGAAAAGAGCCCACATTGGCTTTCTTCCTTCTTCCATAACTTAACTACACCCAGATACTCTGACACATGGTGTGAATGCTCCAGAGGTGCCATGTCAGTGGGACAGACACTCCAGGAGCCTGCAGGGATAAAGGCCACATCAGCTGCATTCCTGGATATGGTGAGAGGGGAATACCTATATAAATAGCCGCTCTGCTATTTATACTTCAAGTATTTTAAAGGATAAAGTAGCCACTGTTTCTGTAGGTATTCTAAATATCTGTTCTTTCCAGACAGAAAGCCTCACAGAACTGTTCTGATGCACTTCCACGTTTAACTGAATGGTAGCTCATGTCTCTTATAGCCACGATGTATCCTATATGTATAATTCCATCTTTAAGATTTGCTTTTAAAACAATAATTAAAGTAATTCAATGTGCCCTTTAACATAATTTTCATCCCACAAGACTAGCAGGGTACAATATGCAGCAGCAGAAATACTACCTTCTTACCTTTTCAGAAAGAATAGTTCTGGTATTCTTGAATATTAAATACCAGAACTATCATGCCTAGGTCATGTAAGCCTTTAGATAGTTATCAGATTTCAGGTACATAACAGGTAAGCCTGCTAGCATGAAGAGTAACTTACCAAAAGAAACTAGTATGGACAAAGCAGGTTTGGATTGGGACCATACAAATGAAGCCTTACATGACTCAGAATGTTCATTTACTTTATATTAAAAGTCTGTGTACTCCAGCTCATTGCCAATGTCCAATGTTAGGGATTCTGCTTGCATACCTCAACGAACCTGGAAGCATCAAGCTCTGGGATGGTGTCCCAAATCCAGCGTCAGTGAAGCAATGCAGCCCAAAGCTGCTGATGAGGTGGAGTCTGTCTGTTCTAGGCTCTGTGGGGACTTTCCAGGGGCTTCTCATCTACAATGCTCACAAGGTTTATGGCAGAAATAAGTGGCAAAGCAAATTTAATCAGGTTATGGCTGGGATCAAAGGCCTGAGATCATGCTTTAGAACAAATGATCTGAATAAATAGCTGCAGAAGAGGAACATATTTGATGGCATAATTTTCAGTGTTCAGTAAAAAAAAAAAGAAGACTTTTTTGGTACAAAATAAATGGAAACTTAAGTTCTAAAGATGAGCATCCATCTGTAAAAACTCGAAAAGATACAGGGATGTTGTTGTTCTCCTATGTTTTCTGAGACGCTGACCCAGCTATTGCATTTTCCTGGTCCACACAGTGGTGTTGGATGGCCTTCGTGCACCCAGTGACAACCACCACTGCTGCTGGCCATCCACCTCTGTATGTAGCAGGCTGTTAGTTCTGTGCATGGTTCAGAAAGACAGGCTTCCCTATTTTCCTTTGCTAGCATGCAGAGGAGAGGCACTTTTGGCCTGCTCTGCATTTCAAGATTTATTTTGCATCTACAAGTTTAGCTGTTGTTCTCACTAAAAGAAAATGTTTTCAAGCATTTGTTTTTTCTGAGAACCACAGTAGAAATTTTGTCTTTAGGCTGATGTTAAGAAAAAAGTAGGATAAGGTAGTAAAAGTATTTTTGCTGTTTTCTAGCTGTGCACTTTTGGAAGCAATTGCAGTTGACAATCACTTCCGTGGTTATAAATTACCATGGTGTTACTCGTAAGTACTGCAGGCTGGGTCTAGTACACTTCCTTAGACAAATGCACTTGCTTCATCACAGGAGGACTGGGAAAGTCTTGGAAAAGCTGCAGTGTAAGGAAATAAGATTATGAAAACTAAGGCTTTGAGGTGAGGATTTATTGCAAAATTATCCTCAGTCTCCCTTTTTTATGGTTAAGTTTCTAGGATCTAAATCCAAATCATGAGCATCCTGCACAAAGATAATGGATATAGAAAGGGATCAGGAACTCTTATGCTTTGGGCAAGTTAGAGAATAAATAGGGAGAAGAAGAAAATAAATCTGCTTTCAACAGTGCAGTGGAATGATTACTTATGCAGTCATTTCTATGTCTTAATTTTTCATGAAAAGTAGTAAGCAAATGCCTGCACTGATACAGTCAGGAAAAAAAAATATTAAAGTGAATCCAGAGAGATACATGGCTGAAGTCTTTTCAGTGAATTGCTTTTCCATGAAAGGCACCAGAATCAAAATATACACCACAGATGTGCTTATTTATTACTTAGGAACCCGAGTGGATTTTCACTGTACTCACCGTAGAAATGAAAAGCCCACAGACCAATGTAAGGACTTGCATTATCCCTTTCCGAGCACTTCAATGCATCCCATTAAAGTAGTTGAGAAGGACCACTGAGACTTGGAAAGCTGTCTGAACACGGTTTTGTAATTTTGTGGCCATGGCTGAGAACCCACACTGTTATTTGCTGTCCTGTGGCTTGCGAGTGTTGCTGCTTGTTTAACTAAACTTCTAAGGGAGCCAGGGCAGATCCCTGAGATATTTTCTTCTGCACAGCTCGTTTTGTCAGCTCTGTGTGTACCACTACCATCTACTGGCCAAACCGAGATTGGCTGTGCTTCCAAGCACCACGATCCACCTTAATTCACTCTGTCTCAGAACAGCAAGGACGCCTGTGGGTTTGCTCCTGATGATGATTACTCACACATCTGCATCAGGGCTGCACCAGTTTGTAAGATATCACTGCTGGCCTGCAGGGCTTTAAAACCAACATTCCACCAGTTACCAAAAGAAATATTATGATAGTATTATAGCTCAAGTAGAGGCCTCTATTTTTTGTGGACTTTTTTTGGTGGGTTTTTTGTTGGTTTTCTTTTTTGAGCTGAGGATTTAGAACCCAGTTGCTGAATGTGTGCAATTTACTTTTAACCAAATAAATGCCGTGGAGGAAGTGTATGCCACCATTTTCATTACAGTGGGTTTATTATTACAAGAGACTGAGGATGCCTATCACTACACTGAGGGAGGGGTAACAGGATGAAAGAAAAAAGCAGGGTGTTAAATTAAATGGGAATTTGTGCAATGGTGCCTTGGGAACCAGAGCTGGTCATGTGTCACAGAGTGTGCAAACCCCTATTTTTTCCCTATGGTCCCTCTGGACTGTACAGGACAGATTTCAAACAACCCATGGCTCCTTCGTCGCGCCCCAGCTGCAAAAGTGTGTGTGTGCAAAGGTTGGGGGGCAGGAGAGCAGGAGGGAGGAGGATGCCTGCACAAGGAAGGGCAGCGCCCAGGAGAGGCACAACCAGAAAGGGCTTTGCTGAGGAGTCATGCTGCCCACTTAAAACCTTGCGCCACAACAACCCTTTGCTCTGTCCAGTCATGCTGGACATCTCCAGCATACAAATGCTCCCATCACAGACTTGTGTCCACCTTGGATGTGGCAGCTGCACAGAACATCTCTTTTCCTCAGAGACACGCTGCAAGGATTGCTAAATGGACCAGGAGGTAAATTTTCTCCTGGAATGGCATCTGCAAAGACAAGCAGATGGAGTTATGACAAACCCCAATGTCTGGCAGACAAAGTTTGTCATGCTGACCTGAATGTACCTGTCTCTCTGTCTGGTGAGGATACCCTTCCATCACCCAAGAAAGATGTGGTATGAAAAGATTTAACACTTCTCTTCGAGTAAGAACATTGAAAGAAGCTACCATGTCCAAAAACCCCCACAACATTCACTTGCCTATCCAGGCCCTGTTGAACGCAGTCCTTGGACACACAAAGCAAGTTGGTGCTATCCATGAAGCTGCTGTGCTGCAGTCCATATATCTCTGCCTCATTTGTGGCAGATACAGATAGGCTCCCACACATCGAGCCTCCACAATTCAGCAGGAAAATTCCTCCAGCCAATCACTCACCCCTGGTGGCCCCAGCTCCCTACTGCAGGGAATAGGCAGTAGGCTGGAAGTGTGTCTGTGAATTAGTGCCATGATCCCATCCATCATCCTTACTGTTGGAGCTGTGGCTCCCACCTCCTTCCAGCACCTCTTGCACACACGTTTCAGGGCATCCTCGTCCGTGCCCTGGGAAATGCTCCACACCCTGTGTGGAGATCGTGTGCAGTGCCCAGGTCTAGTCCAGTCACACAGCCTGAAAGGAGGATGGAGCCAGCTGTCCTCACACAGGACGAGCCAGTGCAAAGCCTGGGCACTGCTGTTATGAGACACTAAAGACTCTCCTCTTCTTAAAGCTGGGGAAAGATTCAAGAAAAATTACAGCACAGGCAACTACTAGTCACACTTTAATTTTCCAGTTGAAATAATACAGTGAATCTCACTGCAAATGTCACCAAGGTCAGCAATAAAATCACAGTCACCACATACTCTTATCAGGGACAGTACACAAAGCCTCTGATTAAGGGAAAAAAAATTGAAAGCCATTGATACCAAAATCCAGAGGAAAGACTAGAAAGAAATAATTGATTACATTCTTGAGTGACTAATATCTGCAGTTATAAAAAGTTAAAAGATGAAAGATTTAAAAATAAATATCTAAGGGTCTGTTCCTTCAAAACCATTTCAAAGTAGGAAGAAAACACTGCTTGAATTCTTTTTTCTTCAGCAGAAGCTCATCTACATCAATGTTAATCAACAATCACTATTTTGAGGTTAGGTTTATTGATTATGCCATTACCCTTCAGATACATTTTAATGAATATAACATACCTCGAGGAAAATTGATAAAACATCTATATCAAGTTTTGTGAAAAAATACAACTTCATTAGCCACATCAAAATCTGGACAGAGTCTGTATAACTACCAACAGCATTGTAGCCAGATAATTATGTGTCCTCAGAGATGACAGCTTACGCTTGCAAACAAAAACCACCCTGCAAGCCACTCTGCTTGCTGTCCTGTAAGAAGGCAGCATTTACACACTGGTCAGGGAATGTGATGAAGGGGTTTGTTGGTTTAAGTTCCTCCAGCTATAGTTTGAATAGGTGAAATACTCATGGGGAAAGGAGAGAAGGTCATAAGCTTTTTCTTCTTTTCTTTTGGTGGTAAAGAAGCTATCACAGTTAATACAAATGACAGATCATCTGGCAATTGTACTCAAAAATTGCAGCCCACAAACTCTAATAGTGGGCTGCAAATAAAAACAGTCCAATAGATAAATCAAGAGGACTAAACCAAAACTTATTTTAAAACATTACTGAAGACTAATGTACAGGGTCAAACTGCTAGACAGAACGTACACAGAAAGGCTGTTCATATTTTATATGATAGAAAAATTTCTGATTAGGAACTTGTGATAGTTACAACCTTAGAAGTCATTAAAAAGAGTAAAACTGGTTCTGTAAACCAGCACAGAAATATTTTATATACTAAATAATTTTTAAAAATAGCCCAACACATAATTATGGCATGAACAGGCAATTTTTGGCCATGTGAGATCTAACTAAAAGGCAGTCATAGATTCCTGTGCATGTGCACAAATATTACGTAAAAACATTTCAGCTGGCCTTAGCTGCTTGCTTAATTCTGAGGAACATTCTCAGGGCTCTTGCAAAATTTTTAGAATGAGTCACCTAAACAATGAAACTGAGAAGCTGAACAACAAATGCAGTGCTTTGCAGCAGCTTTTAGAGATGGCGGAAACGACACTAAATACATTCTGAAGTAACCATCGGTAAACATTTGCTTTTCAACACTGCAATAAAAATAAAAAAATAAAATCCCTGAAAAGCTTCCAGGTGTTTCCAGAAAGGTGGGCGGAGGACTGGTTGAGGTGGTGGGAATCCCAGGGAGAGTAAACATTTCTGTCCTGGGCTGCTGCAACTGAGACAGCACAGAAACCTGAGCTGGTTCCTTCACAACCACCAGCCTGCAGACCAACGGTCAGCAAAATTCATCTCCTTTCTTAGCACCTTAGTACGAACACTGAAAGAGAAAGTGTCTGCTACAGGGGGCTAGAGGACTAGCACCCTTTGGGAACAGCAACGGGGCTCCCCCATGTGTTGCCCTTAGCTTTGGAGAGCAGGGTCTCAGCTGAGTGTCCATGGATACTGCTCACAGAAACACTGTAGGTGAGCAGTAAAGCCATTTGTTCCATACCTTCAGCAAGATTTATAACACGGTTTTTTTCTTCAAACAGATATTGCCCGAAAATGTTTTAATGAAGGCTGATGGGATTCCATGTCAGAAATAATCTAGGTAAGAGATGACATAGCTAAATCTTTAACAGGATGCTGGATGCATCTCAGATGAATATAAAAAGTCCAGGATGACAAAGCCCATTTGCCATTATATCTCTACACTAATTTATTTTATAACATGAACTAGGCATCACAGGCCAAACTACCAAAACTCTGGGAGTCTCAAGTCAGGAGTAACTTCATCTCCCTGCAAGCTTGGAAATCGACGTGGCAAGAATGTACTGTCTGAAAAATAACTGTTCATTTTGCAGAAAAAATAACTGTTCATTTTGCCAGTAAAAAAAAAAATTCTTCCCCGTAATCCATGGAATAAATTTCAGTGTTCCTAAATTCAAGGCCAAATTTTAATGCCAGCTCATAAGCAGGTTCTGCAAAGTATAAAAACAAAACACAAAGGCCCAAACATTCCCAAAGGAAAAAGTTGCATGAAAATGCCCACTGCTCTGGGACCTCAAACGTGACTGCTCCTAGTGAGTGGTTGGAGGTTTATGGTCTGTGAGTATTTTCAATTCCTGGCTTGTCCCAGAGAAGAAAATTTCTCCATGGTTCTGCCTTGCATCCTCACCTCGTCCTGCCACAAAGCAAAAGCTCTCCAGAGTAGGGAGCTCCTCCAGCATTGATACTGATGGCCATGAGGGTTTCTCAGGATCTGGGCACCCCGAGGGACTCCCGAGAATGAGAACACCACTGTAGGTTATGAAGTTTCACACAGAAGACAAGACCACTCGCTACTTCTGATCAATTAATTGTTCTCACTTCTCTCAAAGTCAGAAATGAGGATGCTTTCTTCCAAAGCAGGACTATCAGCATTAATCTGTGGCAAATAGGCGTTTCTGACCCACAGTATCCTGCGGAAGAGTTGGTTATTCTCTTTGTGCAGGCACCACAGGAAAAGGGAAATGGCAGCCAACATCACCAATGTCACAAGAACAGCCAGAGCTACAAGCCCACTGTATGATGCTGAAAGGGAAGAACAGAAATTGTTATTAATCAAATACAGCTACAATTATAGATCATTATAAATATAAACATATAGCTGCTTTATGGAAAACATATTACTACTCCTTATATGTCACACATTTTAAATTACATGTTTAACAGTGAAAAATATCTCACAAAATAGCAGCTCAAAATGTGTATTATTCTTCATTCAAAAAAAAGTCCTGAGCTTACCTTTTTCAGAGGGTCCTGTTGTATCGATATCTGAAATAAAATCAAGAACAGTCACAAAATGACCCGCAGGGGTTATTATGTACACTTACTTTAAAATGGATACTGAGAAGACAATCTACCTAAAACCAACAAGAATAGGCTGTTCTTTGTTTAAATTGACTCATGTCAATGTTATTCCAGCTGGTCAAGTTAAACATAATCTAGTATGTTATTTAAAATCCCTTTAATTTGGTGGAATATATTAATTGGCATTTGTGCAAGGATGAGCAGCAGTATTTACCCACTTTTTAAAGTGCAAATGCATGAACAGAACCACGCAGAGGCAGATCAGTCTGGTCAGTGGGTCCAGCAGTGACTGATGGGTTTTGTGTGGGCTCTGGAAACTCCTGAGCTCTCTCGCAGACCAGCTTTCCTACAGCTGTGGTGCCTGCACAGCTCTCCCAGGCTGGAGCTGCCCTCCCCTGGGGCTGTGGAGGTCACCCTGATGCCACAAGAAGGCTCCTGCAGTTGGCACTGATGCAGGGGCTGCCCGGGTTCCCCAAACAGAGGCCACCCCAGCTGCCCGGGGCTTTTACAGGTACTTTTTTTCCAATGCCAAGGGACAGAGTTAATTAAATGAAAATTGACACCAAGTAAGCAAGCAACAAGGAACGAGCAAAACAATGGCTATAAGGACAGAATTGCCTTTTTTAGGGAAGCACATACCTGCATCCATTTTACATACAAAACCCTTTTTTTCTCCGCATGGGGATAACTGCCAGACTCCATCTGTGGTCCTCAAGCTGATACAGAAATTCCCTTTGAGATTATCAAATTCAGGCTCTCTGATGCCCCAGTTAGAATAATTTAAAGGAGAACCATCAAACCAGGAGACTGTCTCATCTATGGGCAGAAGTTAAAAATTATTACAAAATAGAATAATATTTTGAGAAATATTTCAGTTTCAGTTAGACTTACACTAACATAAAAAATGCAGTGTTATGGAATACCAGGATTTTGCCTGTTTGGCCACTACATTACTTTTTTTTCTTATAGGATTTAAAAACATCCTATGTAGTTAACACAGAAGACAGTCTGTAGTGCATCTTTAAGAAGGAAAAAAGGGCATTTACATGCATGTGTGCATATTGAGTATTCAGAATATTGGTAAAGATCGCAGAAAACCTCACTGATTTTACTACATCATAAACAGGCACAAATCAGTGAACAAAATCTGAAAAGATAAAAGTGTTTCAGAAAATGGTTATTGGAAATGGTTATTGGAAAATAACCAAAACCCAAACCAGATTCTTACATGCAGTTCTACTCCTCCCCAAACTTACTGTCTGTAACAAGCAGAATGTTCAACCAAATCATTTGCACGGAATAACCAAAATTGTGTAATTCTTCCAAAATGAAGGCATTTTCATCTTCATCTTGAATAGTAAGAAGATTTGATCCTACAAATTAAACACAGAACAAAATTTCAAGTAATCCATGCCATTAAATTGTAACATTGTATTTCAAAAAGTTAACATTATGAGTCTTAATTTAAAAGCTTGAAAAGTCTGGTTATACATTGTAAGGTCTTAAATTTGTAATTAATGTGAAAATGCTCAGGCAAATACAAAACTGTTCTCACATGACTTTAAAACAAATTTGAAGGGAAAAAATTTAATGTTATGATTTATTGGAGAAACCAGTATTTTCACATGGAAAGGAACATTTTTTTATGTATGTTGCCTCCAATTGCATAGTTGGCTTATGAATTCCACTATCGTTATCTTGAAACAGAGAAAACATATGCCATGATTGATGTAATTTCAGAAAATAAATATTGTTTTAAGATATCACAATGACATTTGGTAGCTACAAAATAATCACTTACCTTGATTTTTGCAGACTTCATATGCAGTATCAAAACTCATGCCCTGCAGAACTGTGGAAAAGCTGTAGCAACTGTTTTTGAATTTGATCCAGGGTACAGTTTTTTCTGAACATAAGCCTTTATAGGCATTGAGTTTCTTTTCTGTGATAGAAGTAACAGCACAGCTTTATTGGCACAACAAAATACACATTAATATAACATTCCACACACTGTTTTGGAGCAATGCTAATAAGCATGTTATTGTGTTATGCCTCTATTTTTTTCAAAGTGAAAATCTAGTGATTGCATATATTTGTATTAAATGAGTACAGTTGGTTTTATTTCTGATCAAAAACCTTGCTGGATTGCAACAGCAGGATCAGGACAATCTAACTGACAGTGATGTGCAGAGCAAGTCATGAGCAAACCAGGGGCCCAGGTGATCAACGCTGCTGGATGGGAACTATCTGGAGAACTGGATGCTGCCACAAGACCCTGCAGTCCTGCACTGAATGCAGTTCCAGACCTGAATTCTGGATTTAACTGAAGCCCAAGTAACTGACAGAGCATTGCAGAAAACACAACATATTTTAGGACACAGAAAAATATTCTTATCTTTACTAAAAAGATTTGCACAATCTTTGATGTGTTCATCAGTGAAGACACGATTAATTTTTCACCTTGCTCTAAATGCTTCTCTTCTCCCATCCCACAGTTAATTGCAGCAAACTAGATTTATTTCCCTTCAAGCTAGGTCATTAGCAATCCTCATTTTTCGCAGATAATATAGTGTTCACTGAAAAGACAGAGTAAGTAATTTTCCTCTTTCTTTTCTATTATGAAAGTTCTCTTTCCCTTCTCCTACAGATCAGACCTGATAGCCAGTATTTTATTGGAACAAAATGGTTTCACAGATAGGAAATACAGAGAAATATACTTCAGCCTTAAATAATAGTCAGCCTTGCTTAACATTGCTTAACCTCTAACCAGTTAACCTCCTTTCACATATTTCCACTGTCAGTACACACATTTGCAGATGCCAAGATTTAATATAAACCTGGACTCTGACTTACCAGGCGGCACGTGGCAAATGGCTCCCTGCAGATACTGTTCACAATCTGCACTTTTCCAGTGCCCTGAAGTATCAATGTAAACGCAGCTGCCAAAGGCCTGGGACTCGTTATCTTCCCAGAAGGTAAACAAAGACCTGGTCCCATCCGACCATTTGAAGTTAAGCCCGTTCTGCCAACACAAATTTCAGGTTATCTTTCTGACATACTTCAGCACCATACGAGTTAATCTTCTTTTGGTGGCATCCTCACCAGGTATTACAGAATGTCTTAATTTTCTAAAGGCTCGGTGGATCCAGAAGGATCAACAGAAGGCAGAGCCAAGGATCCTCCCAGCTCACTTTTGAGAGACTACAAACTACATCTAATTTTCTGGTTTCAGCAAGCAGTTATTTGGGCCATTGGGCTACTACAAATGAAAAAATGAAATTTCAACGTCAACACTACAAGAGATTTTTTTTTTCCCATGTTTTCAGAAGTTTTCTATGGCTTTTAGTTTTCAGTAGTCATTGTACCAAACTGGCTCTCACTGGACTTACACATTATGTTGCACAAAAAAACCCCAAAAAACAACAAACCAAAAAAACCACCAACAAATAATAATAATAAAAAAAAATTAAGGCTCAAATTTTCCAGGGTATCATCTCCAGATGCAAGCTTTCTGTGAGTTCAAATCAATGACACATCTCACTAGCTTGTTACTGGAAAATCTGCTTTGCAGCATCCCATTCCCAGCCAGGGAGTCTCCTACGTACGTCGGAAGTGAAGAGCCCGATCCAGTGGCTGTATCCCAGCCGGTTGACGATGACCGTGAGGAAAGCCTGGTGATACTGGTCTGTAATGCTCACCAGCTCCGTGCTGTTTGCCATGCACGCTTGTAAAGCTGAAGACCACGTAAAATTCCCACTTATTAGTTTATACATTCTGTTTCCATATTCTAAAGTGTCTGGCACAGGATACACATCAGATGCATTGATAACATTTCTGGATGCGTCTGTTATAAACAGAAAAAAACCCCTTATTTTTAAAACAGACAACTTGATCACAGCTGAGCAGCTCCTAAAAAATCAGAACTATCATTACAAACAAATTAAAAAATTGCAAACTCCTTGGTTTTAGGAAGGCACTATAAAATTTAAAAAGAAAAAGACAATGACTACTAGAACAGTATCTGAAATTCCATCACAAAACTTATTACAGGAATGACTGAGTTCAATATATTAAAAAAAAAATCTCAAACCTGAATGAGGTTAGTTCCACTGACTGCTTCTCTGGAGGTCAGTAAGAAATTGCCTGGGATCTGGGCATATCCCAAATGTCCAGTAACAGTGGGCTGCAGAGTGTTTTTATACCCAGATACCTTGCATGTAAATTAGATTACCTCTTTTTTGACCTATTACTATTAATAATTTCCACAATCAGCTCAAATCATAAAGCCTGGCCTCAAAAAAAGTGATACAGCCAACAGGATAACAATGCTTGGGAGCTTCTCAAGCTCATCTTTAATATCCATGAGCCAAGGTAGGGAAGATTACAGTGTGGCACTTAAAGAGAAATCCTCTGTGCATGGAGACTTAAATCTCTTTTTGATGATAAACTAACACAGCAATGTCCAAAACAATGAAAGGAAGAGGCAGGGTTCTTATATTTAAGAAAGGCAAGAGAGTCTCCCATGATAAAAAAAAATCCGGAGACAGAGACCATCTCACCCCAGCCCAGTCTGTGATGCTGCTGCACTCACTCTTTTACAGGAGGCAAATGCCTCTGCTAATGTGTGTGAATGCCTCCAGTGTACTTCAAAAAATGCTACAGTTTTGCTCCTGATTGTCAGTTTGGATTAGTTATTTCTCACTGTAAAGCGTCTGTGTGATTACAAAATGAAGTAGTTGCTTTGCTACAAGGTTGAATGTTTTTAGACCTGGTTCCCTTTATGACTAAGAGAGGAGGAGGGGTGTTAACAAACACCTTAAAATAGTAGATTAATTTATTACTTGTCATTCACATACCATTTAAAATTAGAAATTTCTAAGCAAGAAAAAGTTCTGCTCTTGAGCTAACTGAAGCACCCTGTTTTGTTCCAGCTTTCAGTGTGTCACTGCTAAAAAAAAAAGCAGAAAATGCTGTAAATTGCTGACACAATAAGTCAAGCACCACTGAGAGATCAGAGCCCAGCTCAGATCTCCTGCTGCTTTCTTTCATTTTAGTCTCCTTCAGAAAATAATTTTAAAAAGGGGAAATGGAATGCAGGCAGGATGGCAGAAGCAAAGCACCAGCTCATCTTTCCAGGAACTGACACATTTGTTTGGACATTTGAGCAAATTTAGCAGTTCACTACTGCCAGCAAGAGGCTGTCTCACTACTCCCTTCCTTGCTTCTCTGCTCTTCCTGCTGCAAATTCCCTGGTCTGGTGCTCGCCTGACTCTGCACAAAGCTGACCCAGCCTGTAAAAAGCTGCAGAAAACTACATTAATTAGAAGAAAATAAATAAATAAAGCAGGAGGGGAAAAAAATGCAGGAAAGTTTTCTGCTGAATTAGCAAGCTGAACTGCCTGATAGCTTGGGATTGTGCCATGGGCGTCCCGCTGGGGAGGCAGGATGGTCCATTTAACCCAGGAGCACTCTGCTGTGCACGGGGCAGTGCCGAGCTGCATTACAGCCAGGCCCACGGGCCTCTCAGATTCACCTCTCTGCTGGGAAAACCGTTAATTGTAACAAATAGCGTTTAAGTCTGGTGAATTCCTTCAGCTTTAACCAACAGTGCTTCGTCTTGTATTAACATGTGCAAGAGGTCATCTTAAAGACTGTGGGCCTGAGCAACGCTGATGCAAAGGTTTATCTTGACCAGCCCACATCACTGGGATTCGTTCCAAGAAAAGAAACTTTTTTGGAGGGCTATGACCAAAAAAGGGTAATTTGAGAAATGGGATGTTCCCCAAATGGCCACCAGAGACCCTCAAAAGACACCTACTCTAATGTAAATAAGCTCCAAGAAGTGATTTAAATATGCAAAAGAATTCAAGGGAACATTTAGCATATATGTATGAGTTTGGGGAAATGTAATCAATATGTATAAGTTTCACAGATTTCAACCAGTCTGTTGGCTGGCTGCAGGGCATGGAATAGGAGGAGATATTCCCTGCACTCCTGGCACCGAAATAAAATAATGCAGCTTTCTAATACTGAAATTACTGTGTTGGAGAGTTTTATTCCTGACTTCCAGTGACACAGCTGGGAAACATGGGTAGGATCCTGAGCACCCACTGCAGCCCAAATCCCTGCCAGAATCCTGGCCACCATAAGGCAACTGTTTTCCTTCCTGCCTTTCCACGCCTTTTCCATCTGTCTCAAGCAGCAGCAAGGGGTTAAAATACAAAAGTTTGGGATGTAACTGAAACAAACCAGCAGGAAAGCACATTTATTTATTTTTTCTGCACTACGTACAGGATCACTCCAGCATGCAGCCCTTCCTGCAACTGTAGTTCCCAATAAATGATGTAAAATCCAGCTATTCTCTGCTCGAGTCACATGTAAGCACTGCCCAAAGCTTGTACTTGTTCTGCTTCCCAACTGGCCGTCCCTCCCCTCCCAGGCAGCAGCAGCGGAGTGGTGTCTCTTTATTTTAGGGTTAAATTTAGGAGTGATAGTATAATATAGAGCTGAGCCATACAAAACCACCCCCGCAGTAAAGGCAGCTGCCAAGGAGACGCCTTACAGGCTCAGGTTACAGCCCTCCCTTCGCTTCGGGGTCAGTAATGCGCTGCTGGTCTATTTGGGTGCCATGTCCTGCAGGCAGAGGTGCAGCTGCCCTGGGACGGGGCTGCAGAGCTGCACAGCTGCCCACAGCTCCCAGCCCAGAAGCAACACTGGAACGTGGCTTGAGGAAACACAACGAACCATGTTCCTCCCAAACACTTCGTGCTTCTGGCAAGGGAACTTTATGGTACCAGAATCAGAGAAGTGTGGTACTAGAAAAGAGAAGCCAAGCTCTATTCGATAAGCCCGTCGGGTTCACACTGTTCAGAAAAATACATTTTCTAGAGTCTATTCTCATCTAACATTGCAAGTTACAACCCCCCACCCTAAACCATATTTTCATCAAAATGACCCTCAGTTTAGCCTTTTGTAATTTCAGTGGTTACTCTGCAGCCATAAGAGAAAATATGAAATTTCATCTCTATTTCTAATTCAAAGATACACTACAGAATGTTTAAAGTTATGAGGAAAACTTAATAACAGAATATTTTTCAGCAATTACTTCTACATTCAAGCTAATGATTTATTAAATAGTGTAGAGCTAGTCTGTCTGAAGAGCAAACTGTCTTAGAAATCTTTTATGTTCCTTGTTTTAGAGACACTTATAAAAAAGCTGGTTCTAGATAAAAACAAAGTAAGACAAATTTCATATCGTAAGGAAAGAGAACAGAAGCAAAGCAAGACAAAACCTTACCCTGAGTCTTCTGGCAGACAAACCCATAATTTTTCTGACAGTTTTCTAAGTACCATTTTCCCGTAAAATAAAAATTAGGGTTATTTGATACCAGTGTACACAGTGGAAGTTGATCTTGAATGTTAAAATGCTGTCTCTGCAATCAACACAGAACCTTATATTAATTTAAAAATACACTGCGTAAAACAATGCATAATTATTACATCGATTTTAGGAGAATAATTGTCTGAAAGTGCCTATAAAAAATATTTAGGTAGAACAATGAACAGTCCCATAAATACAATTTGAAACAATAACCTCATAATTAAAAAGTCACAAGCTTTCAGTGAACAAACTAAAATGCTAACCTCAATTGGGACTAACATGTTGTAAAACAATGTATTAAAATAGGAAATTCATAATCTTGTTCCTAAACATTGCTCAGACCAAGCATCTAATACTAACCACATAATTCCAACTTTGCTGCTTAAAACCAGCTGCAAGAGAATGTGAGAAGAGCCACAAATTCTGTAAATGTCTGTCTTGATGGTGCCTTGTTTGCTACTTGTAGTTATGCCTGTGAATCTGTGCCCATAGTCCTTTGAAGTTGCAAAAATTAAGAGCAGCCTAAACTGCTGTAACAACTTTGGCCTTGTCTTATGGAAGTCATGATTTTTATGGATAAAACCAACTTCTCACTGTCACAACCCCCTGAAAATACTCACATCCACTATTTCAACTGGCGACCAGTTGGAATACATTTGAGGATTTTCATTCAATGATTTTTCATAATCATCACTCTGGAAACCTATCCAAACACTAGTTTTCCATCCATGTAGATTCATTGTTATGAAAGCTAGAAAATGAAACAGAAACAAAATAAAATAAACCGGTAAGCATTTAGGGACAGATGAAGTCTCTTGCAACACACTACAGCATTGAAAAAGTTAATTTCCAATCAATGATATTACATAGTTACTAGAAAATAAGATTGACTGGCATTTCAGTATCATCTAACTATAAATTCAGTTAAATTGATTAATTTCAATTGGGTTAGGGTCTAGTCCATTAGCTAATAATACCAGTCCAATCATAACACAGTCCAACTGAAGAAGCTTTTCTCAGTTTTAGTTGAGCATTTCTCAACTAAAGATAGCCAGTGAGATTCCTCCCACCTTCAAATAAGTGGTTTTACGAGTGTGTGAAATTCAACTACAGCTTTTTACGAACAGGGCTCATAAATATTTCCAAATTTGCTGGCATTTATTTCTCTGACAGTTCCAGCCTAGTGCTATACTATAGATCAGATTTTAAGTACTACTAAAAGATAAAAATGAGATAATAAGGTAGAAATTTTAAATAGCAAATTTTTAAATGGGTATATATATATATACTCCATTTTTGGGAGTATTTTTAAAGCATGGCAAGCACAAAAGTATTTGCAATTATTTCTTAAAATGTACCTGCCATATATCTCAGTGAACCTTTAAATTTTGGGAAACTGAGAAAGAGAACCATTAATGTGTTTAAAGCAGTGGAACCATGGGTAAGAGCTGAACAATCTTCTTTCCTAAATCTGTATCCAAGATTAAATTTTACTATAGCATCCTAATAAAGATGATGTTTTATTTATTTAACAATACTTTCAGCACTCTACCTTGCTCCAGTTCATCTTCCAGAATAGCAAGTGACCCATCATAGTTACTGCAGAATTCTTGTGCAGAGTACCAGTTTCTCAGATGTTCTGGATCCTTTGGAATTTGTATTAAAAAGCACTGTTTCAAAAAACAAAACCAAACAAACAAACTTGCTTTGTTTGTTTTCCTCCAGTCATTTATCAATCACTAAGAGTGATCACTAAAACATTTCACATGCTGTTACTGAATGTTAAATATTTCAGTGGTTTCTGTCCTGCCAGGGACATCTCCAGCATGCTCAGTTTTAGTTTTCAGCTATGATCTGGACTGCATTCAAATCAGTTGTTTCAAGGCAAACACAATTGAGGTTAAATTTATCCTTGCAGTCATTGCAGCGAACACTGGAATAAATTCAGCCACCTCAATGCCTGTTGCTATTAAGGAACTTAGGCATTTAAGAGAAACCAGATGAAATAATTACCTTTTGACCCTCAATTGCAAATAGACTTTGGCTTATAATTATCTTTAATGAAGCCCATTTGAAACAGCATGTTTCAGAGGACAGCTGCAATTAGGGATCCATTTAGTACATCAAGGGGCTAGAGACCTCTTTTGAGATCATAAAAGACACTTGGAATTGTCATACGTGGAAAAGAGAGGATGGAGCAGGCTTTTTATGGCAAAGACACAAATACAATTGCATAGCTTTTGCATACATGAGTATTTTCTTCCTGAAACTGAAGTAAAATTTTTAATGCCTTATTAAGACAACTCCTTAAATTGTGGGAAGCTACTTAACAGCAATAAATCTTCGTGCCACTGTGTCAGTGGTTATAAACCTAAGGGCCCTGTTTTCAAAAAGCAAGAAAATCTTCAAATATTGCATAATCTTTAAGTACAATTTCTGTTCTACATATGGAATGCATTTCGAACAATGAAACAGCATAAAAAAAGGTTTTACTTTGAATCCAAAGTGCAACCAGCCTTTGGGACATACTCCTTGTTGGTTCGGGTCTTTTGGAATCTCTTTCTCTATCTTCTTTGGAATTTTACGTTTACAAATACAGGGAAGAGAAACAGTACAGTTTTCATCACCCCAGAGTCCTGAGTAAAAAGAAAAATCACAGTTCAATGTTGGTTTGAGAATTGGAAAAGGTTTTTTCTTAGCTAGCTTAGATATTGTTTAGTGTTTGAGTAAAATTCACTGTAATGCAGTACATCCAAATGTATTCGATGTAGAATCTCTTTTTATGGTTCATGGGGCACATACTTTTATTTCCAGTTTAATTTTACTAAGTAAAACCAATTCCTCTACACTGAGTCACATAACATATGACTATATAATCATTTTCTTAAGAAGTAAGTTATGGGGAAAAAAAAATGCCTTCCAGATAGAATAGTTTGACTTCCTTACATTGAAAATTTTTGGCAAGATCCAGGTGATGATATAAAACACTGACCTGCTTAGGAGGAAAACACACTTTTCAGGAAACTCAACACATTTTTGGCCAGCCCCCCTCTTTGGCCAGCTGAGGGGGGAGGGGGTGGGCATCTCTTCCTTTTATCTGATACTAAATATGGCAATGGCAAACTCAAGTATCCAAAAGTCATGAATCAAAACCCCAAGATTATGTGTCGAAAAAAGGAAGGTTTTACATTTTTTCAGTTTTGACTTTCGAGGCTGGGATTACAAGGCTGCAGCTGCATTAATCTTTTTCAGCTCTTCTCACAAATACAAAGCTGGCTATTTTTATTTTCCTTGGAACCTGACATGTTTACTTTATCATATGACTTGCAGATCATCAGAAAACAGACACTGTGAGATGATAGAAATCACTAAGCCAGCAGCACTGACTGTTTTTTTTTTTTTTAATACTCTAGTAAAATATAGAACTATGCCATGACTGAAAGGCTAGCACCAAAATAATGGCACGCAAAAATCCCTCAAGCAGATTTGCTGTGGGATCAAAAATAAGGTAGAAACCTGAGTACTTAAAGTCGTGTGCTGATAGAAAACCAGTTTATAGATGTAGGAAAAATTTTTGCTCAGTCCATCTGGGTCAGTTGGCTATGAGAAAACTGCCCGTGAACACCACCAATGCATTAACATTGTTGCTGTGCCACATAACAGACCAATTAAAACTGAAGTATCAGTATCACTGGAATCTTTGTATTTTGACATTAGAGAGCCATAACTATTAATATACTTTTAAAACCTACAACCTAGTATCTGAGCATGTTAATGATATTTCACTAATCTTTCCTTAATCACAGAAGCAGTTGTGCAAATTATAACCATGGAACAGGACTTTAATAAAGTTTGCATTTCTCAAAAGCAATGAAAAAAATAGAAACCCTTTGGCCAACAATAGAATCAAGTCACAATTCCTGCAGTGAAAGGAAATATAAAAGAAACCTGTTTGCGATGAAATGAAGCCACATCTTTTCTCTGGTTTCTGCAGATTTCTTTCCCTCTCTTCACCCCAGTTCTGGTACGTTACTGGTGATTCATCCCTCCAGCTGCACAGAAATATTAAGAATGAAGTTTCACTTTTTCCTATCCTTACCTAAAATGACACCCTCCATTAAAGGGTTCAAAAGGAGATGCAAGGGAGAAGGTAAACAACCAACCACCCTGACCTGGGTCAATATAAATGTCTTTTACAACCCTGTCAGAAGGAACACTGCAATACGGAGATAAATTAAGAGCAATATTATGCTGAGTGATATTTACATGAGAATTGAAATTGTCTCTTGAATATCCCACTCAGTCACCAAACTGCTTTGGCCCATCATACCGAGACAGGGCACACCAAGCACAACTCACAGCAGCTGTGGCACACACGAATTCTTACCGAAATTCATCACTGAGGTTTTCTGCGTGCAATCCAATCCACCAGTGAACGTCACTATTCGATAGCTATAAAATAAATGTTTTGCCATGTGTTTAGCTGCTGTTGCCCTCCTACCAATGCATTAACAAACTCCTAAAGTCAGGCTGTGTATTCAAATAGCATGTCCATGGGGTTCCAATGGGAAGAGCAGGTGCTAAATCCTGCCCATGTTAATTCATGTAACTTCAGTGAGGTTACTCACTTTACTAGAGCATGATTTAGCTCCCATATTTCCGCAGGATTGCTGATGTGTCTTCTGTAACCTGGTAATTTACAGTTTTAGGAATTTACTGGTTTGAAAAGACACTCATCTTAGCCCAGGATTTGTTTTTCCCCAATTCCTAAAATTAAACAATACCAAATATTTCCTTTAAGCACTAATACAGTGCTGACCCTTGAGGTTTCCAGAATGCTTTCTCTGAGCATTTACTGAGTTTGTATGGCTCATGCCAGAGTTTTCTAGACATGCTTTCCAGATTGATTGCTGTTCTCCCAAGAGGATCTAGACCTTTGCTTCTAAAAGGCAAAGTGTTATGGAAAAGCCATGGAAATAATGTAATTCCAAAAGCCACGTGTCATTGCTTTGTTGAACTGGTTCTAGCTTAAGCTATGAATTGGTTTCATTTTCAGGGATAGCCACTCTGTCACAGTTTGGGGGCTTTCAGAAAAAGAAAAAAAAAGTTCTGAATGTGCAGGACACTAGAGAAACCACCTTGTCTCTGTGAAGCATTTATTCTTTGTCAGAAAGAACTGAAGTCCAGCCTGTGTCGTGCTTCCACACTGTCCTTGGAGTTACAGTTAGGATTTCTCCAGCTTACATCTTATTTAGTAATATCAAATGAAGAAAACAGACATTTCTGACAAAGAAAAGACTCTGGAACGCTCTCTGATTTGGTATTGCCTCGTCCCTGAGTTTAGTTTTCTAATCACAGCACTCAGCCTACATATTACAGTTTTTAAAGAAATAGTGAAAAACGTGATTCCAGATTCCATGCTAAGAAGTTTTGACCAAGTTTTCAAATGACACATGCAAAGTCTATTTGGACTGTTGAGTATTATTTCAGTGATTGCCATACTTACTCCTGCTTCCACAGGAAACTAGTTACAATCACTCAGGGAGAAACATGGCTGTGCTGAGAAAGCTCTGCCAAAGCCAACGCTTTAAAATAGCTGTGTATGTTGTATTCTGAGACAAAACTTCTAGGAAGTTAGGCTGATTTCCAGTGTCAAGAGACTAAACTTTGCTTTTTCATTGCAGAATGCTCACAAACTTTCAAAATACCCACTAATTTCAATGATAAATCCACTTTTAAAAGATCTCATGTAAGTAAACATGACTTTAAAGCTGCATCCTGATTATCCATTTTAAGTGATCTTAAGTTGGAAAAATATGTATTTTTAAAAATTTACATCATTTTTTAAGTCATAAATATTCAGAGATAGGTAATGTAGTAATTATACCACATCACAGTCTCTGGTAGATGTGGAAGAAGACAAGAAAGAATAGCCAGTTATGTTGATCTTCATTATAAGCTTTTTCTGCCATGATCTGTTAGTTTAAATCTATTTCATCATGCTTTAATATCAAATTACTTAAATAGGAGATAAAAATTATATATAATTCCTTGTAAACTGAAAGACCCCATATTAATACAACACAATTCTATTTATGCTTTCTGTTACAAGTTAAAAGCAGAGAAGGCCTATACACAATAAGTGTGGGTCAAAAGCTTTTCTACCCAGAACTAGGCGTTCTTTTAAAGATTATGGTACAATATCCCTTTACATTACAGCTGTAAAATTTTGTCCTCAGTAAGGCAGACAGATTATTTGCATTAATTTTTAAAATTTTCATTATTTTGGTTTTACTGGGAACACCTAAAAGAAAACAAACTCAGTTTCTTGGGAATTCATCTGCTTGTGCAGCTATTTCTCACTTTCAAAGCTGTTTGTTACATCAGAAAGGTTCTAGAGAAATTCTGCTGTAAACCAGAGGAGGAAATTTAGAGGAAAATGTCTTTTTTTCCCCATATAAAAATCCACAGTCACAAGGGGGTTTAATTCAGTAGACATCATACAAATCGGTGGACTCATTGGAACATTACCCAAACTGGTGCACACAGAGGAAAAGGTAATCTATTTTCCATGGTCATAAGCACTCACCTCTGGTTTAGAGCTCTAGATATAATTAAGATGCAAAGAAATTGGCAATCCTTCACTCTTGGCCAGCTCTCCTCAACAGCAACATTTCAAATGATCATGTTGAAGATTTAAACCATGGAGACCATTTCAAACATCGGCACTTGCTGCCCACATCATGCTAACACACCCTCTGAAACATCCCTCCGTATTGCTACCTGATCACCAGCTGCCAAGTGACAAAATGGGAATGGAGCAGAACTGCCCTTGGATCAGGAGACATCCCAGTGGATGCAGAGCCACTGTGCTTATGTGAGGAACCACGATGGCTCCCCTTGGCCAGAGAGGGGTGGACAGAGAGGAAGAAACTGAGAAGGATGCACACCACAGGTGAAACACACCTTTCTCTTTGCCCCCTGTTACTTTCCCAGCTCCAGGATAGGAAGCTGGTTTTCGCTCCTCTTGGTTCTTTCGAGGCAGATTGATCAACCTGCTCAATAGTAGAGCTGATTCTGCAGATTTGAAATGTTACTGGCTTCTTAAGCTAAATAGGGCTTCAGGGAGAGATATGGGAAATGAAGACAGCAAGAACATTATTTCTAAAGTGAAATGCCTTTTGGATTCTACCTGGAATAACAGGCAGACAGATTCTCTGAAAGATACAGCAGAAAATAGCCAGTTACCACCTGAGGGTTTATTTTTTAAAAGGGGTACTTTTTCTTACCTTCCTTATTTTATTTTGAATAAAAGTTTGTTCACCAGAAGCATTTATTATTGCCAGTCCACCACGAAGCCAGCCACAGACAAATTTACAGGTTTCCCATTCCGCAGGGCTGACATGGAAAAGATATTCTGCTCCTTGATAATATGACCAGGGCAGTTCTAGAAAATGAGCAGAACAGTCAGTGGTGTGCAGGGGTAAAAAACTCATTTCAAGTCTCATCTTTTTTCACCCCCATGGTCTGCCTGCAGCCACATGTCAGAGGACAAATATGCCACTAGGAACTGCAGAACCATATTTAACATATCAATTTGTGGTGAAAAAAAATGGACTATTAGGGATTTTTTCTCATATTCTATCCCCTGAAACTGCAGTTATATCAAGAGAGTTGTCCAGGCTTAACAGAAGGGCAGTTTTAATGTGATGGAGAGGTTATCAAACTCCTGTGCTTATTACTGGCAATATTCCTTAACCCAACCAAAGCAGTATCTATGCTCTAGTGTTCCTAAATAACAGTGGCAGATTTGATCTGTAACAAGAGATTCCTACAGAGTTCCTTACTGTAAATTTTCAACTTAGAGTATTTTAGTTATTTTATTTTTAACAAAGGCTTGAATTGTATTTCCAAGTTATATTGTTTCAAGATGAAAAAAAGAAAGTATTTTCGTACCAGCTGTGTACCAAACTGGACTCATTGGTTTAACACCTGCAAAGAAAAAAAAATACAAACCAAAAATCCTTAAGAATATTGCTAGTCTTGTTCAGGTATAAAAAAAAGTAGTTAAACATGGAATAAAATAAAATAATTGCCACACTCACTAAAAAACATTTACAGTAGTTTTTATGAATAACAACTTTGAATGAGTATTTCTAACTAACTGCTAATCTTGCTATATGTTTTTAAACTGACTGTTCACATTAGATCTGTTAACTGGACAACAAACATAAGTGGAGTAACACATATGGCTTTGCCATGATTTCATGCAGAAGACCAGTGAGAACTCCAGAGGTGGCTAAGAAGGAGACCTGTAGATATTTTTTTCCCTTGTCTCTACTGAATTGCAAGTAATGTGTGTAACAGACAACGCATGTTAATTAACATTTCACCTTTTGGTATTTTGCATATCCATTCACGCTTTTCACTGCAGTGTGCTGGAAAGACTGTTCTGTTTACTTTGAACACACCACAGCTTCTTGAGTCATCTTCAACGTACTTGTCCTCCAAAAACGTAGATACAACCTGAAAACAGCACGTTATTCTCGTTTACTGACAACCCAAGATGGAGCATTTAAAAACCTCATCATGGAGAATAATGAAGGATTTCAACACATGTGTACAATAAGAACATCTAGGCAACAACTAGAGGACCACCTAAATTATGATGGTAAAATACAAATAATAGGGTCCATAGTCACGTTCTCCCAATGTCCTGTCCAACCCATCTTATATCAGACTTCTTCTTGATAAAAATAACTGAATAGCTATGAAACCTAACAACTTTTTGATTATTAACAGCAGTTGCCCACGTCTAAAAGCCTTTGCCTTGGTTAAACCTAAGCTCAGATGTGACTTGAAAGGTTACTGAAATACAGAGTAAACAGATAGTTACAGGTGTTCTGTCAGACCACTGCCACGTCCCTCCAGAAAGCACATTTCTTTTATTAAATCCAATCCAGAACTGTCTCTCTTCTGTTCTATAACAGAAACAAAGAAAATAACATTTCTCGCCATTCTCGCCAACATTTTCCTCAGCCATTTCAGAAATAATTTTAATTGTACAAATACATATATTAATTTCTTCTTGAATTCAATATATCATTCCATAATACATTTATTAACTTTTTAGTATCCTTGAAGTAATCCTTGCTTTCCTACTAAAATTTTAGATTATATTTCACAAGATGAAAACATTTAAAATAGGATTAAAATTGCTGAACCTCCATTTCAACGAGGAATGTTAACTCACAAAAATACCACCTTGACAATAACAGCTGCTCAACATTTACCACAAAGATCATCTTCAAAAAGCATCACGTTGCAATGCTGCTAATGCATTTCACCCATTTTCAAGTTCATGTTACAGTAGGGACTTCTTTGGACACTACTAAAAAGGATAGAATAATGTCAATTGTAGATTAGTATGATTAAGATAAATCTTGTTGGTGTTAAAAATATATTTACCTATCAAAAATTGTATATAAGAGATTGTTTAAAAATGTCTCTTCATAGATGTGGCTAAAACTAGCAAGATGTGCTCCAAAATCTTGACATAATGCTTCAGCTTCATCCCACGTTCTTCTCATCAGAACTTTTTCATTGTGAAATATCTGCAATAAAGTAAACACTGTCACAAATGAAGTTGATTATAGAGAGTTTTTTCAGACACCCATAAAAATCAAATATTAATCACAGTTTTTCCAAACTAAAGCCATGTATATTCCAAGCATGGCTCAGATTCTTATTACTTTCACTCGCTTTCAAATGCAGTGCAGGACGGTAACAGGAAATTTTTGTTTGTTGAGTGAAAGAAATAATGCATTATCAAAAATGTTTTAGGAACAGCATATCTTTAAGCTGGTGTAGAATCAGAAAATCTCAAAGCAAGTTTGACATGTACCTTGTAGCAGTTGAGCAGATTAGGTTCTGACTCCCATCCAAAATAGCAGGAACTTGAATATTTTTGAAAAGTAAGTTCAGGTTCTTCATAAGAATTGACTTTTTGCTTGCACAGTGACATTGCTTTGAAGTTCTTACAGCTTTTCACCTCCCAATAACCAACAGGGTGCTGCCCTCGCATAGCCACACATCCTCCAGAATGACCTAGATGTGGGAACAAGTGTTGAATATCAGAATAAAACATCTGAATTTTGTGATTTTTTTGGTCAAGTGGCTGTTTTATTGACATGAGTTTCTGGATAAAAGCTTAATGAACTTACAAAACTAGCAAATTCTTTAGTCAGCAGCCAGTTTATAAGCCTGTCTTGGCCGACTTGAGCTTGTAAAATGAAGCATGACAAATAGTTCCTCTCACAAAATACAAGAGAAGAAATGCAGTTTAAAATTGCTTTTGCAAAATGCAGTAGTAAAGCAATAAATGTAAAGAGTCCAAATCAGAGAGTTATTGTTGAAATGGAGTATCTTTAAAATTATGTCTCTATTTTCAGGCATTGCTTAGTGGTTTATGTTTCAAAGGTTGAACAACTATTTAATTTTTTCACTTTTTGTTTCCTTGGAATATTTTCCTTAGAATTACTATGAAACAAACAAGATCAAGCTAAAGGGGAAGAAGGAACATCCACGCAATGCTGTTATTCACAGAAATGTATCTGGCAACCTCAGGCCTATTTTTCATTTAAAATGCAAATTTCAAACTGCAACTGAATAAAATTCATGACTTTTCTAGGACCTTTTGCTGGGAGTCTCAGGAAGGCCTTGAAAAGTCCATAAAGAAATGTATGGAAAGCATCAAGTTTGGCTTTTGATGTCTTTTTAAAAAATACAATGTATCCAACAAATGTATTATAGTTCATAAAGGAATGTATGAAAAACACCTCACGGAAAAAGAAGAATTTCAGGGATTAGCTGTATCTGTAAGGAGGGCCTGACTGCGGGCAACTTCAGGCACAAGTCTGTAGCACAAGCTACAATTTTTCCCCAATATTTTTTTTCAGCATTTGATTACACAAAAGAAACAGTAGATTAATATTTCCCTTGCCTCATGTGGGAAGAGTGGCATCCAGAGTCCCACCACAACCCAGGACAGAAGCACCTGGGTGGAAAGCTGGGAAGGAAGCTCCAGCCTCTCCACAACAGCTGACTCACCTAATTCAGTCCATGGAAGAAAGTTATGGAGCCAACAGCAGATGCAAATTTCTCTCTCTCTGCTCTCTTGGCCAGGCAAGGAAGAAGGGACTGGGACTCTTTAGTCCCTGCTAAGCCACTGGTGCCATGGGGAAGAGAGCACACTCCCCAGTTTCCAAGACATTGCTTTTTTACTGGCATGTTACTCACGTGGCTGGTACTTGTTCCAGTTTGTGTAGCTCACGGAGCGATTCTGTCCTGCTGTACTTAGCCAAAAGTATTCTCCTGTGTTGTTAAGGTCTTGCAATCCTATCCAAAAATAAGTTCCCTCAGATTTTACCATGCTGTGGATCATGCTGTTGATAAAAGCTTGTTCAAACCTTAATAAAATAATCAAGATAAAGTTTTTAGAATAAAATAGGTAAATTGGTATTTCAGTGAATAGCTCTCATGAAATTATTTAAATTATTTCAGAAGAGAAGAATATAACAGCGATACTTAATTTTCTTTACAGAATGCTGTGGGGAACTTGAGGCACAAGTCTGCAGCACAAGCCACTATTTTTCCCTATTTTTTTCAGCACTAGAGCACATAAAAGAAATACTAGAATCAGATCTTACAACCTCAATGCTTGAATTACAAGATGTAAAGACAGAATGTGTTAATGATGCACAAATAAAACCAAGAAACTCCTTGTATGAAGGTAAAAAGTTAGTGGGGTCTGGAAAGGCTCCAGAAGAAAGAAAAGAAAAATGTCTGCACAGAAGTGTCCTACTGAAACCAGCAGACACACAAACCAGCACTGATCTGAAGGACTCAAAGTGCCAGCTGAACTGACTACAAAGAATCACTTTTTTCTTCGATTTCTTCACTGAAGTTATGTGAGACATATATACCTTTTTGCAAGTTATAACTGTTGTGTATAGTAATCCAATTGTCACTTGAATGCAATTAGTTCTGATATAATTGGTATAGGATTATACAAGAATGTTTCAGTTCATGAGCACATTTAATCAGCTGACTATGAAAAATATACAGCAAACAACTTCCCAGTTTGATGAAGACTTATTTGACTTTCTGGTTTCACAAACTCTGAAAAGAATGGCTAAATATAAGGGTGACATTAATGTAAAAAACTGAATTTATATGTAACACTGTGAGTGACTCAGGACTTGTATTTATTTAATTTTCATTTCCTCTGCATGTTCTCTTTTTATGTCTGCTCTCCTTCCTCTACAACTTACTATTTAATGAACATTTTAGGATTAATAACTGAAAAGTTTTTCCATTTTTTACTCCAGAGCAACAAACCTCAGCAGTAATTCAACAAAACCACAAAACTAACAGGTTTTTGCTACTCTTTGCCACTGCTGCTAACTGGAACTGGGAACTAACATCATAATTAGTGATGGCTACACCCAGAAGTGAAAAAAATAAAACTAAAAAAAGCAGAAAATACAAAAGTCATGATTCCAGAGAAGTGCAGCATGCCCTCAGCTCCCTGCCACATTTGAGCTGCCAATGCTCAGCTGCCAATGCTCAGCTGCAAGAATTTGTCCTTTATTCCCCCTGAAAGGACCACTGTCACACTGCAGCTCAGCGCTGCACTCCCTGCACACAATCCTGAAACCACCTGGCAGGACAAATTCCCACTGACGTAAACTCTTATGTAGGGTAGCCAGTGTTTTCCTAAAATACCTACCTACTATTCATCTAATTGCTGGTGGTTACTTCCCCTGGTCTATAGGCAGCAGACATTTCCTCCATATATTTTTGGGGTTTGGGTTTTTTTTGGTTGTTTGGGGGTTTTTTAACAATAAATATGCAGCAGCTAAAGTATCTATGCAATTTATCTATCAGTGTGCCAAACTTTAATGGAAAGCCAACGTAAAGGGTAAATAACAAAAGAGAGCAGAGAAAACCCAAGCATCTGGAAATCTGCAGAGGAAAAAGCTCTTGCTGAAGCTGGAATAGAGGTAAATAAGAACAAGGCATGGGAAAACAGGGACAAATGCTTTCAAACGTTTACTCTCTTGCCCTGTTTGCTGAGAACTCACATAAAATGAATACATAAATAGAAACATTTAGAAAACATTAATTGACTTGGATTAAAATTTTATATTTTTTCATTATAAAAAGTATATTTTAATTTTTCAGAACCTCTTCCAAGTACACCAATGAAGTTTCTTAAAGACCTTACATACCCCTGTAGCAAGCAAATTCTTCAGATTCCTGCATGTCCAGATGTGCACATTGCTGCAAGTGTTTATTAGCCTAACAGTTGCTTTTTACTAAATTTATTTTCAATTAAAAAGGAAAGCAAAGCACACCTTTGATTTTAGCCGATGTTAGTAATTATGCTCACCTCTCAAGCAAATATTATTTCACGTTGGTAATACCTTTCGCCATGCAACACTTTATAAAGTTAGAATAGCTCTTGTTAGAGGTATCTTCACGCTGTCTAATAGGATTAACTACCTGTTTGTTACTGATACAAGTGCAGGTGGGCAGAAATAACCACTGGAAGCATGTTCAAAACTTCGAGGGGTACTGTCGATTTTGTAACAATATCCACCATGTCTTTCCCATCCCTTAAAAAAAATGAACATTATTTTATAGATTATTAATTATTGTATAGTTATCAAAAACTTGTTCCCCTTTTGTACCTTCTGTCTGATGATCCCTGGCTATCCCTATAGATCTTTTCTTCCCTACAATGGTTCAAGAGCAGTTACCCTCAAGGTCACTGGAAATGTGGATATCAGATGAGCCAGAACACTGTGTCAGTGGTCAGCCTGCCTCATTTAATCTCATTATTAGTCTTTTATTTCATACTATTCACCCCTTGGGTGTCCAAAAGACAGCACCTGGACTGGTGTAAGTTCTGTTGGTGTGAGTTCATGCAGAAAACCTGCCTGGTCTTATGATTACCTGTTTTAAATAAGCAAGGGAATAAAGGGATAATACACCCTCTCAGTCTTTTGATTAACTGAATGCAACTTTTTTCACATTAGAAAGAAAAGGATCTGTAAGAGGGTTCAGCAAATGTTTTTACAGAGTGTGAAACACCAAGAAGCAGAAATTTATCCTGAGTGGAAGTTTGCCAGAGCAGATCAAAATACTTATGACCAGTGGCTCAATACCTTGAGAGTCAATCCTGTGGGGCGCAGGATTGAGAAAAAGTTGAAGTGCTGTCAAACTGCTGATTACAGCTTGTCAAGAAAACCTTGATGCCCTGCACATTTTTCACCCAGTCAGGACTGTAACAAACCCTTCTTTCAGTAATAACACACAAAATTCTTGAGTGATGAAATACATTGGTCCAAGTGAAATAAATGCAGTCACCCTAAACTTTTGGAAATGTTAAGCTGGAACTAAGCAGTAATGTCCATAGTGGTAGGACAAGAACCCTGGATCTGGACACTCTACATCTGGGGAAAGACTGCACATGACTCCAAATAGTTCAGTTTCAACATTTTTATAATTCAACTGAACTGGTTGGGTGTCTTCATTTCCCAAGAAACAAGACAGGAAATTAAAAAAAGGAAGACAGTGAGCTAAATAATAAAGCAGGTTAGAGAAGAGAGATTTTTTTCCTCCACAGTTTTGACTATAATAGAAATTCAACAAGTTTCCTCTTTCCACACTGTGAAAAGGAACTGATGGCAAATAAAGTCACACTTTAACATGCTCCCTTTTACTACCAGAACCCAGAGCCTAAATGACTGAAAATAAGACGCAATGTCCTAGTTAAGATAGCTGGGCTCCTTCCCATTTGTGTTCAAAAGCAAATGGAATGCTAATGTGTGAGTGGAAGGGTTCACCCTCCGTGTCAATGAAACTGATTGTTTTTCACCCTGACATTCCATTTCAATGTATGAAAACCATGTGTGGGATGAAGCATCATATAACAGCCATTATTTGCACAGATGGTGGACAAAAAGGCTTCACTTTTGATCTAAAAGAAATAGGAACTTGGGTCACAACCACTGATGGAACAACAAGCCATGAAAGGCATCTTGTGAAGGCTTTTACTTCTACATTAAAGTTTAGTTTACATACTTTTAAAGCAAACAATGAGATTTTTCCAAGCAAAACATGCATGTCTTTAATATGAAAAATTAAAATTATCTCTCTATTTGCATCCATATGTTCTGTAGCTGTATTTAGAGGTTATCTATATAATTCTATGTCATTAGTAGAGTTCTAAAACAACCACAACCCCACTTACCTCTGGACAACTTGATTCCAGTCCAGGAGAGACACTATTAAATTCCCCTGCTTTTTTGCAAATATAGAAAGACTTTTCTTCACATTTTTTAATCCTCCAATGTCCCTCCTAAGGAATAAAAAGGAGTATATTCTTTATATATCCATATTCTCATGCATATCTATACAAACATTAGATTACACTCTCTCTTTTCTCTTTTAACTCTTCACTAAAAAATAAGTAATTTTTCTCACTCCATTTACTTATCCTTAGATGTTCCATTTATTTCTACCAACATTGTCAGCAGGACGTCTCAAATCAATCATACAAATGGGTTTGTCTGTGAATCAGTGTTCAGGATGTAAAGCATCTTAACAACACCATGGCCATGCCAGAGCACTTTTCTTTCTAGCTATCACAGTTCTTTGTAAGATTAATCCTTCTATTTGAACAGTCCTTACTCAAGATATTACAAACTTTGTATCATATAATTTTCACACATCTGAATATACTGGACATGTATCAAAAAAATGCTTGAAAAATTTTATCTTGAACCCTCCTTTTGCATTTCACATTTTCCTTTGTTTGTTTACAGTTGAAAACTGAGTAAAAAAATGACTTTGGAATCTAAAACCTCCAGTTGTTCCAAAGTCCTATTTTCTGCTTCCAATAAGAACACACTTTTCCCAGCCATTGTAATGGTCTTGGCTTTCCCCTGAGTTAAAGATTGCAACCTGGACTGACTACTGTAGAGACAAAAGAAACTCTTCTTGATACAGATTTCACACTCAGACAAAATATACTTTGCAAAAAAAATTTAAAAATTATAGTGCTACTTATGAAAGTCATGTATTAGTGAGTTTAAGCACTGTTAATTACAAAAGAATCGACAGTGCCTTGAACACCAACAAGACAGGACAGTGTTGTTTTAACATTACTCCCTGTTTTACAGCCCTTGACTGATTTGGTGTCAATCTCCTGCTGTCAACTTCCACACTTTTATGTAGACCTAGACTACTATGATTTTGAAAGATGTTCCATAAAATTTGTAGATATTTACACCAAGATAATACAGGCAGAGCTGACAGTTTTTCAAAACACGAATTTGAAACTTTCAAGACCATGCATCATAAATTATGATACACACTACTTGGATTTTTTCAAAATACCCACTCATATTTGTTCTCTTCCATTTGTCAGGGTTTATATATGTAGCATTTTTTATTGAATGTAAGCTCAAAATCTGTGATTAATTTTATGTGCATCAGCACTGCAAAATGCATTGGTTTATAAAGGCTGCACTGCATTATCGTAACATGAATACATTAGGAATCAAAAAACAAAGTCATACTCCAGGTCATGGTTTAAAAAAGTATGCACAGCAAGAAACAAAATTATTATGACCTAAAACAAAAGTGCCTAACTCTTTTAAAAAGAAAACTTACACTTCCTTGTGCTGAAACACAGAGTTGTCCTGTTCTTTCAAAGGTGTTAGGTTCTTGTCTGTGCCAGTTAGAGAATTTTCCTGGGGTGCTATCTGACCACTCAAAAACAACAGGGGTGTTATTACTGTATAATCCAATCCATGTCTCTGTTATATTTTCTGTAAAAGAATAAGTGAGTTCAGATTTTAATGGTGAAGAGATAAAGCCTGTTTATCCTTTAACATCGACACCACCATTAAAAGTTATTCATGGGATTTTCATAGGAATGTCCTTTCAGGAAAAAAAAAACTGTACAAACTTTAAGAAACCTTATTGACGAGACCATGTTCTACTGCTCTTGCAAACTAAATCATTTCAAAAATAGAATCAACATACATGATAATACGCTTTAAAATCCTGAAAAATACAAATTAAGTGCATATGCACTTTCTTGAAGTGCATGGGGCAGAAAAACTGACATGGAAGTGAAATAGTTCTTCATATAATTTTCCATGGCACATTCAGCTTTAAGTTTCTCTGAGAGTTTCTAGGGTCCAGTGACAGCACCGTTGTAGCCAGTGTCTGACAAACATAGGAGAGACGAGGCTTGCAGTTTGATGTAAAGGCTTATTTGACCATCTTCTACAGGCAGAAAAAGCACTCGGGCTTTCAGGCATGTAAGCCCTTCTCCTGAAGAGAAGCCTGAAGCCGGCTGGAAAGAGGGAGCAGACTGAAGCTGAATACAAGTTGAGAACAATTACATCTATCCACTACAGCATCCTTACAAATAATGACATTTGGTATCTATGGAGGGTCTTAAGAGAGGTGAGGAAGATGATTTGGAGGTTAATCTCCTAATCTCCACGTGTCACTGTGTCCCAGCTCTGGGAGAAAAACTCACAACCAAACTGTGCAGTTCTGCCAGCACACTGGTGTCGGTGGCAGGCAGAAAACATTCACTTTTCTTTGCTGCTGTTATGACAACAAAAGTATTGGCATTGCTGCATCAAAGAGCTTTTGTTCATTAAGTTCCTTGTGTAATCATGCTACCTCTTAGGACAATGTGAACCAGCAGAACTGCTTTGATACGCCCTGCTGACATCAAAGGGGACTCTGCCCGCATGGGAACAGCAGCAATTTTGCAGTGTGGATGAGGCCAGCTTGAAAGCAAAAGATACACTGAATTGCTTTTGCTTCTAAGCACAACTCTAGCATAAGGCTGATCACTGAATATTTTGCAACAGTTTGCAAGGAACCAGGCAAGAACAGGAAAGGACAGAAGCTACCATGTTTACTATGGCCTCACTGTGTCTGCTTCATGGATTCATATCTTTATTTTAGGAATGGTTATTGGAAAAGGTGACTCTATACATTTTTAAGACTCCTAGAATGCGCATGCAACGTGATTTCTTTTTTTGCAATCATCATTTGGGTGTGCCATGTAATAAGTGCTTAAATGGTAACAATGTTAAAGAGCTGCACAAAAGAGCACCACAAAACACTTCAAGGAGCACCCGCACACTTGAACTCCCCAAACTCACCACTTTCAAGCAAGTTAAGGAGCAGCTCTTCATCTGCCATGGAGGATATACTAATGAGCCTGCTATTTTCACTTTGGCAGGAGAGAGAAGCATCGTTCCAGCTCTTCTCCTCTTCATGAAGTTTGTAGCAGTTGCGATTGTGTGGGAACCAACCAGCATCACAGCGAGTGGCATAATATTTCCATGTATCTTTAAATGAGCACACAAAGTTCATGTACATTAGGAGAATTGCCAAGCTTGTGCTATGTTCGTAACACATTCAGAGATTTCTTTTTAAATCTTCAAATGCTGAAAACAGGGTTGTCCAAGATGACCTCAGGAGGCCAAAACACCTGCTCTACGGATTATCACCTACCAAGCAAACTGAAATTTCTTCCCATTTATCTGATAAGTGAACTGTTTGGGCTGCTGGACTAGTGCAAACACTAATTCGGTTTAAAACACAGTTTATTTCTCTTATTACCTCTGAACCTGGTTCAAAGACAGATAAAGCTTTTTCAGATGCATTACCTTCAGTAAGTTTGGATAAGTCTTTCCTTACTACCTGAAGCAAGCTACTAAACTTTTTTTAAGTTACTAGGAAGGAGCTGAACCCACATAAGCAGCTCTTACAAAAACAAAAATCTACGTTAGAATAAACTCAATTCTGTGTTTAACTTCCTCACAGAACAGGCGCCGGAGTCATTCTATGTACTATATAGTACTCAAATTTTGTGCTGCATTTATACAGCTTTCTTCTCTGGGTGCCACTGGTTAATTCCATCCACGCTGAAAACCTATTTTGCAACTCATAAGTGTGGCTCTTATTGTAATATAAAAGAGAATGAGCATTCTGATCGTGTAAGGAATCAAGAAAATGCTATTTGTATTAAAATTACTTGTTTGTGTTTGTTCTAAGACTCTCAACATGTTTTCCATGACTGAATTTAAACAGAAGAAAGTGTTATTACATCAGTTAAAGTAAATTGTATTCAACTTAAACTAGCAAGCCCACACATTTAGTGCAGCTGTGACCCTGTTCTGCTGACTTTGGAGTCAGGTGGGTTCTCTTGGTCTCCTTGCACACCCACATATAGGATACAGCAACACTGAGACACTTACCCAGGGTTTCATGCTCTGTCTTATTTAAATATTTTTTGCACACAAAAGGCAACCCAGATTCACACAGATAACTGTTCCAGCCATACTTCAATCTTGGATTAATCACTGCACAATGATTTTCTTTAAAACGGTTATCAGAGACATCTGCAAACACATTTTTGAGAAGCACAAAATTACAAAAAAAATCAGTTTGTAGTTGTAAAATGATGTTGTAAGGTTCTCTGCATCTTCTTGAGTTAAAGTATAAACATGCCTGCACACCCAAACTTCTAGTAATATTATACCAGTACCATGGACAGTTGAACATTGACCAAGAATTACATGTGTGGCAATGCCTCCTTGGCAGCTGCTGTCAGATGAGAGGCTGAAACAAGCTTGATTGTTTATAATTGCTGGTGGACAGACTTCAAAATGTAGCAAACCAAGTCATAAAGCTCATGTTAACGTGCTAATGATAATTACAGCTTGCTAACATAAACAAATTTAAACTCCCTTCTTCCATGAAAATAGCTACAGTTTTTATATATGCATCTGGAACCTTAAAAACATCTTTAAAAGTAAATGACAAAAGGACTAGACCATTAATGCTTTGAACAGATTGATTTCACTTGATGTTACATCCCTAGAAAGGCCTTCAATTCACGAATATGAATAAATATTTCTACCAAAAAAAAAAGTGCACTTGTTCACTTAATGCCACTTTCAAACATCGCTGTAGGAACAGCAGTGTTATATCAAGCTGCACTTATAGAGAGCATATATTTATGCTCCTAGAACATATCCAAGAGGAACATCAAGTACTTGCTCTCCAGTTCACAAACATTAGTGGTGCTCCATCTGACCACTGCCAGCCAGCGTCTTCATCCAGGCGATTCAGGCCCATCCACAGCATCACGTCTGTGGTATTTAACTGCCCTGAAAGAGAAAAAATAAACAAAGTAATACTGCATGCTTTCCCCAAGCTTTAAAATATCTACAGGCACAGACCTGCTGTCCTGACTTATTACAATTGGAATAAAACAAAAATTCAAAGCAGCCTCCAGAAAGCTCAGGCTGGTTGGCTTTTTTTTCTGTCCTTAGAAAAAGTCTGTTACTTTGCTAATCAACACAGAGATGAAAAGGAATAAACTCAGAAGCCTGAAATCCTTCGAAAGCCACTCATTCTGCAAATCCTTCCTGCACAAGTTGTTGCTGACCTTAGAAGTTAAATCTAGAACAAGCAGCTACATAAATGCTAGCCTGTTTACATAAACGCTAGCCTGTTTCAGCTTTTCATAAACCAAACAACTTTCAGAAACCTTTACAGCCTTGCAGGCATATCAAAAAGCTAATGAAATAATTTTTAAAACTTCCTGTTAGCTTATATCCTTCAACTGGAAACCAGCATTAGTGGGAAGCAATGGACAAGAAATCTGTGGCAACCTTTGCATCAGAGCTCTACCACCCATTCCTCCGCCTGATTTTCCCCACGCACACTGAAATACCCGTGAAAGCCCTGCTCTCAGAAGGCTCTGCATAATTTGTCTGAGACATTTGGTCCAACGGGAAAAGCAAACTGCTTATCAGAGAAGGAGTAACATCCATTTATAAAAACAGAGCTGGCATTTTTCCCATACAGGACATTTACTTTAAGCCTGCAGAAACGTTCCTGTCATTCACATTTGGTGAAGTCCAGCTTACAAAGAAAACTTAGTAGGAGAAAGGGACACCAAGGTACATTGCAGAGAAGGTAAACAAATGTCTAATTCTCCAAAGTAAACAAACACACCCTCTAACCACGGCTGCAGGATGAATGGGAATCTCTGTGGGGAGGGAGAATTGAGAAAATTACACCCTCATGTAACACATATCACCACTTCTGCACTTCAGTTTATTAAGGTGGGAACTTACCTTCATCCTTGCTCTTTCAAATAGCTCTACTGAGGTTTTGTTACACGACAAAGCCCCACAAGTAGCAAGGGGAGAGACATCACACAGAGTATTAGGCTCCAAAGCTTACCCCTTTGCACAGGTAAGGAAGACATCTAACTGCAAGTTTCTTACAAGGTCCCCAGAGAAACCCCTACTCACTGCTTAAGTTACTTATGTAGTTCTGCTCTTCGGGGTCGGTGACACTGAGCAGGTCCCCTCCTTGCAGCTGACAGGCAGCCCGAGCCTCACGCCAGCTCAGCACAGACGCCAGGTTGAACTGGTAGCAGACGTGTGTGTTGGGGTTCTTCTTCCAAAAAATGTCACAGCCACTCTCTACACAAAAACAGACTCGTCACCAACTGCCCAAGACTCCAAACCAATCAGAAACACAACACTTTGAACAATTTAATGAATTAATGACAGCAGTACCCCAATGGAAGCACGATTATGATTACCTTTCCTGTTCCTTTGTTAATGCACATAGGGAAATAGGGCACTAATGAAATAAAATGTTGCTCCAAATTTCATACGGTTGATAAAATACTCAGGAGCTGATCAGCAGCTGGTGGTGATTTTCACAGCTCTCATGAAACCAACACAGCTACATTTTAATTTATTCTGGCTAATCATTTGTTTCTAAAGCTGAATGTTGAAATATTCAAACCGTGAACACCTCACCCAACTTGTGACGCAACACTCACTGGATCTCCTTGGACCTTGTACTCAAGAGAATTAACTTACTACAATTAAAAAGGATAAGCAAGGCTGCAAATACCACGTATTTTAACGGCTGCCCAGAAATACCCACTACAAGACACTTTTAAAGCTGTTTTTAAGATGCTTTGGAAGAGAGATCTGAAATGTACCTTGACCAAGAAAGGCTTTTCCAAACCACTTCTACCGATAGAAGACACTATTTTGCTTATTTACGCAAGAGGCTGGAATATTCACAAACATTATACATCCAAAATCTTTTCATAAGCAAGTATTTTTAAAGCTATTGCTTTTTCGTATTTTAGGCCCAAGACATATCCAGGCAATGCACAGAAGAGAAGGAATGTGCAGGATACAATGCAGTCAAAAGCTGAACGTGACTTTGCAAGAGCAACCCTTACGTTCTGTGTTCCACAAAAGCTGCCTGTGTATCACTAGGACAGAGGGGTTTGGCTGCAGGGTGAGGTCAATGGGCTGCACAGAGTAAGGTCCTTCTGCTACCCCCTGCAGTTTTGCTGTTCCAATGAAGACTTGAGTCTTCAAAGGTCAAACAGGGTAAATTATAATAAATTTGCCAAAGTCTTCCTTTGTGTTTTTTAGAGAGACACTCCCCTCTAACAGAAGGGAAGTAATCCAAAACCAGACTGTGTCCTAGTATTGCTAATAAAGAACAAACTCTTGGAGGGGGGAGAGCGAAGACAAGCAACATCTTACCAGCATTTGGGCAAAACCCCCATTTTTCATCTTGGTCATAGTGAGTTGTTGTGGCACACCAGTCAGATTCCTTTCCATCTCTAGTACACTCATAATACCACTTGTCGTTATATTTAAATGGAAAAACGCATGGGAAACCAAAAGAATTTCCCAGCAAGGTGTATGTTTCTGGAAAAAATAAAATGCAGAGATTAAAAGAATGCAGACCACAAAAATTTTTTTGCCCCCATATGTCATTATTCCCTGGAAAAAATAAAATGCAGAGATTAAAAGAATGCAGACCACAAAAATTTTTTCGCCCCATATGTCATTATTCCTGTTTTTAGCAGCAGTGATAAAAATAAAATGCCTAAAGTTACTTTTGACTTTTAATTTATAATTGATAACACAGCATTACAAGTGTGAGCAGCATAATTTCAGTAAAAAGAATCCGGAAATAATAATTTATGAAATTTGTCACCATGAGGCACATTCTTGTAACTTACTCCATTGACAAAAAAAAAATCCCAAACAAAACCACAACCCCAAAATCTGATCAATTAACACAAAGTCTGCATTTACATTTCAGAACAACTACATAAAACAACAGTTAGTTAAATCGGTACACACTCAGATGCAAACTCTACTTATTTATTAGTCTATGACAGATGAGTAATTTAACATTATTTCCCCTGCTTCTCCCACTCTTTATAAAGTGGATTTCTAACATGTTTTTCATTCTCTTTATCATTCTTTGGGAAAGGAAATGTACAAGACAAAAGAATATTAAATATGCTTTTAAAAATAAGTTTTTATAACATAGCTAAAGAATTGATGCTACATACATCTGTTGCCACAATCAATGCCTTACAAAATATTTAAGTATTTTCCTATTGTACTTTAAGGACAAAAATATTGAGAGAATCCAGTGCAACTGAAAGCTGTAAAAGCTTTACCTCAGTGAGTGTCTCCTAAACCTCAGAGCTTCTAAAAAAGGTCAAAGAACCACAATCACTCTTTGAATGAAATTGTTTATCAAAGATTCCACATTGATAGCCTTAAGATCAAAGTCCTTCAACTACAGAATCAATAAATACTGCCAGGTTCCTAGAGGTTTCTAGAGTTAATGGTTGGCCGTGCACGTATAAAAGAACAGTTTACACATTGTAAATGAACAGACAATACAAGGAACAGACCAAAAAATAAAATCAGGATTGCTTCTCTGTCTGCCGGCTACCATGCTGCCAGCTATGGAGGTACAAGGGATTATCTCAGTCCTGGCAAGAAACCAAATTCAATTGCTACAGACCTCTTACCACAGTTACATATATTTTTAATCTTTTTTCTTTGAAGGTAGCTATCCCCCATCCCCCTTGTTTGGTGGACTAACAGGCTTGCTTGCCTTTGCATGTGCATGAGCTGTGGCAGAAGATGGAAAATAGAACCTGGAAGTGAAAGAGATTTTGCCAATGCAATTAAATACTTTGGTCCTGAAACTAGGCTAGAAGTGCCCGCCTAAGGCTGATCCTCTTCTCACATCTCTGAGATGTTGCAGTAATAGGGCTAAACCAGGCCTACTTTCATCTCACTGTGTGTACATGGCAAATGTGTACGACTTTTCACAGACTTAAGTATTTTCTGTCTGGTCTTAAGTATAAATTCCAATAGGTTTTAAAAAAGAGGTCGGGCACTGTAGTACTTTCTCAATTATCACAGGTGCCAAAGAAGGACTTTGCTGAGAGCAGAGGCTGAGCTACACCTACAGGGGAAACTATTGAGATCAGATCTGGAACCCAAACACACAGTTCAAGTGGGGAAAATCAACAGCTTCAGTCTGAGACACTGCACAAACATCAGGTCTCTCCCTCTACAGAAATGCTGAGGAAGGGGTAAAGGTACAGGCTGTCTGTTGCTGTTTGACGTCGTGGGTTTATCTTAATCCTTAAACCTGGAAAACTGTTCAGGTCTGCAGACCTGAATCTTGATGTACATTCCTGCACCTTCACTATCTGTACAGCAGGATTTATCAAAATTCTGATCTCTATGTTCAAGGTTTGGCACGCTAAGAGTCCAGGTGCTGAATGTTGCAGACATTGGTCCATGCACACTGCAATTACAGACTGATTTTCAGTTACAAGAACTCCAAATCCTTTCTTATCTCTGTTTGGGTTTATCTGATAATGAAAGCTGCAGGACAGGCAACAACGAATCCTTAGTAACCCTTTTAATTTTACAGGTGATTTGAAATGAGCATTTCCTGGTTTGCAAGGATACTGGTGGGTTTGGGGGTCAATTTAACAAAAGAATATCAATTGTGTGGTATGTTCATCTCAACCACTGCACATAAAAAAACCCACAAATTTTGAGTCCCAAACTGCAATAAGGACTGGAAGGGATCATAAGCACCTCACCTCCCTCCAAGAGAACTTCTGAAACTTTTCCCATCTACACTTCTATGACAAAATTTTATTCTTACCTTGAAATGGACGTTCACAAAGGTCTTCATCATAGGACATATACTGTTTCCATTGAGAGGTAGATTTTTTTTTGGCCACAATATGTTTGCTGTTTTCGACCGCTAATTTGTACTCTGATACACCAACTAACGCTTTTCCATCACAGTTCCACCATAAGGAGTATTGGGTTGAATCACATTCAAGCATAGTGAGTGGCTGTTCTGGTTTGCTGATGTCCAGTCCTAGACAGGTACTGCTGCCTATGTTGAAAAGACGACGGTTGGATACCCATTTCCATAACATGTTTTCTGAGAGCTGACCGCAGTCTTCCAGAACAAGGCCAGCTCTGTCCACTTTAATGCACAAGCTGGAATTTTCACTCTGGATAATAAACATCCCTTTATCTGTATGGAGAAAAGAAAAACCAACAAAGTCTCAAGCTGCAGAATACTGCAATTGATTAAATAGTACTAAAAGACAAATGTTTTAGTTCCAGCTATTTAGGAAGAAAACTGAAAATATCCATCAGAATAACTGACACTCCAAAAACCTAAGGAGTACTGGTCTAAATTTATTGCCAGCTGATTTTTCTAAACATGTGGACTACTTGCAAGCTCACAAAAATAAAACCAGGTAATATTTCTCAAGTTGGATAGCCAAAAATAACACCAAACAAAAACAAGAGGTGCCCCAAAACATCAGTCATGTTTAAAGAAAAAAGCCACTGGTCACCAAGACAGAGTAAAGGTCACAGTAAAGGACTAAAGGTGTAAGTGTTACAAGAAGTCATACTGTATACTGCAAAATAATTCCCAATGTAGACTGGAGAATGCAATTAAAGTAAAAGCTAAATATTTTAAGAATGACATTGCCATATTCTCTGCCATATTCATTCCTCACTCTGCAACTACAGAGACAGAAAGAAAATAAGTTGCATTGTCAATAGGACACAGAAATAGTAGGATTTATCTATACCATAAGAACTGGTGGCCAAGGGTTAAAGTATGCCTTTCCTGTTGGATACATATTTTTCAACCATCTATGACTACAAGAGCAGATGTTGTGGGGCTAGCCTGACATCCCAGATTTCTTGGAATTACACAGAAATTCACTGAAATATGTGACATCATGTTATAAGTATGTGAAAAAAGTCAGCTGTTTAATGTCTTGGGAGCAAAAGTTTAACTCAGCATATAGACTGAAAAAAAAAGAGGGCAGCCGAGGAACTGGAAATCACCAAAATGTAAGCCTGTAACAGCTCAGCTACTTGATTCACTCTGAAATCCAATGGTAAATAACCCAGGGAGTTCTGCTCACATTTTATGTGAGACATTTATTTTACGCCTCAGGAGATTATATGTTGAGAACCTGAGCAGCACTTCCATCTTGCCTTCAAATTTTACAGCGATATTTTCTGCCATCCATGCTTTCAAATTTCTGTAATTCACCACACCTAGCATACTGAAGCACTAACTATGATAATAAAAAACCCCTCTCAAATTGACATAGCCCACAAATAAAGTATGAGATGCAGAGATCCACCCAGATGCTGCATCTGAGTTTAGTGCATAGGGCTTAGGTGTGGCCCTAAAAAAGGAAGATGTTTCAAGCAGCACCATGACAGTGCTGTGTAACAGGCACACAGGAGATCAGCTCAAAAATATAATGTGCACACAAGCAGAACAGAGAGGATATAGATTACAGAGAGGTTTTTGGTTACAGATTCTGTATGTGTTCTGCATAGAACACATTATGACTTACAGAGAGGTGGCACTGCAGATTGTGGCACTGGTAGCAGTGGCTGTTTCCCCCATGGCTATAGAGACTGGCAGTCTGTGATGGAGCAGGAGCAAGCCCTTCTGACTGGCAGCAGGTGAAAACCAGCCTGATGCATGAAATTGTGTCTTTCAAGCACTTGGCAGCTGCCCTTCATTAAGTCCTTAACCATTTAGGGGTGAGCAAGTTTCCTTTGATCCATGGTAACTCTACAGCTCTCAGGTGTTTGAGCTCACTGAAAATCCATCAGACACTGTGACAGATATCCAGATTGGCCCTTTGCTTTTGAGTTTTCTGTGAAGTTCTGCAGTTTGTACCAGTTTCACCCTTCTTATCCAACCCAATCCTCCATGGGCAACCCAGGTGTCTCTATCTACATGACCAGAAAGAGTTTCTGCCTCTCTTTCTCAGGGTATCTCTTTTCCACAGCAGTCTTATCTTTGCTGACCAAAAAATACACTGTTAATTTGCTAGATAACTAAAAACTGGGATGTTAGCACTAGTAAACACTGATTAACGAGGTTAATTCGCCAGGACACTGGGATTCACACTTAGATTGTGAGTCTGACAAAGTTTATCGATATCCACAGCAGGCAGCATCTCCCACACAGCACCTTCCTGGGGTGGGGGGAGCAAGACCACAACCCAAAGGCGAAGGATTCTCAACCTTTGAAAGCCTTTATCTGTAAGGCTCTTAAGAGTTGCAATGGCTGCTGAGAAAAGATAAGGTTCGTTCCCAACATACACAAATAACCCATCTGGATGATCTCTGTGAATAACATCCCTGTTTCATTCTGGGGCAACTTGTGCCAAGAACAGCCAGACCATAATTCTTGAGCCACCTTCCAAATGTGGTTTCCATTCCCCACATACAAAATGCAATTGGCAAGAGAGCTGTGCTGGCCTGAAGACTGCCAGGAAACAGCCAGCTCACTGCAGAAGTAAGACATGAGCGACAGCTCCATGAACTCCAGCTCAGCTCTGTCTTCAAGTGGGGCAATGAGACAACTAGAGCAACGTCAATCCTGGGAATGCCTCCAGGCTCACCTCCTTTCAGCTTGCAAAGCTACACCATCCACTTTACAGCTGCTTGCATAGATGGGTTTTGTTACAGAGCTCCTGGTGTCAGGGAGAGGTCTGTGCCCGAAGTCTTGCAGATGAAGAGCTGCAATGGAGCTCTGTGAACTTGCAGGCCCCAGAGGACCCAAAGAGGAAAGGATATAATCTACGCTTTAGAAACTGCATGGGTGAAGGGAAGTCTTTGGAGTAGATCCACTTCTCCTACATCCAGACCCTACACATGGACAAGGGGAGAAGAAACCTACTCCTAGAAGCGAAGCCTGGAGCTGATATGCAGCCCCAGATGAAGAGCTGATTGCTGACCAGTACCTCCAAGTTCCTGTTTACTTGGGCTCAACACAGCTAATCTGGAATAAACGGCTGTAACAAAACTAGGCGAACAAGATAGCTTCATTTCCTTCCTCCTTACCTCCCATTTCCTTCCCTCCAAAAAAGCAGTGAGAATTGCTTATGTGATAATAACGAAAGTAACTGGGATTTACTGGAAAAGAGAAAAAAACCCTATCCCTATCCCCTCGGGGTGCACGAAGGACCGCAATGGGCAGCGGAATAAGAAGCAGTGAAGACGCACGGGGCGCGAAGCAGAGCCAGCGGTGCAGCTCCCCGGGGCCCCGCGCCCGCCCCCGGCCGCNCCCGGGGGCGGCCCGCGGGCTCCCCCCGCCAGGCGGAGGGAGGGGTGCGGGGGAAGTCGCCCCGGAGCCGCCGCCGGGCGCTCCGCGTTCCCCGGGAAGGAGAGCGCTCGGCCGGGCCGGGAAATGCCGCTCATGCAGCTGGGGCCGTCCGACCACGTCAGAGCTGTGGGTTCAAGCCGGCAAAGTGCTCTGCAATAACCTTATTTTCCATCCGAAAACACCTACTTTCTCTTGCCTGTACCCCAAGTACTTTTATCTTAAAAAGAACCAGAAAACACATTGAGGCATTGGCGGTGGGAGGTCACCGTCAGCACAGTCGGTGTTCCCAGGTTTGCTGTTCTGTAGCTGAGCATCCCCACTGTCCCAGACCCCACCTGGAGATTTGTGGTTTTAGCTGGGTCAGCTTTGACCTCGAAGTAATTTTATGTTTTGGCATGAGGAAAAATAATTGCCATCTTCCATTTTGTTCATCTCTGTCTTCAGTCGAATATTTGCAGGAGCTGCCCCCCTCGGGCTGAGTTTCAGTCTTGGGGAAAGTCAAAAGCAGAACCTCTTGGTTAAAAATAGAGTAACTTTACGGGAATCCACAGGACAGTTTGTTTTTAATCTGCAAAAGCATGTTTCTGGTGTGTTCTTTATGCATAGCAGACAAGTAAGTATATAAACATGTACATAAGTGTAAAAAAAATAAATGCAGTGTTGGAGCATAACTGAACAGAGACTGTTCACCCATGTCTACCTCAATCATGATACAAGGATGGAAAACAGAAGTCTCTGGGCTTGGGGAAATTTCTCTCTGATAGTTTGGTAGAAGAAGGACTTGAGAAGCAAGAAAAGCCAAACACTTAGAAAGAAGTAGATAAGTGGAGGAGTTTCTCCCTATTTAACAAATGATAAAAATGCCTTGACAGAACAAACAGCAGGAAATATTGCTGCAGAAGCTGGTCTAGGAGTGATCTGACTTTGCAAGACAGAAGGGTTGTAACTCTCATGGAGCGATGATGTACCTCTTCTCAGGAAAGCTGCAGCCTTCTGAAATTTTCAGATTCTGGGAGAGAAGCTTATTAATGAGCCATTTATGAAAATCTGGCCATTTAGAACTGCCTACATCACTTCAGAAGTGTTTGGCCACTGCTTTGAGTACTGAGCTCCAGAAAAGGGCTCTTTTGCTCCAGAACCTGCTGCTGGGTCACACTGAGAAATTCAGCTCTGTTCATGATACAACATTTAAAAATAATAGTGCCAGGGAGCAAAAATGAGGCTGCTGTGGAAAGGAGTCCCACCTCAAGAGGATTTTTCTGCTGATTTCAGCAAGATCAAAGTAATCACATTCTGATTATGTATTCCTAATAATTAACTTAGCAAAGTATTTTTGTAAACATTTTGCTAAGTGCAGATTGGCAACTTATTAATTCTAAGTGGTTTTCCTTGCTATTTTTTCTTTGCTATTCAGGTCATTCTCTTTGACTAAACGGTTTTTTACTCTCCTCAGTCTATTTTGTTCTCACCAAACTGGTAAATCCTTTCTAGTGCAGCTGTAGCTAAACTGACCTGGCTATTTATAGCTAAGGTATACTTGCTTATTTACAATAATAAGACATCTTGGCTGGCACAGTGGCTTCTAGAATCAATATGATTAGCAACATTTTCTGAAGTAAACTTGATGGCAGTTTATAATACCTTGCACATTAAATGGTATAATTTTCCAATTTTTGGGGCTGGGGAGTTTCATAGTTTGAAGTTTTTTCTGTCTTCTTTAAGGCATTTGCTGTAGTAATTTGGCTCCTTTATTTTATTTTCTCTCTAGAACTCACTTTCTGTAAATATATTTTTTCTTCATTTCTCTGTTAATGGCCTGTTCTCTTCCTTTTTGTGTATACTTATACCTATATATATATATACACACGCACACATATTCACATACCCATATGCACTCGTTTGAGCTGATCTGCCTTTGCTTTTTAGGTGCTCTACACAAATGTTCAATTTCTTCCCCTGTCTTTTCTTAGACTTCACCTTCTGTGTGAGATCTATACAGAGATATCAATCCAGTGCATGTTCGTTACCTGCATCCACAAATAAAAGCTGTCATTAAATTCACACTAATTCAGATTGTTTACAAACCCATTGCTCTTGCAAGGCACACACACAGATCCAGTGTGTCATGTGTACAGCCCCTCCTTACACAGTAATTTCTGTTCATAATCTGGAGTCTGAAGACAGGTCTCTTTTTTTCCCCAACCAGCCAGAATGGGAATACCAAACCAGAGAATACCTAGGAGGAAAAAGCAGGCCCAAAATTCCTTGCATTAGAAGTGCCCAGCAAGCAATAATTCCAACTTTTTTGAAGGCACTGTCCTACCTCTTGTTTGACTCTGAAAAATGACAGTTCCCAGGCATCTCAAATCAACTCCCAAGTTTGCATTCACCTTCCCTTTCACTTAAAAGTTTTTCTGTTTACCCCAGAGAAAGAACTCCTCTCATTTATCAGCTCTGCCAGTTGTGTTACACCTGGGTATAGTCACTACAGGCACTGCTCCCACCTTCCCTACCTCCCCTGACTCATCCCAACCATGACCAGTGACACCCTTTTTCCTTTTGGCAGCCCCACCTGTGTGTTTCTGTCATACCATTTCAGTCTCCCGTGCTCCCAGGTAATTGCTGCAGCCACCAGGCTCTGCAGTTTCTGTCCCTGTCTGCTCACATTGGGTAACACGACTTTCCAGAACAGCCTGTACTGGCCAGTTTCAGGTTAAGTCAAATCCCCGGTTGTAAATTGCCAGTTTTATGTTCATTAGTCAGAATGTATGTTTTTCCTAAATGTGACTTCTTAGTTTTATTTGTTAGCCGGTTAACTTTAGGCTAGAGACTTCTTTTTCAAAGTTAAAAACCCCTTTAAAGGGTGACAAGAGCATTACTATGAGTTAATGCTTCTAAACTCAGCTAAATAGCAGCTGTTCTTTCACAGGCATGAAATGGAGAGCGTTACTACCTATGTGGCTGTTACTGTGCCACATGAGCCATGTCCAGGTGAATCCTAACCTTTCCAAGCTCTCCATCCCTCCTCCCTCGGTAAATGCTTACTTGACACAAGTCTAGAATAGTTTGTTGTAGTACATGATTTAATAATGGGTAGAAATTTTACTGTTACTATAAATCCAGCATGTCAGACTGGCTGTGATTGGCCGTTATATCAAATTCCACAGCAGACAGATATTCATGTAGTTCATTTGATGTGGCATTAAGGGAAAAAATCCAGTATTGAAATACTTGCAATAAACGATAAATGGCTAATGGGGCCAGAGCTGCCTCTGGCCCATCCATGTTCGTTTCTCAAAGCCTTCCTTCACCTTATCCTTTCCATTTGAGATTCTTGGCAAAACCATACCTGCTGCATCATTCATCCTTCAATGTAACACAGTAATTTTTTTGCCATTCTTGTTAGTACTGTTGCTGTGAGATCAATAGTAGAAGGAAGCAGTTTTTGCAAAGATTTGCCACCAAAAGAATGCCTGAAGTGTTCCCAAAATAAAGCTATTAATATTACACTGTTGATTTGGTTACTAAACAAACATATGACTCACTGTGCTCAATACCAGAACTTACACATACTGTGATCAACAAATATTATCCTTTTTGAAACAAACTAATAAAGCCATTGTATAACCATTAAGTAAAAATTTTAGAATAGATATAAATCCCATAAAACTTCCACAGCTATTTTTTCCTGGTTTAAATGCATCTGACAGACTGATAGTTCTTTTCCTGCTTCTTAAGTATATGCAAACAGGTTTGTATGCAGAACCATTCCTGATTTGTTAGACCAGAAATGTCCTCTACCCTGTGCTAACCAATTCCTTAAGCACAAACACTCTTTATTTTTTCAGAACAAAGCTTCATAAATCAGGGTAATAGAAAATATGCAGGTTCCACTATAAAAAATGGAAGTGAACATTGTTTCTGACATTGAAGCATTGAGGAAACTTTTTATCAGCTCCAGGAGAAATGATGCTTTCAAGAGGCACAAGGCCCTCAGTCAGTGTGTTCCCTCCAGGGTGGAATGTCCACACTGCCCCACCAGCCCATCACCAAAACACCTCTTGCTTGGTCCCATTGCCTCTCTGCACATTCTGCTGATTTAACAGTGCATAAAACAGGAGGGTTGGTGAGCTGGGCCTGGCTTTGGTATAAACTGGAGTGGCCAGAAATGAGGGTTAGGAAAATTTAAGCTTTGTCATTTACTAGAAGGCTGCGAACAACTCAGGAAGAACAGACAACCACTAACAAAGTACTATCAGTGTAGTTGGAAAAAAACTTGACTGGGTGTAACACTTGGAACAAATATATATGCTTGCAGAAATTCTAGGGCATAATGTGTGCTCAGTGCAGACATGATTTCGCAGGCTGGGAGAGGGTGTGCCTTTGCACCTTGTACACTCCTTCCCACAAGAGCTGATCATGTTTTCTCAGCCGTGCTTACATGCTCCAAAATTAGACTCCAAAATCCCACAGCTCATATAGAAACACTTACTGTGTTCATTAGAGAATATGTACATGGGGAAATGCAAAGAAATTTTAATTTGCCTTTTTCTTTAACCAATTTCTTCTCAGATGAAATAATCCTTTTATTAGATACCTTACTTCGTATTCAATAAAAATGAGTAGACATAGATTTTTTTGTTATCTTCAATATTTTGCTTTTTGGTAAATCAAGATAGAGAGTCAGTCTCATATTTGAAGATTTATGAACCAGCATTTAAGGAAGGACTAAAGAGAAAATATGCACTTTGCTGTGTATTTCCAAAAAGATATTGCTGCTGTTACCCTGACAGAATGGGCAGATCTTTAGCTTTAAGCAACTTGTACAATTTAGGGATCTGTACGAAAGAATCATAGAATGGTTTGGGCTGAAAGGGAACTTAAAGATCATCTAGTTCCAAAGAAAGAAAGAATGCCATATGTCATCAATCAGTGTTCCAGAGACAGGCTGCTTGCAACATTCATCCATTAAGTCATTGCCTTGAAAAGTAAAAGGATCACAAATGAAAAAAATCTAGACATTAAATTCCATATGCTGTCTTTTAAAAGTGGGGAGGAAAATAATTTCTAGGGTATGCCAAAGCATGAGAAATGTGCTAAGATTTGTGAAATCATGTGAAAACAGTGATAAAGACACATTCCAAAATGGAAAACAAAGAATGAACAAAAAGAAAACATTATAAAATGATCCAATTTCACAATCTTTATTCAAGGTCAGATAACTCCTTTTTTGCACAAACAAGCTGAATGATTTACCGGTTTCCTTCAAATAGATGAAGTTAAAAATTTTCTCTTCTTTTTATTTTTAGACTGTATGTGATGAGCTTTGGGGGGCAATAACTCCGTTATACACAGTGCAAAATGAACTTCTACATGAAGGCAGATGAGGTGTGGAGAGTATTGCACTTGACACCCGAATTTTGTATCCCAGACTCATTACCCATTGGTTACATCACAAAACAAACTTGAGTGCAATCTGGACATTTACAACACAAATTAACATGCACGTTTTATAAATCAAATGAAAAATTATCCATTTAAGGTACATTTCTGAAATTACTACTCTGTAGGATGTGTAAGATATACAAATACCATTAAAACTGCTAAAGATTATTTTTTTATTCAGTTTAACTCTCTAGTGAATAGAAGTATTACTATTAAAAAATGTTTTGGCCACTCTCAAGGTCCAGCCTCAGGTCAAAACAGTGTTTGTGAAAACAGCAGAAAGACTTTTTCATCCCACTCACCACACACAAACTTATTTATAGCTTGGTGGAGAAAAAAATTTTAAAAAGAGAAAAATATGAACTTTGATACAAATTCTACAAGATGAAAATAATATAGTTAATAAAAAATGATGAATACCACTCTTGTTTCTAGGGTGAATGCCAAGTGAGATCTTCAAAGTTCTTGAAATCTGGAAGTTTAGTCAAAATTTATGAACTGATAAAAGGATGGCTCATATGAATGAGTCTAGTTATTTGATATCACCCAATAGTAGAAACCTTCCTCACCAAGTCGTTCTATTTTCTCTCTTCTGATGAATTCTTAATTGAGTGATTTCCATCCTGACAACTTGGAAGGTGCACAGAAAATTTATAGTACAGTCAGTCACAGCAGGGAAATTGCAAATCATCCTGCCTGATTCCTGTACATCTTTAATGATTTGGAGAGAGATTGTCAGGAGGAGCATTTGGACTGCAAACATACCAAACTGGATCTCTGCTGATGGTCAGAAGTGGTGGGAAGAGCGCGAGAAGGTTTGTGAAACAATATCTCCCGTAGGAGGAGGGAATGTAGAGCACCAAGCGTTTGATAGGAAATGTAAATACAATTTTGTTATTAACATTTAAAGGCTGAGATATGTTGGAATATTGAAATGGGCGGCCTACAGGAGAAAGGCTTTCAACCCTAATATTGAGCAGCAAAATCAGATCTCAGAAACAGAACTTAGAAGATATTTATTAAAAAGTATAGATTTTTATTACTTTAAAAGTAATAAAAATATTTTAATTTCTTCCAGAGAAAGTTTATAATTTGATGACTTCTACATGAGAAACAAAAGAGTAACAGATAACTTACATGGGCTAAATCCAGATTTCCCTAGTCCCTTAGGCAATCCTGACCCAAGTGGAATCTGAGCAGAATCAGGGGCCAGCTTTGCATCCCATGAGTTTGTCCATGTGCCAGGGAAACGGGATTTGGTCCCATATGTAACTTGCACTGACATCTGTGGGAGTCTAGTGGTTGGAAGGGGCACAGATGCGAGCCTTTATCTGCGCTGTTTCCACTATGACGTATGCAGGAACACCAGAGCACAGACGAGAATCTGTTCCAGTTTAATCGCAGCCATCATTTCCATCTCACTGCTATAATTTTGTACTTAATACATGGTTCTAGCACCACCTTCTTTCCAAAGGCATCTGATACTATTTCTCTTTGCACAGAAATTTGTGCTGTAGGTTCTAATTCACTAATAGACAGTATTAACCAGTTTGTTTAAACAAAACAAGCTTTGTAAACCAAAACTAATAGTTTCACTGAAACTAGATCCACATCTGTAGCCATTGACTCCAGTAGGCTTCGGATCAGGCCCTAAAACAGGCATGGGTCAGAGCTAGCTAATATACCAGTCTCAATTCCAGAAATTGTGGAGGATATGGAGACTGAAGTTGCACAGACTTGGTAAATATTTATTATGAAATGGACATCAACTTTTTCAGATCAAATACATTCAGATCAATACTTTTCCAGATCAAATTTCCTATTTACCTTAGGGAATGTATGTGATTGTTTGTAACAGTATCAATGTACCTTTGATTTCTGAGTCTTCTTTTTTAAGTACCTTCATATGTACATTTTGACCATCTGTTTCAGAGTAGCAAAAATATGCAGCTGAAAAGTGATATTAAAAAGTAAAGTTCATTATTGTTAGCTTAAAATAGCCCAGTGTTGTAATTTTTCTATGCCAGCATGTTAGCTACTTTTTGGGGCTTTCTTTACCCAGTGTTACACATGCTAACAGATTACAATTTAAAAATTTATGGCAAGTCATTAGTAACTAGCTAAAACTGAGATTTAAAAATCTTCATTAACATGATGGAAATGAATATGAAGTGAAATCCATAGATCTTTTTGTTGTTTAGTTTGGGGGAAAAAACCAAACCAAACTCAAAACCAAACAACCCAGCCCAAAAGAGCTGGATATGTTATTTCACACAAGAATAAGCAGTTTGGCTGCTGGGCATTGAAAGAACCTCACAATTTTGGATATATCAACAAAAGAGTACTGTCTTTGTGTGTGGTAGTAAGTTTTTTGTGTGAACATTTCTGCATGTAAAGGGCATCACTTGTGATGGTCCAGCATGTGAGGTGCATTTTGAGCGCCCAAATCATTTATGGGACATAAATGGTGAAATGGAGTTCTTCTAATCCTCTGGTTTAAAAGTGTGTCTACTGGGGTCTCGAATTTACAAATATCTATCTTTTTCTCTGTATCCTTTTTACCAGAACTTATAAGAAAAAAAAAAAAAAGCAGTCTGTGCCTGGAACAGAAAACAACTGCAAGCAAATAAGGCTTGATTGGCTTGATTTAGCTTTCCCTGAGATAATCCCAGGGACTAGGTCCTTAGAGAACATCAAACAGCAACAAGGAAAAGGAAAGAGGGAAACAGGACAAGAAAGAAGAATTAGAGAAGAAATGCTTCTGTATAACTTACATTTACAGAAGACAGGCAATATCACTACTTTTTTTCTAGTGAGAAACAATTCAGTCACACAGGTGATATGAGAAAGCTCAATCCTCAGTAGTTTAAACTGCATTCATGAAAAAAAATTATCTTTTCTAAATTTAAACCATCCCACCAAATAGACTGGTACAAATATGTTCCTAAACACTAATTTATGGGATTGTGTGTTTGAATAAAGTAGTATAAAGTTTGCTGTATATACCTAATTTAACAAAAAATAAGCTTACATGATAATTTATAATCCTTAGTATTAAAGACAAAATGAAAATTATTTGTGAGGCCATTTTTTTAAGATGGGGGCTTTAAGAATAAAGAGTCATTTAAAAAAATATTTCTACTAACCTTTACTACCAATATGTTATCTTTATTTGTCCCAACACAAGATATATATTCTTTAACAGAATGGTTATACCACTGCAACTTGCAAACAAATATCACATAACCAGCTGAGAAGAAACTAGTGTTTTTAGGTTTCTTGCCAGTAAAACTAAGTTTGTAGTGCTGGAGGTGCTAATAGAGATCTGAAGCCATGGTCCTTTTATGCTTATCTTGGTTCTTGTAAGTCACATTTTTAAAAGTGGTTGTTGAGCCTCTGTACAGTGGATTTATTTCCTAAAAAAACAAAAACAAAACAAAACAAAAAAATTCAAAACCAAACAAAAACAGATTAAATGGGAGTCCTACATGGTTTGTATGGAATTAATGTTAGAGGACTTTAGAATAGCTTTTGGTAGCTCACTTGTGTTCCAAGCCACTGAAATTCAGACTGCTCTGAATCCAGGCAGCACAAACCAGCCTGGGGTCAGGAACATGTTTTCCTTCACACCAGCCTCCCAGATTAAAGTAGTTAATGCACATCATTAAACAATACCTCATCAAATGTGTCCGATACAATTTGTGTATCAAATCTGGCAGTTGGACCATTATAAAAGCCCAGAGAGTGTCTCTGTGGTGAGGTGTAACTCGTCATGGTCCTCTTGTCACATACACTGCCTACTGTGTGCTGGGAGAAGGGCAGGTCTCACCTGAGCTTTCCATCCTGGCCTCTCATCAATCACTTCCTATCCTTTCCTCTTGTGAGAGAAAAGAAAATTAAAATGCTTCTATCAGCTGTATCCTTCCCTTCCCTCTTACCATACGTAGCTCTCCTGAAGGATCAAGAAAACATTCTCAGGTGGCCTTGCCTGTAAATTAGGGATTTTTCTCAGCTCAGAAGCTGACAGTGTCCATTCTTGGGAAAAGTTGCAATCACAGGACTTTGTAGGAGAATGGAGCCACGTGAACACATTGCCTGTCCTCCTGACACCCACCAGAAATGCTTACTCCACGTGATTTTTTTTAAAAGATCCTCAGAAGTCCTAAAGCTTTTGCAAGAGGGCAAAAAAGTCAAGGGCAGAAAAAAAAGAAGAAAAGGGAACATGTGGTGTGAGCTTGCATTAGATGCCCAGAGCTATATACAGAAAGCAAGGCCTGGATTTCTCTGTCCTTTCACCTACACTTGGGACAGTTTCATTCACTTCTGCTCTGTGGGAGTGGGCTTGGATCATGACAGAGGCCAGGAACAACCTCCCTTTCCTAAACAGTTGTTTCTGTGCAGAGGGGTGCACCTCGGATAATCATATAGGCAGACAACGGCATTGTTAGGATTAATCAAAGACACGGTACTAATTAAAAACAACTAATAAAAACCAGTTATCTACACATTCTTACATGTGGAAGAAATTAAACCAGGAGATTAAAAACTAGATAATTTTCATCCATTAAAGAATCATTATTTTACTTTATAGAATACTAAATGCGGTGAAAACCTACCAGCGAAATCTGTTCATTTAAAAGAACAAAATTAAGACCCAGAATTTTAAAGGCAGTTGTGCATCATGTAACCAAATTAAAGAACTTTGTGTAAAATCAATGAATTTCACGTACCGTTTGCCATTTAACTTTTGATTTTTCTGCTTCAAACTTGGCCACCTCTTTTCGGTCCTGAACTGACACCAGTAATTTCCATATACAAAGTAAAACAATGCCAATGAGAAGGATAGCAAGGGTGACACCCACCACTATCATTGGGATATTTGGATGCTGTGCACAATCTGTGGAAACAAAACCAGTTTTGACTGTGGATAAACAATCAATAAATTTTAGGCAATTAAAAACAGCCAAGAGGTGTGCTGAGATTCTCATTTGCCATGAGCTGGGCATGCCTTTTTCTTCAAGTTCATGTTATTTTTCTCCTGCTAGCTCGCTAAAGGGTTTGTGAAACCAGCTGAAAAATATTGCATTAAAATGTTTTAAAAATTAATTGCTAATTTATCCCACTGCTCTTTTACCATGACAATTAGCAGCTGCTGGATACAGACAGATTCTGAAGAGAAAAGTCAGAAAATTTATTTCAGTTCTGTCTCAATAAAAAACAGGGCTGAGTTGACAAAATTATGAATTTTACAATGTTATGGCTGGAGTGCTAGTTCAATTAACTGATATTCAGTGGGTTGCAGAAGAAAAGATTCTAGTGAGGTCTATGTCAGGGTAAAGTCACCAATGATATTGATAAAATAGAGGAAACTGCATTTCTCTCATTGAAACAATGAGGAAAAACTTCCTTCAGACTTGTTGAAAGTGTTGGACTGGGCAATTGGAAGGAATTTTGCATTTCAAGTCCTATCATAAATTTTATGATAAAGTATTTCAGAGAGTCAGAATTAAAACTGAAATTTTTGCTTCACCAAAACCCAAAGAAGTTTGATTCTTTTAATATTAGAAAGTATTGTCTATGAAAGTTGGTGAACACTACTATTTTACATAATTTTCTGCTGAAGCATGGTTTCAGAACATTAAAAAATTCATTTCAGTCTGGCTTCTCTTACATGATTGCATTTCACATTCTGTTTTTGCTTGATGTCCTTAGTTAACTAATTCTGAGGGGCTCTGGTTTGAACAATGGGCTACTGGTGCCCTATTGACTTCAGTTACATGAATGAAATTGTATTTCTAGAGAATTTCTTGAGGTCTCATGCCAGTTCGTGTTTTAAGGCCCAGGAGCAGAGCAGCAGATGACAGTGAAACTGGTTATTGCAGCATTGTGGGAGGGCCATTACATAGAGGTCAATGAACCGTGCCTTCTGTAAGACATTTCTTCTTTTTTCTGTTTTTTTCAAATCTACTTAAAATACATAATAAAGCATTTAATAAAGACAAAATATTACCTTCACATTCTTGAATCTTAGGGATATAGGGGTGTAGTTTAAGAGATGTGCTTCTTTAGTACTACCTTTGTTACAAGCACCTTCGCTGTACTGGTAAGCTATACAAAACCAGACTAATATTCTTATGGCAGGAGCTGCTTTTTTTTTTGTGCAGTAAAATCAATTTCATTCTCACATGTCTGCTAGAGAAAGGCTACACAAAGGCTTAACAAAATAAGGCCCATTTGTGGAAACAGAAGGAAGTTACAAACTGCATGCCTTTGCCTAAAATGTAACTAATATTTAGTATGAAGACGTCTTTATTCCCTGGAAGAGAAATTATTTGGTTGTTGAAAAGTGGTGTCTGTGTTCTCTCCTGTCCTACCCAATTAAGAGATTTAATGAAAAATCAATAATGAAACACCTGTAAATGAAGAACTAATGTTAAATGGTAGCACATAAAGAGATCTGTTCTATATCTGTTAGTTTTGCAAAATAAGCAAAACTTAATGAGGGCTGGAACAACTCTCCCACGAGGATGGGCTGAGTTGGGGTTGTTCAGCCTGGAGAAAGGAAGGCTTCAGGGAGACCTTGGAGCACCTTCCAGTACCTAAAGGGGCTACAAGGGAGCTGGGGAGAGACTTTTTACAAGGGCATTTAGTGACAGGACAAGGGGCAAAGGCTTTAAGATGAAAGAGGGTAGGTTTAGATTAGAAGGAAATTCTTTACTGTGAGGGTGGTGAAGCACTGGAACAGGTTGCCCAAAAAAGCTGTGAATGCCCCAACCCTGGCAGTGTTCAAGGTGGGGCTCTGAGAGTGGCATCCCTGCCGGTGGCAGAGGGCTTGGAACTAGATGAACTTTAATGTCCCTTCCAACCCAAACCATTCTGTGATTCTGTGATATTGCAACATTAAAAAGAATTATAAATATATTTTAGAATTTCATCAGGAGTACCCAATTAGACAGTCTTTTGAATATTTGTACATCCATGAAGCATGTATAATTTCGAAGTGAATTATAGTTTTATCATATAATGCAAATTATGTTTGGTACAATCCACTTACAACTGCACAAGGCTTTGAAAAAATTAACTTATTCTTACAGCCTAAGGATCACTCTGCCCATTTTTCATGAAAGGCCAAGTATTTATGTCACCACTGCATTAAATAAATACTTGAGGAGGTGCTCTTTGGCTAGGCAGAGAAGAGCTACAAACACAAGGAGGTGCTGTGCTGCTTTAAAGAGCTCTGCTTCTAGATTGCTAAACTCGTCTGTGGTTTTAAATCAGATTTCACCTACAAAAAGCAATATTCACTGCTTACCTTTCCGTTCTATGCTGTGAATGACTGTCCTTCCCTGTTCATCCACAGCCAGTAGAAATGTGGTTATACATTCATTTTCCCCCTGCAAAGAGCAGGAAATGGATTTATCCTCTGAATAATCTGCAGGGGGAAGGAAAAAAGTAATTCATCAGATCAAATGAAATTTGACCTTTAATAACCAGAGAGACTGCTGGCATCATGTTTGTCACAGCCTTGTCTGCAGACAGTAAAGTGTGAAAGACAAAAGCAGAAATACTCTCAGAATTTCTACTAAATTTAATGGCTTTTCTTCCAATCCCAATTTTATTTAGTTTCTGATTTTTCACTTATGTTTCTGAAGAACTGATTCAGGCGTTGTCAATCTGCACTGACCATCTAGTGCACCTTATTACTTTAGTGTGCTGTGAATTTCAATTAATTGGCAGTGCTTCCAAGACTTTTAACTGGCAGCTGTCTAGGAAATGTTATAGCCCCAAATTATGGGACGAAGTAAACAGTAGAACAAAGTATGTTCCTTTGGTTTGCAGCTACTCCTGCCGCCTCTAGATCATGTTTCAGAAGTGGATATCCATACATCAAGCAGCTATGGGTGCTGTTAAAAGGGCTGCCATTCATTTCTTCCACAATAGCCCCCTCAAAGGTCACTGTGTGTCCAGTACTGCCACGAGAGTAAATAAAGATTAATAACAGAAAACTGCCATTCCGGGATTTTTGTAATGGGATTCCAGATGAAGCAAATAAAGTGACCTGAGATGACAGTCTGACCCCATTTATTCATCCCTCCACTTACTGTTGATTGCACAAAAATTTAATCCATTTTTTCCTTCCAGGTTATTCCTGACTGGGGAGCTGAGAAAAATTCATTCAAACGGAACAGAGAGACAGAGGGAAGCCGACTTCCAGGGACAATATAAAGCAAATAAGGCAATCAAAACCTGTGAGTACAAGTGCAGAGTGTACAAATCTGGACTGTAACTATAATATAATATTTTACAGAGAAAGAATACTTTATACCTGTGTGCAATAATACCTCTGGGGCTGAGTGCTTATGTTTCCATATAGTCCAAGCTTTGAGTAGCACTGGAAATCTAGGTATGTTTTTCAATATATTTTAGTCAAACGTCTTAGGATTTATTTTTTAGAAAAAGAAAAACAGTAGGCTTCTCAAACATTTCTTTTAAAATAATTGTCACTGACCATCATTTCCTACACATTCAAAACTCTTACTAAAATTTCATAAGCAATTTTGCTAAAAATCTTAAAGACCTCAGACTTTCATATGAAGAGTAATTGAATAGGAATAAGACAAGAATTGAGTATTTTAAAGAAAGCTACGCTATATTAAAAAAAGTGCTTGCTCTGTTTTTTCTTCCCCATACTGCTCATTATCATAAGATTTGGTCTTATAGAAAATACTATTAAACACCACAGAAAAGAGGAAAGTATTGACTACGCCCCAGTCCTTTTCTCTGCTTGTTATAGAGAGAACCCTATCTGGCTGTATTTTAACGCAAACCTGCTCTTGATTTGAGCCTTGTATTTAACCTGTTGCTGCTCCTTGGTGGCAGAGCAATGTGTTATCTGCCAAGGGGACAGGCAGCCTAGACCTGCTGATTTAACAAGATTTGGTTTTGTTAGAAGGGCCACGAACTGCAGACCGATGGCTCTCGCTGGCACGTCACAGTTCCAGCAACACTGTCAAAAGTTTCGCAATGTTTGTACTTTCCCAACTCTTTTAAGCAAGCAGATTCAAAATATTAACTTGCTCACAAAGAGAAAAAAAAAAGGAAAAGGATAGTTGTTAGCCATCCTAAAAATGGAGAAAAACTTGCAAGCATATACCAAGTATCATCTAGAAGGTAGTAACTGCACATAGATTAGTTATTTTTATATTGCAATTTTTTATTTCATGTCATAATTTGAAACCAAGGGGAGCAGAATTCTGATTATGTGCAATGATGTAGAAATGAAAGCAAAAATGCCAGTTTAAGCTATTCAGAATCCAGCTTACGGTTAGAATTTTTATTTCTCTGGTGTTATTTTTAGAATGAGGGATCACTAAGGAGAGACCATTGCACATGTTATTTGCAGTTCATCAGCACAAAAATTTGCCTAGGTAGGTAAATTCCTGTTATTTACATCTATGTAGTTTTCTGCATTCTGCAGTGAATCGTCACACTCTTCTGCAGCTGAATTCTGGTAATTTCAATTGTATTTGAAATAAATGGGGTCACACTGGAGGAGGAGTCGGGCAACAGTGGCAAGCAGGGGACTCAAAGCATGAGAGACTGTTTCCTAACAGATACATTTATAAAAGATGCAACAACAAAAAAGTTGACTGCCCTTTTTTGTTTGCCTTTAGCTCAACAAAATGTTCTTTTGAGCAGAGTTCACCTCACTTTGACTCATAACAGAGCAGCGCTGATACAGAGGTTTATTCAGGCTCCAGGACCCACTTTGCTGCTGTACTGGGAATTTGTGAGGCATCTGCACTACGGGGTAGGAAAAACTCCATTTCTCCAAGGAAAGTATTACTGTCCCTGTTGGGCTTGTGGCAGGAGCAGCTTGGTGCCCTGTGGCTGGGGTGGTGGCAGGAGATATCTTTTAGGAATTTCGGTTCCTGTTGCCTGGTGGGTAGAGCAACAAGAGCTCCTCTTACATCCATGTGGCAAAGGGGGGATTAGCCTAATATAAATGTTCAAGCATTGAAAATGAATGAAAATAAAAGTTCAAAAGTGGTGCTTGCTGTGGAGATAAGCCCAGTAAATGTGAAGCCATCAGCACCTGCAGAGCCGCTGGACACCCTGGTGGATCCCCGGGCTGACCTGACCTGCTGGTGGGGAGCAGGAGGAGAAACCCCGGGCAAACCCAGAACCAGAACAGGAGAGGTGAAAGCCACGACTCAGAGCCTAAAACTGGCACTCCCAGGAAACAGGAAAATGTAAAGCCCACGCTTTTTTGTTGCTCCACACTTCCAGTCATTGCATTGCAACATGCATGTGTGAAAGAGAAACAAAATTTTTGAAGTGCTAATGTTTTATTTAACCAAGAGCTTTTACTTTTTTCTTTCTCCAAAATCCTTGTAGCATTAAAGAAATTAAAATATAAACCAGAAAGAACTGTAATACCCCATGAAGTTGCTCAATTATCTGTCTTAAATATTATGTGGTGTGCTAGTTATACCACTTTCAGATTGGTGGGTTTTGTTCAGGTAATAGTTTTTATTCTATGATTATTTTTTAGCTATTATTTTAAAGGTTAATTTTTTCTTTCAGGACTTCTTAATGAGGCTACACAGGCATTTAAGATGAAACAGTTTGCAACATCTGCTTTTTTTTTCTTTTTTTTTTCTTTTTTTTTCGGCATCTGGATGGGAATGTGAAGGTTGCAGTAACTGCTGTAAATAAATTTTAAATCTAAAGAAGTAGCTGACAGTCCCGATCAGGGAAGCATAGGACATGAAAAAAAGGAAATATGCAGGAATAGGAGATGAGATTGTCATGTTCATATTCCTGTGACCTGTGTATGTGAACAGAACCATATAAAAGGCTGTTTATGCTCTTGATTAGCATTCATTATATTTGAAAGTATAATGTTTTATATATTCCTAACCACAAATATCTGCCACCTTACAAAAGCAACCTGAAAACTTTACTAACTGAAGAGATACAATAAAAGTGCTTATATGTTTTTTAAGTCTGTAAAGATATTTTTATATTTATAAACAAATACTGAAGTATTGCCATCAAAAACAGAAGGTGTAACTTTGCTGGAAGGATGTACATCAGTGACATTTCTGCATGCACACAGCACTGGATGGGCTTCCAACAGCTTGCAGATACAAACCTTAGACATGCACACAGAATTCTGCATTGTCATCCTCATTCTTACATTTGTCTTTTTCAATGCTTATGGTACATCTGTGAGGTGGATATTATTAACCTATGTCCTGCCTTACCTAACAATTGCTTGTGCCATTGCACTGGGACTAGAATTGCCACTAGAATAAATACAGGCTACCTGCTGAGCAGGCACCTTCCTTTACAGAAAAAGAAGAAAAATGCACTTTTTTTTAATTTAAAGGTTTGTTTTCATTCTTTTTGATTGTGGTGGGGTTGGTTGGGTTTTTTTCTGGTAGTAGTATTTTACTCAAGATTAATTCCTATTCCAGAAATTTCCATTGATGCAGGGCAGTTTTGAATTAAAGCAAACTACTAAAAGATGTGCTTAGCCTTTTAGAATACAAGAAATGTCTTTGCCACTGGTTAAAGGACTGTGTTTAGTCACCAGCTGTAATCAAGAATCTGCCTAAGGGCTGGAGTCAGGTTTTGTATTTGTATGGCCGAAGAAGCCCCACTGGAACTCATGGTACCGGCATAGCTTAAACTCAGGATCTTTCATCCATCACTGGTTTGCTGGGACTGATATCTATTAAATTCTGTAGTTTCCTGCATAAACTACTTAGAAAATAGGCATGATCCAGTGAGTTAATTACCTGGAGGGGTAATACCAACCCTGTTCTGCGTTTCCTACTTGCCTCAGAAGAACCATAAACAGACTCATTCTCTTACGACCCATAATATAATTCCACAGCAGAAAAGCAAGGCTACTTTCAAATATAAAATTACTGAAAGTGGAACCTCCTGCTAATCACACACACACAAGAAAGGAAGACTGAGTATACCAACCGCTTGCCGTGCTGACAGTTGCGTCAACCAATTTGCATTTTTCACTGCAATCTCCCAGCGACTTGTCATCGGAAGCCAAGTGACATTCCACACAGCTCCTGTGGAAAATAATTCAGCAGCTCATCAATCTCTGCCTGCCACAAAGCAACAATACAAAAGCCAGTACGTGTGCATCTGCATTTTAAAAAGCAGCTGAATAAAAGGTCTTCTGCTATGGATACAGCAGTTCTCAGGAACATGATAGGTACTGCCACCAAAAAAATCCTGACAAAACCAATCCAAACAAAAAAACCCCCACCTGAATAAAGGTATTGTGGATAAGCTCTGTCTTGTCCTCTATTCTCTCCCCATTTATTAGCTACCAGACAGAACCTCAGGCAACATTATTCATGAAGGTCTATCAAAGACATGTGGTTACTCACATGTAACATTAATCTTCAAAAATTAAAAAAATAAATATTCTGAACGCTAAATGTTCTCACACTAAATACCAGCTGAAGGAATTAGTATCAGATGAACAATATCTGAAATTGACTTCAAAGAGATCAAGCTGAGGCACCTACTATGAGTCTGCCTTTGTTGCCAGGCTGTTGAATAATGCATTAAAACACTTTTCAGGTGTCTCAATAGTTGTCTCTTGAATATGATTACTTGTCTCAGGAATTAGTGAGATCCTAATTATACTAATGAAACTTACAGGAAAATTATTTTTTTATTCAGTGGTGGAATGATTGAAATATTATTTAAAAACACAGAGTCTAGACCAATTCCTTTAGAAATCTCTGAAAATCTTCCCATAAATTCAGTGAGGATTTTAATAAATCCAGGGTTTATTAATGGAAAATAAAATAATGAACAGAATTAATATCTGAACATTTCTGATGAAAAATATGTTTGCTTATTTTTCACGAATAGCTTCAGCCAAATTGAGTGGCTGAGACTCTGAGAAGCAGCCTGAAGGACTGACTGCATTAAAAAAAAGGAAAGAAAGGAGAGGAGAAGAGATGAGAGAAGAGAAGAGGAAATGGGAAAGGAAAAAACGAAAGGAAAAAGGAAAACTGCAATAAAACATAAAAAAAACCCCTGGCTATCTCCTGTTGCATTGAGTTACATATATCCATGGGAATAAGCTGAGGCCACTGAATTTATCTTCAGGGGATGGAGGTGACCTTATCACTCTAGAAATGGTGAATAGCAAAAGTGAGTGGGTAATGGGATAGCCTCTATCTCATGGAGATAAACTCAGTGTTGGTGGTGGTTTTGTCATATTCACTGTGTTTCTCATGCTACACTCTCTTTCTCAGCTGCCTTGCCATTGATCTCCATCCCCTCTGACCTGGTCTTTCAGCTCTCTCAGTTACCCTACCCAGGTATCCCCGGTGTTCTCTCTCTTTTGGCTTTTTGTGCCCTGCATTTCAGCAAGGGAAGACACTGAAACAGAAAGAAAAGATCCAACACTGCATACAATACACATGTTTAAACGGGTTAATGTAATGCCTATCATGTAACTTTATATTTCTTATTCTTTGCCAAATTGGGCAGAGCAAAGCAGCAGCATTGTCCTTTTTATTCAGAGCAGTTGCACACAGAAATTCTCCTTGAATATACCAAGAGGCTCTGTTTTCCTAGGGCAAATTTATCACTAACAGAAAGAGATCGATGAATTAATCATGCCATAGAATAGCTTTTCACTCAGATACACTGTAGACTGCAATGGCAGGTATGAAAATACTGTGTTGGAGAGAAATGGGTCTCAACTCTGAATAAGGAGACAGGACATCGTCGTGAACCATGCAACCTAAACTGCTCGGCACTCAGAAAGCAAAGCCAGGGTCATTAATAACATGTGTTCTGTGAAGCCTAACCCAACTTCTAGCTTAAACTGCTACTGAAGACTGCTCTGTTTGGACTGTAGCTCTACAAGGGCTCATGTAATACAAGCATGAGCAATGGTGTACTTAGGGTGGTCATCTTCACAACCTGCGTGTTTTTGGTTGCTTTTCCTGTCATGTACCATAGCAGACACCTTGCATCACAGCAGGAAAGCTACATAAATTGAGTATGCTCAGTGGACAGAAGACATTTCACCATTTACAATCAATTTATCATCAACTTATACATGACATACAGCTATCCACTTATACATTCCCAGACTATTACCTAGTTTATTGTACTTGCACCTCTTTAATTTAGCCAAGCTTAACTGAATTTGGACTAGGAATTTACACATGTGTGAAGCTTGAGCGGACAACATGACCTTACTCATCCATATGCATGAGAATGGTAATACAAAAGCCAAATTTTCCTGTGAGGCCATATAAGTGTCAGATAAGGCCACCATTCTGATCAGTTCTACAGCCAGGGACAGCAGTGGAAGTGTAAAGTTTTACCTGTGCTGCTTGAAGCTGACTTAATTGTTTCACATAAAGTCCTTTTGTACAAGAGTAATGCTCATGAATGGTTGATGTATGAGTTGTGATTGCCCATCTCAAAGGACAAAGAAGCTCTTGGGTTCTGGTCTGTAAATTCAATTTACAGACATGGCAGTAAACACACTGCTGAGGCAGTGTAGGAAATAGATACCTGGGTGATACAAACATCAGAGGTTTAAAGCCAGCACATTACCGTCTGGAACTGCAGGGGTCACCGCACAGAGGGCATTTTTCACACATTTGGCCTGAAGCCCCCGGATGGGTGCAAGCACATGTCCCACAGATGCATTCACCTCTCCCACTGCACACTGTCCCATCCTCAGCAATGCAGGTGCTGGTATCAGTTGTGCAATTACAGTATTCACCGGTCCATCCACTGTGGCACCTGCATTCCCCACAGTCACAGTCACCATTGCCTGGAAAAACATTAATTATACTTCAAATCAGTCACTGATAATTCAAAAATAATCTGAAGGATGATCTTTAAAATTATTCTCTTTAACAGAAAATATTTTGCTCTCTCCAGCTGTTCTTCCAAACATCTTTCTTTCTCTCACAGAATCTTCGGTTTTAAGTCAGAGGATCAGATTTTTGCCTAGACTGGCTGTAAGCCAGTGCAGCTCCATTCTCTTTACAGGAGTCCTCTGTGCAGATCTTGTCTCCCTCCCAGCAGTGCACAACCTAATGCATAAATACTTCCCATTTATAATGGTATAGCCAAAACTATTTTAAGTCTAACGACCACTCATCACTAGTAATTCTTCACACAGAATTGATTGCAACTGAATCTATGACGAAAACACAGATTGACAAGCTCCCAGCTAAGGGCGAGCCCACAAAGCCCTAAGCGCAGGCACTGAACCCGGCACTGCGGGCCCGTACCTGCGCACTGCAGCCCTCGGTGCCTGACGCAGGAGAAGTCGTCGCACTGGCAGCGGGGCCCGTAGACCTTTCCGTAGGGGGACGGGTGGCACAGGCACTGGCCGCAGTAGCAGTCGCCTCTCCCGCTGCAGGAGCTGCGCTCGGCCGGGCCCCGGCAGGAGCTGGCACCGAGCGAGCTCTCGTGGCACTCGCAGCGCGGCCCCACGTACCCGGGGCTGCACACGCACACCCCGCACTCCAGAGAGCCCTTCCCTTGGCCGCACTTCGGGCTCTTCTTCTCGGCCTTTGCCTGACAGCTGCAGCTGCAGAGGGGATGAATTTCCATTTCCAGCACGTCACTGAGCCCCACAGGTTTTATCTTGATAAGCCTTCTGGTTTTCTCACAAGAAGAGAGACTTACAGTCACATTGAATGAGACCTGGAAGAGAGAATGGGGGCTGCTGGCAGCTGGAGCACAGGGAGCTCTGCAGGGTGTTTAGGGAGTGCGTGCAGAGGACAGAGCAAGAGGCTCATAGATACTGCCTGCTTTTTGGTAACTTGTTTGGAGGAAGATTGTTTAATAAAGAACAAACTCTACCTTGGTGTCCTAAGTTACATGAACTTCATGTCTTTGGAGAATACGTTCTTCACTTACTGTATCTCCCACTTTCACATGAGAGCATTTCCTCTGATGTGGAAAAAGGGTCCCATTGTTACAGATGGCCGTGAAGGAGAGATTGAGCCCTTCTGTCTCTCCCAGGATCTCCAATTCAACCTCAGACCTCAGCTCCTTCAAGGAAAAAAGCATGAGATGAATGGAGTGATAACACTGCCACGTGCTGCCACCGCTCCACGTCTGCGTAACGTGGACTGTAATTTATCCTGACTTTCACAGGAGCACACTCGTGCTTTGGCACTTTGTTTACAGAACTCTCTATTGCAAGAAAAATGTGGAATGAGCAAAACAAAGCAAATGCCGACAGACCCAGCTTTCAGTGGAAAGCAATGGGTGTATGATTTTAATATCCTCTATCACAGGGCTTATTTCCTGCCCTTCCATGAGAACAAATTTAGTGTTTTATTAAATCACCTTTCATCACTCTGCTGACTGATGCAGGTTTTCTTTCAGGTCTGGACTTACTGAGGAATGGATTTGTATCCCTGATTGCATTGCTAGCTCTGGGCTTTTCCTGATTAGCCAAACTGTGTCAATATTGCTCCCTCCCTTCCTTTCTTCTCACAGTGGAAATTCCTGCTTCACGAGTGGTTTGTGCTATTTTAACCTGTATTCAACAATGTCCCCATTTTTTAAATCAATTTGTTCAATCAAACTTTCATTTTGTAAGTCACAAACTGTCTTCCTGAACTCACTCATACTAGGTATTTACATTTTAAGTCTTTAAAATATTTTATAGCAACTTTGCGTACACAACCTTAATCCAAAGCCTATCACAGGCCGTGGGGAAATTCCGACATTACTTCATTGGCCTGTGGATCCAGTAAATGGAAATTTTTCAAAAGTACCTCAGCAACTGCTGAGAAAACATCGCACTGACTTGACTTTGTGCTCACGAAAGTTTAATTGCTTGGAAAATACCCCCTGCCCTTCAATCAGAGCACAAGGAACTTGCTGACCTTACGCCAGTGAGTCATTCTACTAAAGGCAGCAGGATGACTCACCGGAGTGAAGGTCTGGTGGGGTAAATCAAAGTAAAAATAGAAGATGTATAAACCTAGATAGACAACTCTGTGTCCTATGTACATGTTCTGGACTCCTTGGAAATTTGTCTTAGTGTTGTAAAACTGTGCCCTGGGCATCAGGTTTGTAATGTTGGTAGCTTTGGATATGTCCAGATTTCCATTTCCATTTGATTTGGAGGTGGGTGCTTGTGTCGCTATTGAAATAGTGGAGAATTGTCGATAACAATTTGTTTGCAATAGCTGGGCTCTCCCAAAAGGACCCAATACAGCAAATCTCTAGGTAAAGCTGTGACTGCGGGCATGTGCTTGTGTTACAGGAGATATCACCAGTAGTCCCTCTTCACCAGCTGCAAAATTACAAGGTGCAAACAGAGTGCAGCTGCGAGAGAAAATTAAATGCTGCTGAACACCAAATTGTAATACTTTGGTTTCTGGAGTCTGTATTGGGTCACTTGAATGTGCCTTGCTGTTGTGAGAGGTCAAATTATGCATCTTACACCACTGAAAATGAACACAAACTGTGATAAATTTGAGGCTTTTAGATCCTAATATCTGTGAGCACTTCTAACGATGTTTTAAAACTACTAAGCTGTCTAGCCATAGTTTGAGGACAAAAAGCAGGCAGTTTAGTGAGCTCTAAGCCATTCACACAGAAACATTTGTGCTTCAAAAATTTTTTCTGAATGAAACAACACACAAAGCAGTGCTACATACTTGTGCCCTTGTGTTACCTGTCCTTTCTTATACATTATTTCTTTGGTCTTATTTTTGCGTAAGTGCAAGCATCAAAAACTGAAAAAAGGAAAGTGGAATTTCTCTGAAATTTTAAATTCTTGGAATGGCTTTAATCAAATGGCCTGCTATCTGTCACAATGCATTTCAGTCTACAGCTCTGCAACACAAAGTTGTGCAGAATTCGATGCTAAACAAAGCAGGCAGAAATATGATTACAGGAGAAGATGAACCATACTTGGAAAGAACATGAGAACTCCTTGCAACAAATATTTTGACAGCTCAGACTTTCTTAACTTGCTTACTTCCTCTCTGAAGCTTTTAGATGGCAACACATGGTGAATGGCATTAGCAAACCTTGTGTTTGCACGGCAAGTAAACACTCAAAAACCGGTTTAAAGTGATAAAAGATTTCACCTAAATCTATGCCCAGGGGGCAAAAAGTTATTTATTCCTCTTCTTGTGAGTAAAGAAGCAGAGACACAGGACATTGAATTACACTTCTGAGAGTATCATGAAAAGTTTCTAACAAAAGTAGCATTAGTTCTGTTTTGCATGTGATTTTCAACTGTAGGTCTCCTGTCATTTCCTTCTTCACAGCCGAAAAAAATTCAGATACCTTTACTCCTGTCAAATAAAGTGGTTTTTAGTGTTTCCTGCTTGGAAGATTATCAATCACAAAACAATAAGATTGTTAACCTTTAAGGTTAAGTGTAATGAAATGGACTTTGGGAATTTTTGAGTGTTGCTACATGTTGCTACTTGCACACTTACTCCTTGAAAGAAACGTGGGATTTTAAGAACGTACGTGCAGCTCTGGAGCATGGTCCAGACATGCTGTGCCTGGATGAGGCTGTGACGAGTTATGGCCCAAAGGCAGGAGCAGCCTTCCTGCAGTCACCTCCCTGCCACTCCTGCAGTGCAGCAAGCACAGGGCTCAGAGCTCCCTCCAAACCATGCCCACGGAACAAATGAACACAGGATCAGCCGAAACAGCTCAGGAGCTGCATCGTGGTCACCACTGCCAGCTCTGGGAGCTGCTCTGCTCAAAGCATGCAGCAGCTAAAAAGCCAACAGAGCAAGGAGGCTGAGGACAAGACAGAGGACATCATTTTGCCTTTGTATAAACCCTAGTGTGCCCTGTATGGTGTATTGCAAGCTCTTGTGGGCTTCACATCTCAGGAGGCACCCATGAGAGCCAGGGAGGGTAAAGAGATGGTCAGATGAAGTTACCAGGGGGACGGAGGAGCCAAAGAGAGACTTGAAAGACTGGAAGTGTTAAATTTGGAGAGAAGATTGGGGGTGTGGAAGATGTCTCAGTGCCACAATATTCTGAAATCACAAAGACATGAAGATAAGGTGAATGCAGAGCTGTGATTCACCAAACCCTATGACTCGGGAACTGAGGTGCGCTCAGGGAAACTTTAAAGCATAAGAAGTAGGTTAAAATAGGAATTAGAAAATTGTACCTTGACACAGTGCAGCTGAACTCCTTCTTGTCATAGAAGGCAACAGAGGCCAGAAATATCAGCAGATTCAAAAAGAAGAGTAGGAAAAAATCATAGGCCATAGGAACTTAAGCAGATGCTAAGGAGAAGAGGCAAGGATTCACTCTTCACGTTTTCAATATTCCAGTGAGGTATTACTCCACACTTATGTTACAGCAAAGGCACCAGGACACAGCTCTGGGACAATTTTTTTGTGTTTTTCCATTACTTACTGACAACAAAATGGTATTTTAACTGTTAAATGTAGGAACCTGTGTCTATGTGTTAGACTGCCAGCTTGAAGGAATGCTGATAGGAGCCAGATGTGACTAGCAGCAGGTTGGAATCCAGAAGTGAAGTCCTGTTGCCACTCAAAGTTTAGCAATAGCTTTGCTCATGAGAAAATTTCCTCGTCTTTATGTGTTACAATTTGTATACTCCCAAGATTAACCCTGAAGTTCTCTCCTTATATAATTTTCCATAAAATGGAGAATCTTCCGGTGTTTTGCGTTTCATTTTAAAAAATCATAATTCAGCGATTGTATTGCCTTCATTGCTTTTATAAGAGTTAGAAGAATTTGGATTCCTTCCTATCACCAAGACCAAAGTAATTTTGCCACAGTGATGAGTATCTTATTCAGGTGATAGGAGGAAGAACAGAAAAAAAAGTAAGGAAAGAAACAAAAGCTATTTGCAAAGAGTTATTTGTCATTGTAGACAACTGGTAGAGCAGGTTTTTAATAAAAATGGGCTGAGACAGAAGAGAGAAATCTATGGTATATCAGTGTGTATGTAAATTAATGTATCTGTGCGAAGACCTGTACAACTGCCTAAAAACATTCCTCTGACAGAAGAGAGCCAGGCACCCAGGATGCATTTTACAAACAAGGCTCTGAAGAGCAGTGCTGTGTTTATGTTCCTGACATCATTACAGTATTTCTTTGTATTACCTAAACAAACCCATTCAAGTCCTGGCATTACCTAAACAAACCCGTGCTGGCTCCTATATTCCTCTTTTTAAAAACCTCAGAACAGCCTCACAGAGGCAGCATCGAATTGCTAAAGCAGAAAAAAGCACTGAGCACAGAATAGTGGTTTTTTCCCCCCAGATATTCCTGCAAAGCCATTGTTTGTCTGCTCTGGTGGCAGCTACCAGCAGGGAGAGAGTTGAGTCCCTGTTGAGGTGTGGAATGGAGAGACCTGAATATTAAAGAAGGCTTAAGAGTAGGTGTAAAATACAGGAATATGAAGAAGGCAATGCAGATGACACACTGATTTAAATTCAGCATTCCAGTAGAACTAAGGATTGACAGAAGCTTATGGGAATTTTGTTTCTGTGCTTACTTAAGCTTCAGAGTGAACACTTTTCCTGTTAAGGTCAGCACCTAACATAAAAAATTATGTAATCAGTTCATAGAAAGAATCAAAGACACTTCTTTTTACCATACTGCAAACCAATGTTGAACTTGTAAACATGAAGGAAGAAACTGCATTGGAGCCATCTTACCTGATATGCAGCAATTATCAACTGGAGAATATTTCCAGAATCCTTCTGTAGACGTCCAACAGTAGCACCAGGAATAAGCTTTGCATAATTCTGGAAATACAAAAACGGAATTTAAAGCACAACAAAATTCTAGGTGACAAGGAGCTACCATCTAAAAAAACCCCAAACACAAAGAAAAAAAAAAGAACCACAAAACAAAAATGAAAGAGCTGGCAACAAAACCAAGTACATTGAAGCCAACTGAAATAAATGACAGTATCATTTTCAAGGATTCTTTCAGTCTCCATTGCACACGTCCTAATGAAAAAGTCAGATGGAGAAGAACTGGTTTCATTTAAAACTCATTGAACATATATTGTTAAATCACCTCTATGTCATTGGAAGCTTGATACTATAGTATTCTTCAAGCTCTAATTTCTCAAATTTAGAAGGAAGATATGTTTTATCAACAGTTGTGTTTTTCTCTAATAAAAATATCCAGAAACAGATTCAGCTGCTCTACTCTTGCTGCACTGCTCAAGAGTCTTGGACCCTACCTTCAGCGACTGCAGTCACTTTTTTTTCTTTGCACATGTATCTCAGTGCTCTGTGGCTATGATGGATTGTATGTTGATTTTCTGTTAATAATATAGTGCCAATTCAGCAATTTATTTCAGTGATAAGTTTTCTTTTCTTTTTGCATTAAATTGCATTGTGACACTAACATGACATCTGACTGCTAGATTATAAGTACCGTTAATTAAAATTTGTCTTGCCTGATTGCTAACTACATGAACTTCCCTTGCTTTTACCCATGCCTTTAGGAAATGATGTGTTCATCATTTAAAAAAAACACATTGTGGTACTAGTTTTCCTTTACACATTATCATATCAATGCTGTTATTTTAAATAAAAGAAAAATATCCAGAGAACTATTAATAAACATGGGTAATTTGATACCCTTACATCCTTCTTATCCTTCATATCTCCAAAAGCTCTGTGATTACTTTATGTATTATGTATGGAATAGTTACCATTCATTAGATTTCTAGTGCTATTGTAAATCAGTGGGATTAACTGCATTTATGTTACAGCTGGCGACTTCGCATTCCTGACTCCTCCTGTGATTAGTGCCCTCTCAAGGATTCTTGGAATATTGAAATTCTGCGTTTCGTACATGTGGACCTTTTGTGAGAAAAGAGGACAAACCTGGAATTTAAACTACAGTCCCCTCTAGTCTGTGGTATGCAAAACAAACAGCAGGGATACGCTGCTCTGAACACTTGGGTTGAACTCTCCTCTATGAACTAAAGTTTTCTGCATGGTGATACAAGGATGGCGTTTCAAGCCCAGGCCGAGTGTCCGTCTCCAGTCCGTTGGTCAAACCTCCCCTTTTAGCAAATATTTCTGTTCAAGAATTGCCAGGGTGAGGCAGAGGGATGCTTTTGGGGTGCTACTATTGCAAAACCTCCAAAGGATGTAACGGAATTTAGTCCTTTGGCAAATGTTCATTAAAAGGTGAACTGCCATTTTACAGGGATACTCTGATTCATGTAAAGGAAATTTGACAATTATATATTTGAGCTCAGTGGGGTTATGTCTGTGTTTTAGCAGTGTAAATGATAGAACAATTTTCATCATAAATAGTGTGCCATGCCAAATATATAAAAATAATTTGAAATTCTGTATGACTGTGGAGACTAGAGTATTTTTGGCTCAATTTTCAACAGTGCAATGCAGCCTTAAACCCTAATTTTCGAGCCATTTCTCCTGTGATAGAAGAAGAAATAATTCATCCAAAAAAGAGTAATTTTTGTTGCAAAAGAAATGCTGCTTAGTCAGTACTAAAGATGGAGTCTTTCCCTTATCTAAGTTTGAATGCATTTTTAAAGAATTCTGCTTGAAAGCAAATAATCAATAATCAGCAATAGTACCAACTACTTCATGAAAGCTTAAAGACTGGTGTTTTCTTTAATTATTGCCATATTCACAGATGCTTTTTGAGTGAATAGTTTAATAGAATGAAAACATCCCCTGCTGCTTTGGCAAGACTCAGCTGAGGCTAATGATGCTAGAAGTTAGACATACATGAATATATTATAAAATACCTTTTTTTTTAAAAAAAAAATCCTTTAAAAAATAATCTCAGATTATCAGGGCTCAGTGTAGAGAATTTTCTCTACTCTCTTGCATGATTGCTTCTGAAGTTCTTGTGGTCAGAGAGAATATCAGATCTAAATGATCTCTTGCGGTTACTGTGCAGTAGTTTTTTAGATGTATGGGAGGTTCAAAAGCAACACCAGGTCTGCTACAAGCATTGGTGTTCTGTGCTTGTGCCACCCCTAATATTTGTGTGTTAGATAATAATACACATGTAAGTGGATAAACTGAAAATTCACTTGAAGAGGATCAAGAATATTACATGTCTGAATTATTTTGGGCTAAATTGTTCGGGATTATACAGGGCTAGAAATACAAAATATATATTTGACAGTCTGAACACTGCACTTAAGACTAATGGAATCTATCAAGTCTATTTAAAGAGGTGCTTTCTAAGTCTTCATGGTAATTTTAATGTAAGTTTGTCCCTGAGAACTCAATTATAAATAGCAATCGTGAGTATTGGTATCTGATAAAATTAGATGCTGAGTTCAAGTAGATTTGAGATGAGATATTTGGGGAGTCTTTCCACCTCAAAGGATAAATGGAAGGGTTTTCTGAGGGACACTACAGAATCTCCATCACTGAAGCCTTTCAAGAGAAGAGAAACACCAAAACTTTTAGGGTTTAGAGTCCTCTGCCACCACTTCCAGGCTACCTGAGCAGTGGCCTTACCACAGGAATAATTCTCATTGTCTTGCTTTGTTCTTTTTATGTTCTTAAGCACAGATATTGGTTATTTATATTTATATCACAAATTTGCATTACAGAGATGAAAACATGGCAATATTTCCCTATTTGCACATCCTACACAGACCCTTGAAAGTGTATTGTTGTCTGGAAAAACTGCACTGTGGCTCTTGTATACGACTGTTGTAATTGCTGTAACTGGTTTTCTACATCACGTACAGGACAAAAAGCAGACCATAACAAATACAGCTATCCAAATTAGTGAAAAAAAGCAGTATAAAAAGACAAGATCAGCAGATAGATTATATTCAGTGGAATTACTATACACCCTATAAGATAGAAGACAGTTGTACTTCCTTTTTTTCTAACAAAGAAAGTAACAAGGGAAAACCATTCCCTAGCTGGGTTAACCATGACTTGTACTTTTTGTTAGCTATAAGCCCTTGTTTAGTGTTCCCTGTGAACAAAGGGTGCCTCTTGGTAGCTTTGATACCAACATAAGACACAGGGATACTGAAATAGGAACACCTTGATAAGAATGCTGGTGCCCAACTTTGAGGGTGACCACAAGTAATTTCCAAGGTAAAATACAGCACTATCAGCAAGAGAAATGTTTCTTTGGACAAAAAAAGGTTCTGTAAATCAGAGGTATTTCCTTCCTCTACCTTTGTCTACCAAACTACCTTCCTAGAACAGCCCTTATTCATGAAGCAGTTACCAAAAAAGCACCTATAAGGAAAAATATTTCACCTGTCATTAATTGGATGTCTATTAAGAAATTGTTGAAGCCACTGCATTTGTAAGTGATAGACTTCTACTGTTATCAATCTAAATTTTCATGATCCAGCTCAGTATCCAATAGTCTTAAAAAAGCCAGGCAGTCAGTGCTTCAAGATTCAAAATGTTCCTTCCCTTGTCAAGGCTGTAACCTGAGAATCAGCTTATGCAATTTGTGACTCTTGTCTCTTTTGTCAAACAGCTGGTGCATCAGTCTTACTCTAAGCAACTCCACCCCTGGAATCAGCTGCAGAAGTACTGGGGGGTCTTCCCTGGGTTACGCCGAGGACAGAAATAGAAAACCATCCTACTGGTGACTACCTCAAGGACTCAGCTGCTCTCCCTTTTTCCCTACTCTTTCTTTCCTATTTTCCGTGTGGTAGTCACAGCAGAGGAGCACCTCTCCTCGTTACTGTACTTCTGGTGTTAATACAGAATGTTTTGCAAAGGTTTCTCCTTCAGAAAGCCAATCTTATTGTATCAGCAGGATCATCCTTATTGGCTTCCTCTCAACCAACCTGAATAAATTTGTACAAAAAATTTCTCTCTGCTTGTCCCCTTTCACACAGCAGGGTGTAGCCAGGCAGCCAAGCTTAGGCTGCAAAACCCCTTATTACCCACAATGAACTCTTATCTAGAATCTCTTTTAGTGTGTGAAGATTTTTTCCCAGGAGCAGGACTGGACAGAAAATGAAATAAGGATTTAAAGAGTCACAGAAATAAAGAAAAATGGAAAAAAAAATCCCAACAAACCAAGATCTCAGACCTGAACATGAAGATGACTATATGTTTCAGGTATATTCTTGTTTTACATTTTTAAGAAAAGGTTCAACTCTCCTCTATCTTATAAAATACAAAAGGCTAATCACAATGATTACACTGAATAGTTTAGCAATGCGTAGTTTGTCAATCCTTGACTTAAGGGATTAGTGTGATTCAACTTGGAATCCAATTTAAAAGTTACCTTAGAACACCCAAATCAATACATGAAGAAGCACTTAAGCAGGAGAGCTTTCCTCTGATATACGATTTTCTAGTTATTTTTTTCACATAAATATCTTGTAGAATTCAGCCCTTAGTACTAGAATTACTGTATCAGCTGTGCAAAAAGGTGAACTTCAAAACAAACGTTGGCAAACTGAACGTTTTAGTTTTCTCACCTCATATGTGTGAACTTGCTCATTTGTTACAGCAAAAATTAATAGAACATTGTTTTGCACGAGTTTGTCAATTAATTGTCCGATTGTGGGATACTCCTGCAAACAAAGAAAAGAGAGGCACATCAATCTGTTTCTCACGTGCTTTCAGCTACTGTCTGCCATGAAAGACACATTCAAGTGATCATAATGAACACTTTGTTCTCTGTGTAGCATAAACTCTAATTAGGAATACTTGTAAACAAAATTAATGATAGTGCATGTAATTTCCTCGCGTTGTTTGTGAGGAAACCCCTCAGTGAAAAGTACAGAGCCAGATTCCATAGTGGGAGCTTTGGCTCAGTAGCATCTGTGTTATATATATGTATTTAATCCAAAGAACAACACTGCACCAGAGCAATGGCCTTTGTCCTACAATGAGCACCATAGTGTATATGTTCAGTATTTTTGAGCACTGAATCTTAAGTTGGTAAGTTCTCCTACAGGAACAGTGTCCTGCAAATTCCTAAACTGGTCCTGAATTCACACTCTTTCAGGGAACATAATTAATGCAAATCTTGCCTTCCCTGCAGAAGGAAATACTATTTAGTCCAATTCCATGGGCTTTCCTGTTGAAGAAACTGGATTTGTTCTTTCTTTTTTCTTAGTTATAATCTGTGCTAATTCCATACAAACACACTGTTCTCTCTTTACTGAAACGTGCAGTTACAAATAAAATAGATTACATGAAATATCTGGATTCCCCAGATTTTACATATTTCAGTGTTAAAAGTATAATTCACTAATTTTCTAAGTTGTTCGTGTTAGTCTTTAAATTTCCAGAATGTGAGAGTGTACAAAATTAGTAGTTAATTACCAGAACAGTTGACATGGAATATTCATTATTGTGGTCCAAATGACAGTTCCCATCATTAGGAATAACAATCCCTGCCAGTTTACTGTCCATCCCAAAATGGGAATCAGCATCACTCACAAACACCAGCAAATGTAGAGAGTCATTCCTCCATCCAATTTTTTCCTGTCATTTAAAACACATCAGTTTAGCAGGCTGTATTGCATCATAACACAGAAAAAACAGCAAAATATTTGGAGAATGGCCTCTCAAAATAAATGAAAAACATAATTCTCCAGGAGGTATCAAAGACAACACATCTCTTAAGAGATGATGTTCATTCCATTGTCTTTGGCTAACATTTTGTTTCCCCATTCCTGTGTTTAATAACATGAGTTGGCCATGCTCATGTCAATCTGCTTACTACTCTAAACATAGCTATTAAAAAAATATTTAAACAGAAAAACAGACCCAGTAATTATACAGATATTTGGGATTATTTGTCCCTGGCAAGTAAAAGGAAACTTAGACTAAAATACTGCAATATGCATGTTTTACTTGTACGGCCAAAAGTATTTTCACACAAATTTAATGAGGCTCTTTCTTTGTGTTAAAAATTTTTGAAAAATAATATGTCGCTTTGAAATGCCAACATGTGATACTAGAAGAGGTCATACATGGAATAATATTATACTTAGAAGTTTAAATTACCTTGCAAACAGCTGCCTGCATAATTGCATCAAATCCTCCCTCTGGGGTGTCTATATTAGCAGAAATTCGCTGTCCTTTCACAATTTCATTGAATTTTTCAGCATCATTTGTTAGTGGCAAAACATGTTTATATCCAAAGGTTGGTAAGCACTCGTATGGTACACTTCTGCAAGAAAAGTGAGACAGCTTATGGATAATACAGAGGGAAAAATCACTACAATGGCTACTTCAGAGGCCTGCCTGGAGTAGTTTTGGTCTTCCATCTCTCATCTGTACCTGAGAAGATTTAGTGAAAAACCTAAGATAATTAAACAGCATCCAGTGACTTGGGCAATGGAAAAAATCTGCGTAAAGGCTGGGAAACGCCTCCTAGAGCAGAGTAATTCAGCCAGTTACTGATGTGCAGCCCTTGTCACGCCCTCTGCTGTGCCTTGGTTTCATATTTGGAAGCATACTGGGATCTGTATCTCCTTAATGGCATTCTGAGAAAACCACCGAGGTGCTGCAGCCCTGCTCCAGGCTGCAGAGCACAGCTTGTCCCCGACACAGGTTAGCTAAGGGCTGGGGCAGCCTGGGCTGGGGACATTGCTAGACCTTAAGGGGGCAAAAAAAGCAGGAAAACAGCATTGATGACTGAATGAAGCTGGTATTCTGTGTTGGGTTTGAGTTTGCAACTCCTTGGTATAGTGTCATAAAATTCTTTTATATATATATGTGTGTGTGTGTATGTGGATATATATATGTGTATGTATATATATATTCTAGAAAATTTAAAAAATTAAAGAAAAATACAAAACTATATACTGCATACCTTTTTGTTAACATTAAGCACATTTGTAACTAGCAGCAGAAGTTAAAAAGCAGAATCTCTCCCAGATTCCTCTATCCCAGTAAAGTAAGACTCAATAGAACAATGATCAGAGGGTGAAACTAAGAGAACCAAATCTTGTTCCACAAACTGACCCACTTACAGGTGGAAGAGGGCAGAGTTTCCAGTGAAGTTGCTGAATTTAATTTTAGCCTAAAGATTAATATTATGACTTAGTGTTGGCATGCAAACAGGTGTTGGGGCTTTCCCTGCCTACCTGCAAGGGTTGTTTATTTCTGCAGCTGTAGTTTTGATAAATGGTGAAACTGGTTTTTCAACAAAAGATCCAAACCCCAGTCTGAAGTTGCTTGTCAGTTTTGACATCTCTTTGGAAAGAGTTGAACCGAGTTCTTTGATTGTATTCAGATCATCATCCATGGAAGCTGAAAGATCCATGAGGTAGTAGAGATCAATTGGATAATCTTCAGTCTGGCGAACCTGGATCTGTATTGTTTCTTCATGTCCTGTTGAGATCAGGGGAAAGTGGGATACATATCAGCACTTCTGTGCAGAAAGCATGAGCAATGCCAATTTCTTCATAAACTTCTATATAGTGACAATTATCTGGTGTTTCATATCACCAATAGCATCAACAAAAAAACTTCAAAAATTGTCTGTCAACAAAAAAATCTCAAATAAGACTCTGAAAAATTAAAACTAGTTCTAATGTCTGGGGTTTTTTTTTCTAAACAGCTCTTCAGTAATGCCATGAGCACAGAATTAAAACTGATTGCTGTAATTTTGAAAAAATATGGGAACATCTCTTCAGCAGTACGCAGCTTTAGAAAATTTAGATATGAAGCTAATTAAAACTAGAGATTGCACTTTGGGGTCCTACCATATCCTTTAAAAATTTAAAGAAAGTCAAAGTGTACACAGAGATTTTATTCTCAGCTCCAGCATTATGACCTGACCTAACTGGATGTCTCTTACTTTTTTTTATTCCAGATTTTCTCCAGAAAAAATTCACATCTGAAGGACCCCAAGGTAGGTCTGGAATGCTGCCATAAATGTCACTGTACCTTGTAAATCCTCAAAGCAAAATTTTATGCTGCCTCTGAGATACTCTGTTTGCCAGACCAGCAGGGGAGAGGCACAGGAGCTCAGCTGGGGAGGAGCCAGGGGCTTTCATTCTCTCCCTGCCACCTCACTGGCAAGAGAAGAGAGGAACTAAAAATATATATCCTTATTTTTATGATGTACCCAGCACTTCTGAAAGTATTCTGAACTCACTTGAACCTAGTTTTCATGCAAGGAGTCAACAGATAATTTTGGACTCCACACAGGTTTTCATCTTTATTCTGTCAAGATATTTTTTAGACTGTTCAATTCAAGAAGCTTCAGTTTATCACACTGTCTGAAACAGAATATCCCACACCTATGAACTGTGACTTACCTGGTCGCAGCCTCAGAGTTAATTTCTGGGGAGAAATCTGTGTGACATCAGAATTGTTCTTCTGGGATGATGCAGTTAGGGGATCATTTCTGTGAATTTCTACTTCTGAAATGGGAAACTCAATCATATTCAACTGGCATCCTTTGGACAAAAGATTTTCCAGGGTATCACACCTCCCATGAATTCCAGACGAGTCTGTGTAATTCTAATGCAAACAGGAGAAGGAAGGGGTGAGTTAAATATTTTTACTGACTAGCCCCCAGCACCTGCTGGACAAAAGGTCAGTCCAATGCAGGGAATGGAAACAAAGGTGCAAGTTTGTGCAAACTAGTACAGAACTAGATATAGGTAGCACAGAAACCCAAATGTGCCCTTCATGGGTCATGTCACACAGGTGTATAATTAATGTAACTTACACCGGCTTGTTATCCTGGGAGAAGCTGCTCTATTGTTGGGGAATGGGAATTGTGCCACTCACTGCATTTGGCTTCTCACAGTACTGGGAATGATAACACAAAGCCCCTCTGAGCCATTCATTTTTCTATCACAGGATTATGCCACAGGTTCATCAGTCTTTCCCAGACAGTTTTGAACTGCTGATGGAAGCACTTTATTTAATAGAAGAAGAGGTCTTTCTGATAATAAACTCCTGGACATTTTGCGACAGACTGATTGTGGGCTACCCAGTGTTTACTGGTTCTTTTTTTCTGACCTAATCCTTCTCCTCAGCTCTCATTTAACCTGTTCACTGAAGCAAGCATCAAGTCCTTGTTCCTCTGCCTGGTTCCCGACAATGACCACAACCTGTCCCCATGGTTCCCCAGCACCAGCGGTGCTCTCGGCGTCCCCACATCTACATTTGGCCCGGCATCCTCCTTGACCTTCTCCCATCCAGAGGAAACCACAGACCTATGGATATCAGTTGGATATCTCACAGTTTGTTTTCGTTACTCAATTCAAAGCAGTGATATGCATTCCTTCCCACAGCACTGCTACAGGGTAGGTACCAACCTCGCAGAGTGGTGAAGTTAATGGTTACTTTTATAAAGAGCCTTCTGTGCCTTATTACCATTTGCCAGAGCTATGTCTAGGGTTAAGATTCTCAAAATCAGTCAGCTGTCTCCTGGAAACTGCTCTGGCCTGCAAGACCTTTTGACCAAAACCTGGGCAATGCCTGGCAGAACCAGCTCTGAAACATTCAATTCCTGGCAGGTGGTCATGGGCCCACACCGTGGGGCTGCTCTTTTCTCCTAGGTTTGGGCAAGCAATCCACAGATCAGCCATTGAGTCACAAATGTTCTCCAAATTCAGTCACTGAAAAACTTTCCATGCAAAACGAAACAAATTTACTTAAAACCTATTGAAACCAGAACTATGACCCTTCTTTCCACCAAATCACCCTTCATGCCTGAAAATTGTCAGGGATCTTATATATTTTGGTGGCAACAGTATTGAGGCACCTGCTGGGAACAGTGGTTTATTATTCTCCAGACTGAACCTGGTGCCTTTGCTCAGGCAAAACTCTCACCCACTGCTTCTTGAATACGGTGCACATAAAATATCTGTACCATTATAAACCTCTCACAGGGAGATCCATGTCATCTCCCTTAGTTACAGTTTGTAATGTTTCAAAATCTGTGAAGAAACAACCTCATATTTCAAATACAATTACTAAGTGTGTTCTTATCCTACAGAAAACAGTGGTTTCTTTGGAGGTGCTTTTGTTTGTTCTGACACTAAAGCTCTTATGTCTTTTGCACTCTTGATGTGTTTCTCTTTAGTGAAGAAATGAATGAGCTTATGAACAAAGAAGAAAAATCATGTTTACTACACTGAAGTTTTCAATAGTTCCACAGTTTTGCTTGTTTTGGTTTTGGGTTTTTTAAAATCAATAAATTATATTGGGCTCTTTTTTTCCTGAAAATACACGGCAGTAATCAAAATTATGTGATCCAATTTCAATAAAATCCTGTTTTATAGAACAAATAAAAAAACTACTGCAAACACACTAATGTGGGGTCTTTTTGACCTCCATGGTAACATATTTTGCAAAGGGCAAAAGATGTTTTTTTAAATTTTTTTTTTAAACATGCAGTTTTTTCTTCATGAGCTATTTCATAAAGAGTATGTTAGTCCCATGTTAAGTGTCATTTTGCTATACACAAAAACAATAAAAACTGTTAGCAGCAAGGGTGCAATCCAGAAACTAAAATGAAAAAGACTTATTTTATTTCTCTAGTACTTCTGTCAAGTTTTTAGTTGCTATTGCTAAGTATCTTGCTAATGCTAATGAACTAAGAGCCAGAATATTTACTGTGAAGTGGGGAGATATTATTTAGCACCATTTATAGGCGAAAATTTTAAAAGCAGAGATGTGAAGTCACTTGCCCAGGGTTGCACTGAAAATCTGAAACAAAAGTATAGGAAACAAATCCAGACATATTTTTAAGTCTAATGTTTTAGCCAAAACACATCTATATCATACTAATTATAAAGCCGACATTATCGTCATACTTAAAATCAACAACAGATTAATAATTTCTTTACGGTTTTACATCTGCAAACTTACACACTGTTTATACCTGCAAACCTTCTGTTTACACTGTCTGGCTTGGCACGTAATCTGTAAGATACAGTCTGGCCTCTGACTTTGTGTCTGGTGCTTCATCATCAGTGCTGGGGGTGAGCCAGCCCTCGGGCTGATGATCTGAGACCCTCTAATAACACTCCTATTTCTGCCTTAGATTTGGAAGGTTGATGTTGTGTTTTTTCCAAACAAACAAACAAACAAACAAACATCCAAACAACCATACTATGAATAACAGAGCATGTAGAGTAGATTAAATTCCACTTCCGATCCCCAGGAAGGCTTCACTAAGCACTGCATGCATTACAAAATCACGGGCTGACCCAATTAAGTCAATACTTCATCACTCAGAGTGACTACAAAGACTTCAAGTCTTACTTTGAAAATTTTTTTTTATCACTCTACCTCTTGCAAACACCAAGCGCAGTGTGGTCCGGAAAGCAAACAATCTTCACAAGTCACTGTGCTTTCCTGAGAACAGGTCCCTGAATTCAAATTCAAGAAGATAAAAGGCTATTAATAATATGCTTAATCATTCAATTTATGAAGAATATTGTCGTTTAGAGAATGTGGGTGGTGAAAAATGCACACATTTAACCATATTTAGGATAACTGATAAAATTCCTTCTTAATGGTAGTTCTATTGGTAAAAGATTAACTCTCTAATAAAGATTAAAACCTCAGAATTGCTGGCAATTAACATACCTCCTTTTGCGTGCATTATGGGTGGCATTCACTTAGAACATGTTAACTTGTTCCTTCCAGTGCACCTGATAGAGTGTTACATGTGTTTCTGGTGTGGTGTAGGTAAGTCATTTCCAACATAGCCAAGGACATTAAAATAACAGATTTATGCTCACTCCGTATGCTTAAAATTACTTCACTCAGCTCTGTAGATACTTGATATGATTTTTATGCATTGTGTAAGTACCAGAGAAACACTCATATGTATAATATGAAAGTTTCTTAGCAGATCAAACTGTGATTAGTGTAAATGAAATCGCTTGAATGTCTGTTTCTTTCAAACCTGTTGTGCTATGTAATGACCACCAAACTGTAGATGAATTGGCAATGCAGCCCTGCAGCAGTCTGTCAAAAAAAAGTCATTAAATAGAAAGGAAAGATTAAATACAGAAGACAGAAAGCTATTTCATGTCAACATCAAGCAAGAAACAGTGCAAAATGGCTTAGAAATGGATGTCCCTGCCCCTGAGCCTTACCTTGCACATAGTTATTTCTTTGCAGAAATAGGAAACAGAGGCACAGCAATTCAATCCCCATTCGTTTTCAGTGCTGGCTGCATGACAAAAAAATATTAGCTTGTTAATTATCGTCTGCGGAAAGGCAGAATGTCGTAAAAACTGTACGTTCCTGGAGGGTATGTTTTCAGCTGTCACGTACACCAGGTTGCGAGGAAACTTCAACCCCAGCGGGACGGACCATGAACAAAAGTGAAAACAAGGGCTACCTGGGCAGGTAGAGAGGACAAGCTGTGCACACAGTAACGTGAGCATGGTTATCACTTCCTTGTTTTCCTGGACTCCTTATAAGGCATACGGGGAAAATTCATTCAGGTGAAGATCTCTGTCAATCCCAGTCACTCTGGGTCCTAGAGCAACCCAGCCAAGAGACCGTGTTTGCGCGTGTACAACAACCCTTTAAAAGCTCCTTCAAAATAACACCTTTAATTGTGCCCCAAGGGGAGATGGATCATTAAGATTGCCAAGTGAGTATACCTGGAGAGAAGTAAAAACCCCATTTTTTTCAGATTTCCGGATGTGGAGGGAAACTCATAAAGGCAATTGTGAAAAAAAATGAAACAAAAAACCCCAAAAAAGCAAAAACAAAAAAGCAAACAGATTAAAATTGAGGACTTGGCTTTAGTACTTCAAGATACCAAGTCACTGATTTTACTAACATTCCAAACTGAAAGGGAAATGCTGCAGTTGTGGACTTTTTCAATATATAGAAGGAGGAATAATTTCATTCCCAGTACAGCAACTGACTTGAAAAAAAAATCATGTCAGCCTTAACTCTGTCTAATAAGTGGCCAAATATTCTACAGCACAGATACAAGTGCATAACAAGTTATTGCTATCTCTCCTCCACCTTCCCAATCTGAAATGAATGCAAAATATGTATTTTTTACTACCTTATTAAAAGGAAATAAAATTCATTATTTCTAGATTTCATCTCTTCCCACCTTTTATGCTCTGCTACTGCCTGTTTTGAAAATCATTTGTTCAAGACAAGTCCTGTCTTTTCATAAGGATTTGCAATGGTGGAAGTAGGGATGGGTCTGTATTAGTTAAACCCAACATGCCTGAAACATTCCTGGGCATTGAGGCCAACTGGCACAGAGAGACCTGAGTTTATGGTTGCAAAGTGCCTATTGGGACTATTCTGGCAACTAAATTGTGCCCAGAAATTTTTCGCAGTGAGTGTTAATTGGAAGAGGTTAAATTCATGCCAGGGAGCATTTTAACAGTCTAAAAGCATAGACAATCTCATTCTAGTGCCTGGAAGTATTCCCAGGCACATCCAATTTTACTAGTTTTCACACAGACTGTGGGTAGTTTCAATAGCAACTCAAACTGGATTACATCAGGACTACCTTTGCTCTGCCCTTGTGCTCCCACCCCTTCGCTCTGACTCGTCAGTGCTCATGTCCGAACACGCTGCGTTTCAGACTGATCCAGCTGAAACCCAATCACCTTCTGTGGGAAAGGTGGAGGGCTGCTTTTCGTCTGGGTGTGGCCCTTGAACCCTGTGGCTGCCCAGCTCAGAGAGAAGGCAAAGCTGGCAGGAAAGGTGAGAGGTTAGGCCAAATTCAGCCCAGTTTAGGCTGTTGTGGAACCATATCTTAACATTTGTATTTACAACAACATTCCTAAGTCTCCTTCAACTGCTCTCTGTGCCTCAGAGTGCCCTTTGTAAGGCACTTGTTCAGCTACAGCAATTTCCTGTGGCATGAAAAAGCATTGATTAGATTATGTTCCCTCAGCTTGTGAAGACACAACTCTGTGAGAACACTGTCTGTGTAACTGCATAAGGTCAAAAAGAAGTGGAATCAACCAAAAGTGTTTGCTCTTGCTAAGAAAAACATCCTTCTGCAATATGCCGTTCAAATACCCTACTTGACTGACATTTGTGTATGTGTCCTTCAATATTGTTACTATGTCTACAGCCCTGCAGCCCTCCCAAACCCAGTGCTTTCCCTTTCAGTGCAGAAGGTCACCTTGTGGCTCCTACCGGCCCCTGGTAACATAACAACACCTCAAAGCGAGTGCTCCCAGGGCTCGGTGGCAGCCCTTCAGCCACCACGGGGCACCAGCCACCAGCAGTGTCTCAAACTGAGGACCAGCCAGCTGAACAGCTGGCAATTAGCAAATGCTTATTCTTAGATTCAAGATATCAAACTTTGAAGCGTAGAGAGAATTAATAATACAGCCTACACAAAACTTACAAATTCTGTTTGATATTATCAGTTCCCCATTTGCTTGTGAGGTAATATTTTATATAGGTCTTGGCAAGAATAGCATGCCTGGAGGCTGTGTCTGCCTCTGAGTGACGTGGCTGCCAAAGACTATCTGAATTAAGTCTTTCCCGAATAAAATAGCTACGTTTCTGCAAATTATTAGGAATAGACCTCTCTGGATTGTCTGGAGAGAGCAGAGAAGGAAAAGAAAGTACCAGAATAAACAACAACAAAAATAGACAAGGAAAAAAAATGGAGAGCAGGAGCCTAAGAGAGGTCCTGAAAGAGAGAGTGAGTGCACCAAGAGTAAACCTTGGGCAAGGTATGGGTACCTAGACAGGAAGCAGACAGATGATTCTTGTTGTGAAACACCACCTGTGATAATTAAAGTTAAGTTGACCAGGAAGTTCCTCTACTATATCAATGCTTTATTTGCTTTAATTATCAGTAGAAGAGTAGAATCTCAATCTGAAGTAGCCATGCTGCTGCCAGAAGGGTGTGTAAAATGCTTTGAGGTCATGGCATTGCTTAATTTGACAGCAGGGTTCCCCTACTTCATAAGGTTTTTAATACAGTCTTGCTTCACTCACCCAAATCAAAGGCATTGATTCAAGGAGATACAACAAAAAGGTAGTTTAAAGTACAGAGAGAATACAATTATTATTGTTTCCATCAGCCACTATATCTTCATTTTGGAGCAAATTCTGGTCTCTATTAAATCAGAGTTACAGTTTTTAAATGACACATCAGAACAGAAAACAGTTGTTTATCATTCAGCATAGGCAATGCTGAACAATGCAAGTCTTCCCCCCATTCCTGGCACGAAAATAGCCCTGACCTCTCAGCTTCACACACAACCCAGCCCTTAAGCCCCAGTGATCTTGTCATATACTTACGCCCTGAAAGCCTGGAAAAATATTTAATAATTTAAACTCTGAATGTCCTCTGGCTGAGATGATTCTCAGAATATTTACAAAGATGTAGGGAGGCACCTCTCACACTTGAGAAAATGTTTCTCAAGTTTGTGAGATGGAGTCTCCCTTCTCTCCACCATATTCACCTCCTCAACGCATCTGGAAGAGGCAAAGGGCTGCACTCCTTAGGTCAGAAGCAGGTTGCTTTGTACTGGTGACTTTATTCTCTCTCTGGTTGGTTTCCCGATCAAATCCTGAAAGCTCCTGACAATCTCTAGCGGGGAATCAAAGTAGACTTAAAAATTTCAGTCAAACTTTTAAACCTGAAAGGTACTAAGTGAAGATTATACAAAAGTCTACAGGTTAAAACACTCCGCTCCCAAAGAAGACATGTGTTCCATAGCTACGTAGGCAAGTGCTTCCATATTCTTGGGCCAGCAGAAATGGAAAACGTTTTCTTTGGGAAGTCTGCACAGAAATATATCCCCCAGCAGCCTGAAAGACCCAGTTCCAAAGAACAGCAATGGCAGATGTTTCAGAGGATGCCTATCAGTTAGCTAAGCAATGAAAGCTGAAAAAGTTTCTAAGCTTGAAGCTTTGATTCATCTCTTAGGAGCTAGAGATGGTTTTGGTATCTACACAGCAGCGTGAGAGTTCTGCACACAGGCCAGCCCAGCACAGACAGAAACCACACACAAGTACTGCACAGACACTGCAAGGACTGTCCTGTCTCTGCCTCTGCTGCAGTACAGATCTGACAGTGCTTTAGCGAGAGCTGGCAAAAACATTTGAAGAGGAAGCGACTATCCCTAACAAACTGTTGCATTTAATGAGGAAATTCCCAGTGAAGACGAATGTAATAAATTGGCAACTTTTTTTTTCAGTTGATAATTGATACATTGTCTCTGTCTTTCTCTGTTACTCATCGTGGTGGAAGATGGGTATTGCTCCAACAGAAAATGACATCCATCCAAAGAAAGTGCTGTAAGCATTTGGATCCTGTATGAGTGACCTGGAGCCTGCTGTAAGCAAAGATCTGATCACGCAGTGATGGAGCTGCTTCATTTCAGCTCCTGTGTTTTGGGGTGTACTAATATCATATCCCATTAGGGGCCTATGACCAAAACACTGCCACAGAGCCCACTGAGACACGGTCTCTCCTGCTCTCCTCTCCAAGTGCTCTTTGCAAGCATGGCTACACGCGATGGACAACAGCCTTGGAAGAAGAGGAGGGCTGTCTGCAGCCTCTTCTGGAGGGCCACAGGATATGGAGAATCACATAGAGGAAAGGAATTTTCCCCTCCGGCTCTGAGCAAAACAAGGTGTTGGGAATTGGTGACTCAGGTTGTGATTCATGCTCTGGTCTCCTGTTACCGGAGCAGCGTGCTGCTCTTAGGGGAGGGCAGGGAATGAAGTCAACAACCTTCCTCTGAACAAACAGAGGAGAAGAGGAGGAAGGAGGAGGGACTGCTCACCAGCTGTACAGTAAGCAGCAGGCAGGAAACTCAGGGTGTTTTCAACTTGTGTTCACCTTGCCCACAGCTCTGACCTGACTGGTTCCAGCCAAGGGCGTGAGCAAACCTTTGTTCTTGGTTTTCTTGGCATGGGTGAGCAACATGAAAGATTTGTTTGCTTTTCAGATTTGAATACACTCTCACACTCAAAGAGAAATTATCAAACCTCTGAACTGCAGAAGGGCCCAGGTGGAACTGCTAGGAAAATCAGCTGGCGCTGGAGTGGGACTGCCAACCAGCCCACGACACTCAAATCATGCCAGGGACTTCCACACAGCCCATCAAATCTCACCTTGGTTTCTGTTTGTGTTTCTTGGTTACGAGGTACCCTTTTATAGTGTAGGACTTTCCCTACACTATGAAAATGCGGGGCAGAGGCAGCAGAGCAAGCACTTCTCAGTGCTGGTGGCTGATCGTGCTGGGGATGGGAGCTGCACTGGGTGCTGACTCCAAAACTCCTCAGACCCCTGCACTTCAGCTGAAGAGCTTTTCAAAGCTTACTCTGTTCAGATTAATGCTAAATTCAAACCAGACCTGCAGTCCCCATCACAGAAGGGCCAAGGTGATGGCCTTGCTGTTGCAGCAGCACCGAGGGAAAGGCGACCCTTTATCACAGCCCTGCAGCAGGTGGGCTTGCTCTTGGAAGAGCCTGTAAGGTTGGGTAAACACAATGTCTTCAGGCCTCACCACCCATATGTAAATTCTAAACTATGGAGCTGGGATTAAATCACTTGTAAAAAGTGATTCTGCTCTGGTTTTACACACAGAAAATAATTTTAGATCTGACCTTCATGTACTTAGACCTACAGAGGTACGGTGCTTTGCTAAAACACAGGGTTTGAATAAGGTTATTCTAGAATTATCAAAACAGATAAGAATGCTTAGCCTAGCACCCAACCAGCCACTAAATACTGAGGAAAGTGGGCTCAGGTACTGCACAAAAGCAGCTCCATTTCTGAAGCTTCCCAGAACTACTCTGGACTCGGCCAGTTTGATTCCATTTGCAGGCACCCAGCACTCAGGCCACTCATTCTCGCCAGCGGCTGCTGTGTCTTTTTGAGAAAAGAGCAGAATTTATGGTTTCGGGAGCCTTTTGTGCAGAGTGCTGCCATCTTATGGCTACTCTGCTCCTCTGGAGTAGAAAAATGAGTACTCTCAGACTCATGTGGGAAAAAGGTGGTACTGAAAGTCTTGTTACCTTTTAGCAATATTTTGCTTTGTGACTTATATAAAAACCTTTGGAGATATTCAAATCTTTGTAAAACAATTTATTCACTTACGTTATATTAGAATTGTAATTTTGTTTGCATCCTTTTTTCAAATTCCGTCTCTGGCATTAAACACAACATTACTTCCATTGTCTTTGTTATAAGCTCGGTTACAAGCTTCTGAAATGTCAGAAGTCGTTTGCAATATCTTTATCAGTGTAAATTATTACTGTATTTTATAAATCTTCCCTTATTCTTATGTGTTTCTTCTGAAAGCAGGAAGGAAATTTAAACCAACAGTGTCTGCTCACATGGAAACAGGAATATTGGAAAAACAATATTATACAGAATGATTACTGCTTCTACAATTCTTAAAGTACTGGTTGGAACTGCCCATACTATATATCTAATAAACCCATGCAAAACTAGGAATATGCAAAACTAGGAATATGTAAATAGAGCCAACTCTAAATAAAAATAAAATCAAACTAAACTAATTCCAAGTATTTTGCTGAGTAATACCAAAAGAATAAGGCAGAGCAGATTTTCTGTAACAATGTTTTCTGAGAGTTCAAAATGATTAATCATGTAAATACTGTCAATAATATTAGATCCACTGATACCTTATGCTTCTTATCTCATATGTTTGTTGTGGTCTGGTTTGACACTTAGCAAACAGATTTATCAAAATTTTAAACCAATCTTTAAAAAGAGTTAATTCCCAACAGTTTGTAGCATGTCAGTATGACACAGGCCACAGAGTCATGCTTTCTATCTGAACCAATAAATTAACAGAAATTTCAAAAAATACTATTGCCACAGAAATAAAAAGGAGAGGGCACAACACTGCAAAGGATCTTATAGATACTGAAGATGTGCCCTTTCACCTTACACAGCTCTCTTAACAAACTTACGGAAATCCATCATAAGTCTTGTCAGACTGCTTGACTCTCTGGCAGAGAGGCAAAGAGAAAGTGGCTCTACTCACCGTTATGCAAGAGCTACGTGAATTCGTATTATCCAATTTGCAAGCAAATAACTCCCATTTTACTGTGATACCCACACCTACAGTGGTTTGTCCCTGTCACTGTTACTAGATGACTGTTTCAGAGACTTCACTCTTCTCATGGCTGGAAACAGCCTCAGCTCCAGCCTGGATGGACTAACTTTCAATATATATCCATTTATTTTAATGACAACATTGTCTGGCAACTTAAATAGCTTCTTTCCTCCCTAGTATTTGCCCTGCCCTTCTTTCCCCTCCCCTTGATGTATTTATAGAGAGCAATTGTATATCCCTCATTCTTAGTTTTGTTCAGTACTACTTTTCTGCATTTCTTTCAATGCCCTTTCCTAATTATGGCTGACAGACTGTTCTCAGTACCCAGAGGAGCTTTGACCAGAGGAGCCTCCTACAACGGTGTTTGTACTCAGGTATCTCGTCTTTAAGTCTCCTATATGATATCTAAGGAGGATCATTTTGGCTTTTCCCATGGCTCCACCCCAGCTCTCTCAGGATCCTTCCGTGACTGATCAAGACATTATGATCTTCCTCTTACCCAACCAACTTGCCACAATCTACAACAGAAATCATTTCTACCTCAGTCTGGGTGTGATCCAGCACTTGCACTATTAAATTCTATCTCACACCCTCAGCTCTCTGTTTCTCCATAATGGAACAGCTATTTTTCTCATCTGACTGCATCACTTTTAGCAACAATAAAAGTGTTAACACTTGGAAGGACCAGATGAAACAGTGATGCTTGAAAACATCTACTCAACGTAGCCCAGTAATTCCCTTTCTAGAGCAGATAGCACCATACATTTCCACAGCCCTACTACATTGTATTAAACATTTATTGTTTATTTTCTCTATTTTATCTTCACATTATTGTTTATTGTTTCTTGCAAAATATATACAAAATTTCCAGATTACTAAGGTTAATTAATAAAGCTGTAGATGTGAGGTTGCTTTTTCCTCTGCTCTTTCTCTCTTCTTTGCTTTGGGAGATCTTTGAAGATAAACTTGATCCTGTGCCTGAAATTTAATTTTTCTTCTTTGAGCAATTGAGGATGAATAACAAACACCATTTCACTATGGGCCTACTACACCTTGTTTACAAATTTTCCACTTTGTAAATGTTAGCTTTTATTTTCTACAGATTCTTCCATTTTTCTCCATGATCTGTACCATCATCTTTACAGAAAAGAAGAAAGAGGATTTGTTTGGGTTGGGCAGTATCTACACAGTATTTAATCTCTACCAGAGAGAGTACTTGCCACATACCAGATTCCCTTTTATTTGTGTGGTGGAAGAAACTTTCAGTCTTTCAAATATTGTTGCAGATGGTATGTCTGTAAACTTGACAGATCTGACTGCACCCTCTGCTTCCAGGTTCCCAAAATGCCATTTTCACTAATGATCTGGTATGGTGGGGGCTTTCACTCTCTTTGATAACTCCTAATATTTTTATTTCTTTTTAAAGGATTTGTAAGGTGCTAGCACTCTTCATTCTCTCCCTACAGTACAAATTACAGATTTTTAAATTATTATTTAAATTAAATTCTAATAGGTTTGGAGCCTTCATCCAATTAACATCGCTAACTAATTTCTTTAGGTACAATACTTCACAAGGACGAATTTTGAGAAACTAACAGGCCTATTCTTGTTCATTCTTTCATTTATTTTCAATTTAATCAAGTTGGGATAACTTTAGCAAGGTTATTTTCTACAACCAGCTGCTCTATGTCATCACTACCTAACAAAGATCACCTAGAATAGCATCGTGGTAGTCCAGTGACTGCTTGCTGATGAAATCTGCCAGCTATTACACCCTGGAATAACTGGCTCTACTGTTATCAGCAACATTTGCTTTGTACTCTATTTCTGACGAGTTAAAATCTCCCGCAATGAGGCAATGCTTGGGAGCTTCTCTTTCACGCTTGCAGTCCTCTGAGTTAGACCTCTCTGTAAAACGTTGTTCCTTAGTGGCCCTTCAGAAGATCTTCAGTATGACAGATTCCATTCTGCCCACGCCACCTCTCTCTGCCTCTGTAGGAAACTTCACTGCTACCGAGGGATTTCTCTGTGCCACTGGTTTTATTTCTAGTTTTCTTCAAGGCTACACATTAGTTTAAGTGCATTTCAGTCACAGATCACCCATCCACCATCCTTCACTATTCTTGGGAGATTTGGGGTCATCTTGGATCCTGCAGCTCTAGCCTGTGTCTGCAGGTTTTGTACACAAACCTCTCGGCTCATCTTCTATGACAATGTGCAACTCTTTTTTAAAGTATCACATCCCTTTTATTCCTAACACCTGGGCTACACACAGCACATTCCCACACATGTTAGTGTTGATTTTGCCTGCCCATTTTTCTCCCATCTGATATTTCTTTCTCCCTAACATATTCACCACGCTCTGCTTTTCAGAACCAGGCATCAAAATTACTTACAAGTGTCCCCCAACATCCTCTCCTATTTCTTAGAATTCTTTTACTGATTATACTGATGTATAAATATATATGTTGTTATCATCTATTATTTTGTAGCATGCTACAGGATCTAACCATTATACTATAATGATACCAATTATAGTAATCTTGGTTCCAGAAAATCAATGCCATCTTTGCTCCAACAGAGTTCATCCAGTTTGTGTGAAAAATCCTCCCTCCTCTCAAAAGCTAAATTCCTTGCAACACTCCTCATAACACCAATTCTTAAGACATCTGCTGCTCTTTATTATCTTGCATGCTTTAACACACCCTCTTCAGGAATGAAACCCTGCAGTGGGAGTTTTTCCTTCAGGACAAACCTACTCACACAGATTTCCTTTGGTTTTTGTTCTTTCCAGTGCTCATTCCTTTAGTCTTTTATCCTACAATGTGAGCTGGTACAGTTATATTTCATCCTGTAAATGATTGCACTGCCAGCGGCACTAAAATGGCTTCTGTTTTATAAATGGAATAAATAAAAAACTTCATGGACATACTGTGTGTGTATTTGCCTGGAATACAATCATTTTAGCTTAAAACTATGCTCTAATAGTACTGCTGAACTTATATTTATGAGGCATTTTTAAAATAATTTCTGTTAAAATAAGTATTTGTGCATGAAAGAGCTAAATTGAAAGCTTGAATATACTTTTGAACTTCAGTAGCTTTGTGAAATGTCTCATCAGTTCTCCTGAAGATATTTTAGTCACTGGGAGTTAATCATTACCTGAGATTATGGAAAAAACCTATTCAAAGCCAGTCTACCATGTAGCGTTGTATTAGGGAAGAAATGCAGACACTGACTCATAGCTGTCAGTTATTTATTCAGTCAGTTATGATGTGATTCTTTCCAACATTATTTTTCTTTTGATCTACAGTAAGATACTGATCTGGTGGATGAGACACTCTCAGTCAGAGCAAGACCCTGCCCACCCTAATCAATAGAGATATTTGAGTGTCAAACTACCAGAGGAACACTACAAAATTTTAAAACTGTACGAGAAATAACATAAAGGTAAAGAGGTTAATGAGTTAACATTAATCTGGAAGAGGCATCTGAATGCCCTCTTAAATCAGAAAAATTGTGCTTGGCAATCTCTGAGAGCAAGAGGAAAAAACAAGAAAACATTCAAAGAGGTGAAGCACTGGTGTTATGATTGCTGCCAGGACCGTGCCAAGCCATGGATATGGCAATAATCAAACCTCCAGGGAGCAGCAGACACAGGGCTTGGGCTGACACACAGGAGGTGCCTCACTCTGCACCTCCCACAGACACAGTCAAGAGCAAGCTGCTTCCTAACTCGAGCACATCAGATGCTACAGAGTACGCCTTTCTTTCTGTGCTAAAAAGCCAGACAAGTTCCTCTCGAGTTCTGCAGCGTGTCAACTTCCTTGCATGTAGGGAAAACAGAAACACCTTCCTCTGCCTGTGTCACGTTAACATGAAGATTACACAGGATAGGTACATGACATAACAGCCAAAAATCATGGTAAATATTTGAATTTAGATTATCTGACTAATAGTGTCAGCACTTGTGGAAAGTGCATATTTGTCATGTTCTCATGATATCATCATTTTCTGTCTAATTTTGTGAAATTTGATCAATATGCATGGTTTTAAGCATACAGAGAAGTAAATAAAATCATTGCAGTTTTTTATTCAGACCGTGCTGACACACAGCTATTCACGATGCCTGTGTAGCACATTACTGATAAAAACATTCATTTTTACTAGGTCTCCTGCATGTTTGCTCAAGGGGAGTAATAAAGCCTATTTTTCCTTCATCCTGAACTGATGTTTATGTTCTCATGCATTACCATCTGATTCGCCCTGACCACTTTAAAATTAGTATTTTTCTTTTTTCCCTACTGTTTCAAAATCCCCTCTTAAGTTTATTTGCTGTGCTTGTGGGTTGAGCAATGACAGTTTGATTTAGCTCATGCTTCTGAACATGCATATTAATGAATCTTTCAAGATCTGGCCTTTCATTTATATTCTTCTAAGTTCCTGGTTTTTACAGGGTATCATTTTCTTCGTGAACCTGGTATTGTGCTGCTTCTGTTGTTATAGTGAAGCTTGGGGAAGATTGTTCCTCAGAAGTCATTTCTCCCCTTTTACAACCAGAACCAGTCCAGGCTCAGGGGCAGACAAAGCATCAAAAACTCCAACATGGGCAGCCTTCCTGGCTGAGGAAATTCCTCAGTGCAGCTCTTGTGGCAGAAACCTGACAATCTCTATCTGTTTACAATGTCTATTAATACTCTGAATAACAGCACAGGCACCACAGAGGCCTTGACTCTATTTCACAAGGATGACAGGTAAATATTGCCAGAAAAATAACAGTCCACTGTCAGGAGCAGGGCATTTCCAGATCTGAGCCTGAAAGCCTGGGTGGAGGACAGCCAAGCACAAGTGATGTGGAAGCCAGGAAAGGGTCAGAGAGGGAGCAAAGCTCGCTGAAGCTGATTTTAAACAACCATTTGAGGTATTGGCTGTGGTTGTAGTATCCACTGCTGTTGGATGAGATTAATTGCTGCTAGCATGGTTCTCAAGGAGGGAAGAAGCATCTTCTAGGGATGCCAAGGTTCATCATTTCGAGTAGGTTTTCTGCCCTGGGGAGGAATGGCAGCGTTTGCATTTTCTACCTCCAGACGGTTCGGCTAAGTGAAGAAAAACCAATCTCCCCACGACCCTCATAAGGCACCTCTGCAGACACAGCCAGAAGGCTTCATCATACAAGTGCCATTCCTAAGTAGTCCGGCAGAGCCTCATTTCAGGGGCAGCTAACGCTAAATGAAACCTCATTTGGACCAGGCTCCACCTCCCAGACAAGTGGCCTGCAGAAGGCTGAGGATTGCCTCACCAGCCTTCAGGTCATCTGGGTGCCATCAATGGGAAACAAACCCTAAGGAGAAGCCTATCCCTGGGTTCATAGCTCTGTATCCCAGGAAAAGGATGAGATCCTCTGCCAGAGCACCACTACTCCAGTTCTGCTCTGCTGAACTCACCGTATCTGCTTTGGGTGCTACTGGAAAAGAGTGCTGAATACAGAAAAAAAGGTGGATTTGTGTTTTCTTATGTATAGAATACCAGAGAGCAAGACAGATTAGAATTTTGAATACCATTGGGATGCTAACCAGGTCACACCAGGTCTGATTTAAGAGGCATATTCCTGACTTTCTAAACTCTAAAAAATGCATATTTTTAATGACAGGACCGGCATCTCATGCATTTCCCCAAGCTCCTTCACTCTTAACTGATAGCATGCATGTTTAATTAAGGCTTTGGCAGAGAAGTAGATCAGGACTACTGTACCATTTTCCCTTCAAGGTGTGCTTCAGCAAGCTGATGCAGGTTGCTTGGTCAATGAGATATATCAATATTATAAGGCACCATGTGTCAGGCCGAACACATTAAAGGCTGTGTTAAATTTTAACATAGGTCATGAATCACTTAAACTAATTCAGCCAACCAGAATTAATATGAAAAGTATGAGTAACGGGGGGCTGTTTTTTGTTCTGGTTTTATATAAGCAGGAGGATGAGACACCTGAGCAAAGGTTCATGTGCAACAACAACTGTAGCTCTGCTCATGTAGGAATGATACAGACATTCGGATCACAACGCAGAAAGACCTACATTTGCATTTTGTTGAAAACCTCATTATAACCGTTCTGAGAATTAAAATTTTGACAGCTTGATTTGGAGCGGGGGGGACTTTTAAGACCATCAGCTCTGATATAAAATAATTAACAGTGAATATGAAACAAAACCTTTTTAAAATAAGTTTTCCCTGACACCTCCTGAAGAGAGAACAGGAAGTGTTCGAAGTGAATGCTGCCTTAATTAGTTTTTCTCTTTTTCACCGTTTATTGGCATTGTTAGCTAAATTTTCTTATAAAGGTGTTCAACTGCAAAGTTATTTTGGGTTAAATTGCGAACGTAGTCATTAAAGTGCATTGAGTAGTCTTTGGCTTTACTTGCACAAATAATGATTGTATGCCCTACACAGCATGATTAGTATTTACACGATCTTACATACTTTGAGCAATATGTCATCATGATTCATCATTCTTTACCTCTCTTTATTTTTGCTGATTTTGCTTCTTTTATAGCTCACCTCTGTCTAGACCAACACACAACTCCTTTTAAACACAAGCTTAATCATACCTAGACATGCAAGCTCAGCTGGGCAAAGAGGTGGTGTTTTCATCAGATTAACAGTTTGCCTTTCTATTTCAGTACCATGAGAATTCTTTGTCCTCTGAAAAAAACTTTCTTTTTTTTCTCCTTGTTGTAGGATGTGCACTGATGAAGCATCTGACAATGACGTTCACGGAGGACTATTATTAAAAGCACTTGCTGCAATAAGGTTACTCATTCACTTTCTGCACATTTTTGGGAAGCATGTGGTATCTCAGAACCTGTGCCTGTCACTGGGGACAGCACAGAAGCACTCACTGAGCTCCACAACTCTGCCAGAAGGAAAAGAACTGCTTTAGGCATCGGGAATAGCAGCAGCTCCAGAGTGAAAGACCATTGTTTGGAAGTGGCACGATCATCAGAGATGGTGGCACAGCAAAAGCAGCGCTGAGAGCATTGCAACCAGAGACGCAAGTAACAGGTCTATTCATAGCCCTGCTTTTCCCCAGGGGATGGCGTCTTGCGAGTGACTTCATTAACTGCTGACAGCAGACAGACTGCGCCGCGCTGGGAGCGAAAGGGAAACACTCATCAGATGGCCCCAGCCACAACTGAGGAAACGCACAGAAGAGATAACTGGCAAGCGTGGTGCTTTCCTCGCTGTTCAGAAGTTAGTCACATCCCTGAATGCAATGCTCTGTTTCTTTTCTTTCGGCAGAGCTATCTTGTGTGCAGAGTTGCTCTGCACAAAGGGTGCTGCTGTCGATTCAATGCACCCTTGGAATCTGCCCAGGCTGTGGGAGATGGCATCTGAATTCCAGATTGGTTGCTAATTGTAAGAAACCCCCCCAAATATCTTAGCATTTGTTACTTTTAATAGTCGGGAGAAGACACCCACCAAGCCTTGTTACCTGTCACTCAAATCCTTGCTGTGTGTGACCTCTCACACTGCGTGCAACAGAACTTCCCTCACTCCATGGCCAGAAGGATGTGTGTTCTCTTTGGTGTCTCCAAGGCATTAACTCACAGAACAGGGTCACACAGCCCAAATTACCTGTATCCTTCAAACCAGGGATCCTCACTCCATCCACAAGATTAAAAACATTCATCCCTACTGAACCAGCTCTGAGGCTGTTTGCCTGCTGGTGCTCTCCACACTCAAAAGGTCTTACTAACAGCTAAAGACCTGAAACACAAGGCTTTCTACACGCAGGTACTTCCTCCTTTGTTCCAAAAGTTTACAGAAAAATGCATTGCCTTACCTGCTGCTGCGCAGCGCACTTGCACATGTCTCGTGTGCAGAGCAGATTCCCCGGCAGTGCAGACATCCTTGCACAGCAGCCCAGCTTTCCGCAGGATCACAGAGAGCTTCTCTTTCTCCACATGGCAGCTGCCTTGCTTCTTACCAGCCCTGAAGCCAAGCCTCTGTTTTAAAATCACACCACCATCCTGCTCCTTCGAACTTCAGTTTTCTCTGTGGATTCTCCAGGCTCACCAAGTGTCTGTGTTTCGAACATTAATACTTTGATTATTGTCTTTCTTTAGGAAGCTTGCTACTCTCCAAACCCTATCTCCTATAGAAAGTCTCACAAAAACTGGCCTAAAATGCCATTAGTCAAAGTCCTGTTCTTCCCAGAGGAAACACTACTGGTCCTTCATTAACCGAGCAGGCTATTTATAGGGATGGTGACAGTGTGTCTAACCCCACAGTACAATGAGAATGAGGCTGTCCAGACGAGACAGGATGATAGAGGCTGTTCATAAAATCAAAACTGGAATTCATGTGCTGTACGTCAATAGGGTTTTAAGCAACCACTTTCTTTTCCCATTCCAGAGGGAAGAAATAAAGGCCCTCTTAGCACAGGGACACACAGCACATTGTCACTGGAATAATTAATCCATTATTCTAAAGAGTAATGTTGAAGTTTTGTATCTGTTATAATCCTAATCTCTCCTCTTTCTGCAATGCAGTGCTTCCACCTCACAGGCACCTGCCTTCACACTTCTCAAAGGAGCTTCTTCCTCATAAACTGCATTACATGTTCATCTTAATAGACATAAAACCAGGTTCTTTGATCTGAGCAGCAAAATACAATTAGTTTGGGATAGAGAACAGAGGAATCCCAGACAAGCCCCAGACAAAAGCAGAAATGGCAGGGAGGCAGAATTACCTTAGGGAATGCACAAGGAAGCAACAGTGCCAGCTGGGTTGCAAATCAGAGCAGCAAACAGCTGTAACACTCTCTTCTAAGGTACTGGGTGGGAAGCCAGGCGTAAAGAGCAGAGGCATCCCAGTGTACACATCATTTCCCTGAGCAGTAGTTAAGGAGATGGGGGAGCACTGTGAGGAAAGAGAAAAGACAAAATATAGGCAGAGATGAGATGAGGATGTAATGCCGTCTTGGGAATGCACCTAGTTGAGAATTAGAAAGACCTGTGAAGAGGCAGGGGAGTGACATTCCTTGGAGTGGGGCTGGAAGCTGCAGTGCCTGGGGCACCTTGCAGTGGCACAGTGGGCTCAGCAGGCCACCGGCCCCTTCCCCATGGCCAGGCTGCCCTGGTAGGGGGGCAGACCCCACGGGTCCCTGCTGAGGACCCCTCACCACCAGTACCGACACTCTTCCCTCTACCTGCAGTAATAAATAAAGCCAGCACTCCATCTCTGCAAAACCCAAGTAGGAAGATAGCCAGCTCCTGTTCCACCCTGTCTCATCACGCCTGGGGCACAGCCCTTTGGGCTCACGCACATGGGTGGGGAGGCAGCAGCACCCTGTGCTGACTCTGCCCGTGTTGGAGCCCTGTGGGATGTGCTGCCACGGAACTGACACCCTGTACTGTCCTCTCCCCGTGTTGGAGCCCTGTGGGATGTGCTGCCACGGAACCGACACCNCTCTGCAAAACCCAAGTAGGAAGATAGCCAGCTCCTGTTCCACCCTGTCTCATCACGCCTGGGGCACAGCCCTTTGGGCTCACGCACATGGGTGGGGAGGCAGCAGCACCCTGTGCTGACTCTGCCCGTGTTGGAGCCCTGTGGGATGTGCTGCCACGGAACCGACACCCTGTACTGTCCTCTCCCCGTGTTGGAGCCCTGTGGGATGTGCTGCCACGGAACCGACACCCTGTACTGTCCTCTCCCCCTCCTGCCTACAGAGAAATGAAGCCCCTTAGCAAACTTCACCCCCTTGGTGCCTGTAGGTGACTCCCACCAGCGAGCTGGTGGCACAGCTCCTGTGGCAGCTGGGGGGCCCTCAGAGTCTGGGCGATGTCAGGTGCTGCAGGGCACCCCCACAAAACTCTGCCACGCTCCAGCTCTGCTCAACCTGCCCCTGTCCTGAGCCACCCTCAGGTGGGGCCGGGTGAGCTGCAGCGTGGCACTCAGGGAGAACCATGTCTGGAGACCAGAGCCCACGGAGGGAAGTAGTGGGGACTGATGGAGGTGCTGCTCTAATGTCAGTGTCACACATGGCTGCTTTTGCTTTTTGGCAAAAAGTTGCCTTGGGCCAGAGATGGCCCCGTGTTCAGTCCAGCCTGTGCTGGGGTGTGAAAGGACAGTGGCAGAAGGCAATTTCCTGCAACAGCATCTGAGCTGTGCAGGTGATTCAGAGCGGAGGGAGAAGGGGAACAAATGACAATCGATAGAGCTTCAGGGAGCCGGGCGTGGACATAAAGTGGAACTAATAGGCGAAGCAGTAAGGCCAGAGTAGAAGTAGGTTATACTGTAAAAGAAAAGTCCCTTAGAATTGGATGGAAAAACTCGCTGAGCACAAAGTTTGCTCTGAAGAAGCAGTGACACTTGTGGCCGCCCTATAAACCCACATCATGGCTTTTCACTGATAAGTCCCTGGAAGCTAATCAGAACCTAAAGTTGTAGATTGGCAGTTGATTAGGAGGCCATAAGTGCCTGGAGGACATGGACACAGCAAGAAAGCCCAGCACGCTCGTCCAGCCAGGCCCTGTGTGGGGTGGGCAGCACCTCCCTGCCCTCCCCATCGTTGGCTCCCTGTCAGGTACAGTGAGGCAGGAATTGCCTTGGCAAGCTGAGTCTGGTGCCCGGGGCCACCGAGCAGCACGTCGGTGATGTGCCGAAAGCCCGAGCTGCTCACGGCAGCTGGGGAGCACGAGGTGCGGGGGGCTGAGGCTGGTGAGGGGGGCTGAGCTGTCCTGGCAGCAGCAGGTGAGACCCAGCACGTCAGCAGCACCTGGGATCTCCCCGGCCCTCTCACAAACCCAGCAGCCCAGCCCATGTGCCACGTGCTGATTTATAGATATGTCCATAATACTAACCAGAAAGAACATCTTCCTGAGCTGTTAACATTAGTGTGGCACTGGGTCTGTGACAGACTAGGGAATTCTATCACATACCTTTAAAAATGGAATTTAAATAGCTACAGAATGACTTGCTAATAGTAAATGGCAATAAAACTTCTCTACCTCCATGAGAAATGAAAATCACATTTAAAGAGAAAGACAAAACTCTTCCCTGTGCTTGCCTACTACACACCTTCCAAAAGACATGGCTGGATTTTGGCCTTGATACATGGAGGAATATATTGCTAATAACTAGAACTGAATTTGTACTTAGATATGTACTCCATGGAAAAATATTACCCAAGTTGTCTGCAGTGGTTGCAACTCATTACCATAATTTTAATTTTTATTTTTTTCTTCATACAGGCACAGAATTAAAAATCAATTTCCTTCTTAAATAAAGATGTGAGGCTGGATTCATCCCACACATAATTCTGTAATTTCAGTCCTCTTGATTGATAATTTCTTCAGTAATCCCTAAGGATCAAGAGTGGAAAATTTGAAGGGAAAGAGGATGTTTGTTAGACACAACTACGTGTGCCTTAATGCACAAACAATAAATAAGACCAGAAAATATTTTTCCTGTAATAAAATGCAGACTCCCTTAATCCCCAGAAATTCACTGCTTTTCTTTAGAGCAAACATTTATTGGTAATATACACTTCCCTGAACTAGGTAAAACTCACAGCCACAAGAACAGTGGTGGTAAACCAGAGGACCAGACATGAAATGAACAAAATTACCTGTAAAATTATTTTTGAGAGGCTCTGTGAAATCAAATGCTGTCATTGCTTAAGACAATCCACCTCACTGACTGTATTAAATTTGCCTAGATACATCCCTGAGAGCAAAAAATGCAGCTGCTTGGCATAAAAAATGGAGATACAGAAACCAAAGAAACTCCTATGTGACAACTTTATCAAAGCAGGAAGAATAAACACCTTTATACCCCTGTTATACAAAATTAAGTAATAGAAATAACTGAATATTTTATGGGACAGATTCTTCTGAGATATATTTATTCTAGGTGGCCAAAACCCCCAGGCCTGTGTTCTTGAAGATATTTACTTAATCTGTGGTTAAACCTTTTGGTCAAACAAGTGCTAAGTTGAGTCACATCACTTTACATCCTGAAGGATAAACACGGCCTTTACTTGATTTATAGATATAAAAGATGCTGGGGGTAGTGATGGAAGCAGTTTATATGTTTTTACTTCTATTACAGTGCTCCCTCAATCAGAAACAGAACTTTGTGGTAGAAATGGCACAAATACCATATATATAGGTACAACTTACACCCAGAAATTCAGCACGGGTGAATTAATTCCACAGCAGCAGAGGTAAATTCCGCACAGAAGTTGCTAGAGAGGAGGCATGGCAGTGGGGATGGACTCAGAGCATACTGCAATCTGTAAGTAAAGAGCCGCTGAAGAGTGTATGGGCTGAGGAGGGACTTTGTGAGGCTACAGGAGAGGGTGAGCTTTGCCTCTGCTCTCTGGTGAGGGGACTGCTGAGCTCCGTGCTGGGGAGAAATGCAGGCACCACTCAGGGTCTGCCCCAGACCAAACACGGTGCCAGAAATCACTGTGCAGAACAGAACTGAGTAGTAAATACATCAGCTTCTTTCTGTCAGTCATAAGCCTGAGTGGAGTGAAATGTAATGCAGTGCTAATAATCTCAAACTATCAGTAAGGAAAATTTAGATCAGAATATGATTTTCATAATTAACAAAACAGGTAACTATTGTACCGTACAATAAATGGTTACAGGTGTCATGTAGGACTGAATTATCAACAACACCACAGATCACTTCATTACAATGCTACAATTGGTTTTTTTAAACATTCTTAATGCAGCAAAATATCTGAATAAACCAGAATGAGCATTATTATTATTATTATTGTGAATTAGGCTGCATTAATGGACACCAATGTTTTAAAAAATCAAAGGTATTGAAGTCGTGAATAGTAGAGCAACACTGACAAAACAGCTAAACTTCAAATATACTATTTGCACAGCCAAATCAATTTCTGAAAAAACTTAGAAGGTAAAGGATATAACACTAAACCTTTCATGTTATTTACACAAATTATGAAAATAAATTATTGTTAACTAATTCATATGTATTTCATAATGAATTATTACTCTCTTTTGCTGCCAGCATCATATTTTATCAAGAAATTTGTTGGAAACACAGGGGAATTGCTTAAAAATATTTTTTTAATTCATCGGTTGAACATACTTTTTAATATTATTAACTGCAAATTTGAGTGATAACAGGAACAGACCTAGAATATGTGCTCTGAAGCCTGTAATGATGCATTGCACTACTTACCATTCAGGACAGACCTTTCAATTCAGAAAGTGCTGAATGCATTACCAGGTCCATTGTCCAGAACCTCTGCCAGACACATCATTTGTCTCTATTGTGGTAATAAAGAGATTCCTGGCATTCTGGTATTAAGAAACCAGAAGTAATATATTAGTTTTACTTTACCTCTGCTACTTAATAATGAGCACATACAATAGAGCACACACTTTAGAAGACTATGAAGATAGTATCCTATTGAATGACAGACTGTCTGGTTGATTTACATGAAATACCAAGTGCTCGTACGAGAAAAGGTTAAAATTAGATTGACGAGCAAATGTGCTACCAGACTGCTGGCTGACAAATGGCAAAGTTATGCCAACGTATTACTTATTCTGGAGGCGCCCAGGAAGCAAGCAGGAGGGTAGTAATTCATGTGCTAAAATATATTCATATTTAGCATAAACAAAGAGTCCTCAGGGTCCGCAACAGGAACATATTAGCTACATGTAATTTATGCCAACCAGTAAGTCAGTGGAACAGTTTCATTATTAGATATGGAATCTGAATGACTTGTATTTTCTTAAGTCAAGAGTGGGCTGCTCTACTGTCATTTAAATTATTTCAGAATAATGCTCTGATGAATGACTACATTGTTCTTCCAATAAATTGACTGTTGTGCTACATCCTCCTTCCTGCTACCAGCCACACAATGAAAATACAGATTAGTCATGCAGCTTTACACAGTGGCTCTTGGATTATAGTCTGGCTGCTTCTTGGTCACCATAAAGAGCCGACTAATCCAGTCGTGGTGACTCCTTTCCCTTTCTCTTTTCCTTTCAGGAAGTTCTGCTGAGATCCACGAAGCTAAAAGGTGTGAACTAAGGAAAAATTTTGACTTGCCCAAATAAAGGCAGTTTGAGCCTTAAAATTCAGCAGCAAAGCTGCATCACAAACTGACCTTCGTGCTCCTGGCATGTCTGCAGGTCTGGAAGTTTTATGATTTTATGGGTACAAAAATCAATCATTCAGAGATATGGGGCACCTCTGCAAGCATCAGCTTTAATGATTAGAAGCTGGATTTTGGCGATAATGTGTCACAACCAGTCAGATGTGTCTCAATTTTGTCTATAAACTAAAAACAACATTCTGAAAGAGATGGAAACAAATTACTGATGCCTGCTACTTTTAAGCTCATTTTACACAACTTAAGTAATTACACCTTGAAAAGCTATTACTGCATGAAGTGGACAATGCAAAACTCTATCTTTCGCCCTTAGTAGCCAATGGCAATTCTGCAGTTTACTCCTATGGAATTACAGGTTGGCTATAGAGTGAATTTTTGAACATGTGAACATGAATTAAAAAGGAATTTACAGAGCAGACAATATGGGCTTGAACCTGCTCTTCATTGGAACAACTTTTTGATATTTTGTTAATATGAAATTTCATTAACATTAACACTAAAGCTTTAACAGACCCAAACCCGTTTGCCAACCTGTTTCCTCAGGGAAAAGTGTTCTTATTTCCTTTCCAATCGCCATGACAGACAGCAAGTTAGGGGAGGGAGTTAATTGTCCCCATTAGTCATCACCTTGTCAGGATGACTGGCAGTCAGTAGCCTTCGGGCTAGCTTGAAAATCTAAAGCCAGTTGAGATCTTCTTAAGTCTGGACGGGAGAGACACCTCTGGACCTGCTGCCCTTCAGTGACACCTGAAAAGCTGGTCCAATATTTTATGCCAGGTCTTTAATATGTCTGTTCGTTCTTCTTCTTCCAAAACTCCTGTCAAGTAACAGGGGAGGGGAACAAAGGGGAATTCAAGGTTTGAACCTCATCAGGTTTTCTTTCTAGCCTCCTCCTCATCCTGCACTGTTATTCTTGCAAGTCATTGATGACCAAAGATATGCAGGAACAATTTGTTACTATCTAAAATAACCCACTAGAGTGCAAAATAGCCTCTATAAAAAGAGTAGCCATTTCTGGAAAAATCTCTGCTTTAAAGCTATGATATATTAAATGGAGTTTACCACCAGAGCCTTCACAAGTAGCTGTTGGAAGCAGTTATTAAAGTAGGTATTAGGCTAGATTCAGATCTTGTGCAAACAGTTGTAGCTCCCGCAAGTACGATCACACTGACAGGCTGGTTTCAGTCCTTTAGGCAAGAGAGAGGCAAAAAAGTGAGAGACGCTAGCAGAGCATCTGCTAGTTAGATCAAAAAAAGTCTGTCTTGTTGGCAGAGCTATTGTCCTTTGGTCACACCAATCCTAATTTGAGTCCTGCTTGCAGCAGCACATAAAACCTGTGACAAACATAGTCATGCTGACATTGAGCTGGATGCCAAAAGAAGATAATCACAAGTACTTGAGACTGCAAAGAAAAAAAAACCAACAACAAAAAAAACCCCAAAAAACAAAACAAAACAAGAAACCAAGCCACATACAGGGAAGGAAAGCTTTCAGGTTTGAAACTGGGGGGGGAGGGGGGATTGTGTCTTTTCCTCCCAAGCCCTCATTCAACATAAAAAAAAAATCCTCAAAAATTGCAAACACATGCCTGGATCAGATCTTTTTCCAGAAATTCAAGTCTGTGTCTGTGCACTGTTTAGCCTAAAGCTAGGGTGTATGCAAAACAGAGAAATACTTTATATTTCCAGACGTACAGTATTTTTATTCATGACTGTCTGTGAACTCTCCTACTTGTTCTGATTGCTCTTTGGGTCTTTTATTGTGCCTGATACAGCAATCTGGCCTGGTCCAGAAGTGAATCATCTAATTACTTTGAAGACTGACAAAATCCCTGGCAGAGATTAACAAACGCTTCTTGTAGTCCACATCTAGGAGCAAGTGTGTGCAGGTCAGAGCCACTGGCCAGGCCTCAGGCACTGGTGAGGAAGCCCAAGACTGTGTCCAGCAGAACCAGAGAGGAACACAACGGTCCAAAATGCATTGGCAACATGATTCTCCCTGACCAAAAGGGATGCTGCAAAATGCTTCTGAGATCTGAAGCGCTAACATCCTCAGCGGGTTATGGTTAATTTATTCATTAGATTCAAGCTGCACGGATAGAGACAAGCAGCAAAAATATCTATTTCTGTGGGCCCCTTCTCCCACTTGCCACATCTGTAGTAGTCATCTGGACTGATATGTAAGAAGCCCACTTTAGTGACCACTGAAAGGTTTTCTTGAATGAACTTGGCAAAAAATGAGCTGCCTTTTCTACATCACTTTAAATACTTAAAATAATTTTGGTTTGTAGTACAGATTTTTCATGTAGCCCCCAAGACACCAATTTACTTTCACAGCTTAGTCTACTTCCTGAGAAGGTATTTGTTTGTTTTACACTGTGTTTGGAAAGAATATACTTTCAATTGTCATGGCTCTTATAAAGATATAACAATAATAAATCAGATGCTCCCAACAGTATACGAAAATAGACTGGCTTTGAGTTAACGGGAAAAAGGTTTCTTACTGTGGTCTGAGTTGAACCTTTGCAGGCTGCTTGACTTCTCCAGAATTCCCTTGCTCTTTGTCTCCTTTTGTGTTCATCTGTCACCCACAAGCTACTTACCAATTCTCCCTGATCTTGCATGGAGCACTTGTGTTTCTGGTGACGTTGTGGGTTCTATTACATTCTTTTTTTCTTTTCCCCCCTTGCCTGCTGTGCACTGAAGGCATCCCTACACATTTCATTAACCAAACGAAAATTAGTTTTTATTTTCCTCTAATAAAGAGAACCCTATTGTTATCTTAATGAGGACTGAAAGCACCTTATCAGAAATGTGAGCACTTGAATCGTATTGCGCAAAGGCAGGATGAGGTTTTGCTTTTAGTAACAGGTAATAAGCGCTCCATAATGACATGCTATGAATGGGTGTTTACCTTTTGTGATTGTTCCTGCTCATCCCGCTGCCCTCTGGTGGCTGCACCAGGAGCTGTTATTTAGGTTCCTGGGTAAGAACAGCAGCTGTGGGACAGCTGAGGGGGCTCTGCCCTCTCTGCCCCCCCGACAGCACCGAGAGCCAAGGGCGGCAGCAGCGGAGGGAGCCCGAGTCCCGGCTGGCACACAGCACCCCTCGGAGCCCTGCACCCCTCACTCACCTTGTGAGCCCAAGCAAACAAGGGCAGCTCCAACAGCTGGCTTTGCTGATGTCGCACAACGCTGCTTAGGAAATGAATTGCAGGCTTGAAACAGGGCAGCACCACACATTGCTGGGCTGATCAGATGATCCCCACTTGGAGGAGATGAGCTGTGCCTATGTGGACTGCAATACACAGAATGGTATGGTTTGTCCTGAACTGTTCTTCCAGAGATAACTGGCTAGTTTCATCTACAAAATACTTTCTAGGAGAGGAGTGTCTGTAACTGCCTAGTATTTTTTTTTAATAACTGAAATCTGGATTTTCAACACTTTTGTAGAAAATTCACCCTAGAATAGAGGCTAAAGCTTACTGTTTCTAGAGACACCATAGTAAAGACAGAGCTAGACCACTCTAAAATACGAATAGTTTACCTAGAAACAGACCCCAAATTTTCCCACTCTTGTGCACAAGCTTACTTCCCTGTTGCTGGCTTTGCTCTGTAACTTCTGCAGCTCAGGGCACAGCGACTTGCTTGAACGCACAAGTGGCAAAGGGCTTTTTGCTGTGTGAAGCCTGTGAGTTGCTGATGAGCTGCCTCCTTCCCACTCACGTCAGAACCCTCCGGCTTCTTGCAGCTGGAACTTGTTGAAGTATGGAAAGTGAGCAGAGCAGGGCTGAAGGAGGTCAGGAACTGACGGTCCATGCAGCTGCTAACTTCTGGAGCATTTCATTCTACTGAGCTGCACTGGCCTCTCTTAGAGCTGTTTGAAATCTAGTTTTCATTCTGTTCTGGCAAAGACAGGAACACTTGGAGCTCTTTGAATACTCTTTCCTCCAACTGCATTTGAATGTTTTCCTGACTCAAAGAAGACCTGGAGTATGTCAGCCCTTACTGCAGCCCCTGCCCTGTGCCTCCCTTCCCTCTCCACAGCGCGTAAGAGCCCAACTCTGATCCAGCCCAGCTGAGTAACCTTGCTCAGAGTGCTGGAAAAAAAGCTGTGAGGAAGTCTGGAGAGATAAGAAAGGTAAAATTATAGACAGAGGCAGAGCTAGTGGGACAGGACTGCCCAGAGCTCAAGGGTTTAGGAGGGAAAGCAGCAATGTGGAAAGGGTGTAAAATCTAAAGCAACAAAAGAGCAAGGCGAGTCAGGAAGCACCAGGTCAGTCCGTCTGCTGGGGCAAAGGACCTGTGCCAGGGGCCCTGACGGAGCTTGGCAGAGGATGGAAATGTGGCAGTGCTGAGGGTCTGCTCCTGGGAGCTGCAGGGGCTGACCCCTCCCCTCTTGCCCGATGTCTGCCTGGCCAGCAAAGCCACTGCTGGTACCTTGCTGGGTGAGCAGACCCATGCTCAGCCCAACAGCTTGTGAAATCCTTTCTTTTCTGTGGGCTGGTCAATAAATAACTGCCTCACGTGCCTAGCTATGTATATTCTGCTTACAGATTATTTTTGAGACTGGCTAAAGATACCAGAACAAACTGATGCAAAAACAAGCTGGTAACAAATACCTGTAAATACTTTTTTGGGGTTTTTGACATTTACTGGAAGGCCAAAAAAAAAAAAAAATTTAGCAGTGTTTTCTCATTGGTATGAAAGTATTCCCCATTGGGAAAAGGCTGAAGCACACAAAGGAAAAGTAATTTTCTATTCATACTTGGAAAAAGCTAAAACTATTTACCAAAACATAAAATTTACTAGTAAATTTTCTCTTGGGCTTCTCTTAAATCATTGTTTTATTCCATTATCCTTAAGTGCTTCACAGATATTGCTTAAAACCATCATCCCTGTGTGTGAATTTCAGGTGGTTAAACTACTTGGGAAAATTTCTACTGCAGATGACTTCTTTAAGTCAGCAGAGTGCATGTACAGAAACCATTCTCCAAATATTATTCCCCTTGGTTACACTTGCATGCGGGGCTCTGGAACAATAACACTACTTAGAAAGCTGCCTGAGCAGGTTGACCCCAACACCTACAGTGTGCATGCTGGAAGCCTTTAGGGTGCCACAGTTCACAGTCTAGGGTTCCTTCAGTTCTCCAAAAATCCCTTTGTATTGCAGTGAAGCTGTCAAAAGAGGTCAGTTTATTCAGCTGAAAGGAGACCAACATAACACAATTCAGAACACCACTGATGTAGGTATTGAGCGAGGGAATAGTGCTGAAAAAGGCAAGATAACTTCAACAGTTAAAGCTTGCCTGTGGAGAAGTTGGCCTTTCTTCTTGGACATGGAAAAAAAAATCCAGTAGTATTTTCCTGTGATACAATTTCTTCTTTACTACAGAAGTGGGCTGCACAGATTTCTCAGATGGTAGATGTGGCTAGAGCTGTCCTGAAAAGGAAAGACTGACTCATTCCACATGCAGGCTTTTACACCCTCCCTCTGATCACTGCACTGTAAATCTTGCTGTTCTGACATCAGCTTGGCTTTTCTTAGTCACTGGAGGAGAAGTTGCCAAACAGAATAGGTTTTGTATATCCTAACCCCTATTCTGGAGAGAATTAATGGACCGAGTCTGAAAGCCAAAAGCCTCAGATTTGTTTGGGTTAATCAATGCCAGGATTTGTTGGCGGGGGAAGGATACAGATGATCTTTCACAGTTGAAAGAGTACGTCAGTGTGGCAAGCGTTTGGAAGGTAACACATGTCTTAAATGCCACCAAATAACACACTGGCTTTCACAAGAAGACACTGCTGGACAAGACACATTATCTTATTCCAACGCATGTGGAAGTTCACAAAAAATTTTGGAACAGTTGATCACAGCAAAAGGAACAAGTGCAGTGAAGTGTGCACAGGAGGAGTAGGAGTACAAACACATATAAATATTCTGACATATAAAATGCATTTCTGATATGACAATTCTGTGGAAAATTAGGTTGCACAGTTTTAGTCAATCATCGATTTTGTCTGGTATGGTGGAGGTGCCATGGCATAAATTAAAGCTAGAAGGGGAGGGCAAAACAGCACTTACTAATTATTTTTTTTGCATGAAAAGCTAACACAGAATACCAGCAAAGTGCTTTAGACTACTGTGACTTACTCTACACCTGTTCTAGCCCAATATACGCAGTCATTAGCAGGGCTCAGTTCCTCAACAGTACTTGGTTATACTGCTTGTTAATGCATTGCTCGCTCTTGTCTTGCACCTGCCCAGAGTAGTTAATTTAGAAAATAGAGAAAGATAAAAGATTATGTTCAGTGCCTAAAGAAAGGATACTTTGTAATCACTGACAACCAACAAACAACAGGGTTGATCATGCACAGACCATTTATATTGGTACATAGATCCTACATGAATCTGATACTTACCTGTATTTCTTAACAGGTAAAAAAAATATTAACAGCAGGTTTGCAAGTAGGGTTCAAAACAGGTTGTATGCAAGAGGATGGAGTCAATGTTTGAACAAACTAGTTGGTAATGAGTTTTATTATATACAATAAAAGTATATTACATAAAGACATTGTATTACTGCATATTGCCTGATAGGAATGATACACACAACTTTATTAGATCAGGCAAAAGATACTAAACTGAAAAAAGCATTCATTCTTATAAAATATACTAAGAGAGCTAAGTTTATCATAGGGATAATTAGGAAAGCAAATAGAGAGCAAAAAACATTTCCAACCTGTATTATTCTAAGTCTATTTACATACAGCTTATGTGAAGAGTATTCATACCTAATTTAAAAAGAATGCTTATTAATCTGACATTAATTCAGTATGGTGATGAACACGAATAATATAACAAAACCCTTTCAAACTTTTCTGTATTCATCTTCTCATGCATTGCATTTGGGACAGGCAACATACTGGGTTAATATTTAAATGACCCCCAAATGGTTAAATAGTACTTTTTTCAGTTAGAGTTGAGTGTTTAGTAGCACAGTGTGGTGGCTTTTTCTCTCCATTAATCACAGAATGTGCTGATTTGGAAGGGACCCACAAGCATCATCTAGTCCAACTCCCTGCCCTGCCCAGGACCATTCCCAAGAGTCACACCGTGTGCCCAAGAGCATTGTCCAAACGCTTCCTGAACTCTGTCAGGCTTGGTGCTATGACCACTTCCTAGGGAGCCTGTTGCAGTGCCCAGCCACCCTCTGGGTGAAGAACCTTTTTCTAATACCCAACCTAAACCTCCCCTGACACAACTTTGGGCTATTCCCTCGGGTCAGTTAGTGCCATCATTGTTGAGAATGTCTTCATTGCATAAGCAACTGTAAATCAAGTTTCCCATTCTCCAGGTGAGTTGCTTTGCCAGCTCCACTGGAAACCCATTTATTCTCAGTATCTTGTATGAGTACTGCACAACTGGAAGCTCAGGCTGTGCACTGCCAGCAGCATGCCCCCAGCTGTCATCCCCAGCAGGCTGCCTGGTCTGCCATAGTGCTGGCTGAGCCCTTGGGATCCCTGAAAGCCAGGTGTGCAATGGAAAGAACTGTCTCCCGAGCTGGAGAGGGCTCTCCAGAGGAGGACAGCCTGGGGTTAGCGAGCCTCCCCTTTGCCTATCCAGCTCCCATAGCAAGGAGCAGGAGCCCTCTGGATCACCCAGCCCTGCTCTCGGCCGCTGGGTGCACCCTGGGGTGCCAAGGCCAGGCTGAGCCCCTCTCCTGCCACACCCATCAATTCAAAGCCATGCCAAGACTGCGCAGTTGGTAAAGCATTCGGCGGAGGAGACACAATAGTTTGAATTTTCCCCTCTGCTTTCCCAAGCCTTACTTTGGTCAGAGCAGTCCTCTACTTGATACACACCATCAGCAGTAGTGATCTTGCCAAAAGGATAATAAAATCAGAGATTACCTTTAAAGAAATAGAGGGCTGAAAGATGGCAGCTGGAAGGCAGACGCTGGGGATCTCTTTGAATGCTGGTGAAGTATCACCTCTGCTCTCCAGAACGGGTATTCCAGCCAACGCCAGCACTCGTGGGAAGACAAAAGCTCTTGTAGGCAGTGATCCAGTGCTACGAGCTACCAAAGTGAGCCTCCACCTCCAACCTTACCTCAGGAAAACGGCATTTACAGCCACAGCACCCAAGCCTGGTTATACACAACTCCCCGTGTGGGCTGACAAATCGAATTTGTCAGAACGGAGTTCTTGCATCCAAATCAGACATCCCATCGTATATTTTTCATATATCTTTTCCTGTTTTGTCTGAAAGAATTAATGACTTTGTAGTGTGGTGTGAAAGAGTTAAAATTTGGTTTTGACAAAAGATAAAGGAGAAAAGAACCTAGGCTGTCAAGCAGAAAGCAATTCCAAACATTTCAAAATAAATGCGGAAGTTTTACCATAACCTGTTTGGGTTTTCCCCCAGTAAAGGAAAGTCTGAAGGAAAAACACGATGCATTTTCATTTTTTTGGATCTTTTTTATTCAAAAGTTTTCAAAGAAATAAAACAGAAAAAGCTAACAATCTAATCAAATTTACAGTTCAAAAATGTCTTTTGGCGTTTAACAACAAGTCCTAGGAAACAAAACTACAGAGTTATCTTGAACCGGACAAATAAGTTACCACTGGCAAGTTTGTGGCACTAGTAAAACAAAAATAAAAAATTAACTCTCTTGATCATATAGATATCTCTATGAAAATCTTTTTTTTTTCAATCTGTACAAAAGGTCTTTCTTCATAAATTAATTTTTTATAATTTAATGGCTGTCTACTATGTGATGTTTAAGTAACTGATTATTTCTTTATGTACAGAGGTTAAATTTCCCAAATCTTACCCAGACAATGAGTATGGCACTTAGTTCAGACATTTCCGGCAGCAACTCTTCCCTCCCTCTAACACAGCTATCATACTGCAGTTTTTAATTAATGCAAAAATAGCAAGTAGTGAGAGATCCAGGTTTGGAAAGTTACCAAATGCAGGCAAGGTGCTGCAGGAAGTCTGGACTTTTACAAAGCAGTAATATTCCAGGGAGCATAGAACCAATAATACCACAACTTTTTAAAAAAAGAAAAAACAAAAACACATCTCTTATGACTATGCATTTCACTAGAATCTACACTTCTCAGAGCAGCAATTTACTTTTGAAACTATGAAATGTCACCGACATCTATACTCCAATACTCACACAAAATTTAAAAACTAAAAAATACTTGAAAGAAACAACTGCTTAGCCCTAGCTCCCGAGCTAGGATGATTTGGTCTGTGGAAACAGGGAGGGCCAGCAACCTGTCCCAATACAAAAGGAAATAAACTTTGAGGTAGATAACTGATCATATACAGCTGACCAGAGAAGTACACAGTTTTGGAAGACAACTTAATTTATCATTTGATTTAAAACATATGCAATTGTAATAAAGAGCTTTAGTAGCAGTGAATTATCTAATATGTGAAGTACAAATAACTGTGTATTTATGAATCAGGAATTTCATAGTTTCAAAATTGGTTTTCTTTACACTTAACACTTGTAGTGATGATGTAAAGTGTGGCACTGCTTGGATCCAAGTCTTCCTTCATGCTTTTGTGTCCATACATCAATTAAAATTATAAAACCTAAATGCAAATGTACAAAAAAGGCACATTCTCTTAACCGCAAACTGGTCCGGCAAAAATAAAGAGTACAGAAGATGCAATGCTGAGACAAATCAGAATTATTGGTTACTGGCTCTTTGTTCTTTGGTAAAGTTACCTTTTAAAAGTGCCAAGTCTTTTTATTTTTATTTACCTACTATAGAGAGCTAGTACCCAATCAATTATGCTTCTACTTAAATCTCAGCATATGTTTGAAAACGAGTCCTTTAGCTTTTGCCATTTTGCTGTAATAGCAACTTTTCTGTTTGCTAAGTCTCAGCACAATCCTCATCCTAAAGCACTATCATTAGTATAAAGGAAGGACAAAAACATTCGGTGATATCTCCACCCCAAACTCCCTACTCTACTTATGCTAAAACTAGAACATCAAGTTAGTTTCTGAAAAAAGGCAAAAAAAGATTTTACATTGCATCATACAGCAGAGTTCCTAAATCATTCAAACTACCAGAGGGAACTATTGGCATATGGCCTTACAAACAATTTATACTATTAAAATTTCCCCAGTCAGAAAATGTGTTTCACACAAAACATTTTTTCCCCTCTTGCATTTCACTACCTTACATATTATGTGAAAAAATCATTAAAAACACTTACTACACATTAAAAAAGCCAAATTTTCAGCAATTTTTATTGACTACCTTTAAAAGCCCTATGCTGCTGTTTTACAAGGCATAATAGACCAGCTCATTTGGTCAAAGCATTCTACACCATTAGTTTGGACTACTTACTGAAACAGCTACAGCATTGAAAGATTTAAGGCAAATTGGAATTTATAGAAAAGGATAAGACACTTCACACTACATGAAAAGAAAAACAGAAAGCTAAGAGACCAGACACTATAACTGCAACACTGCACTAAAGCAACACTCACACACTGCAAGCACAGAACATCGTCTTAGATGTTTTACTATTTTAAACTTCAGAAAATCCATTTCATACAAAAAAAAAAAAAAGAAAAAGAAAAAAGAAACAAACAAAATAAAAATAAACCAAAACACAAATTCTGTCATGCACGTGAATAAGTCTTCGTGGTCATCTGTGCATACCCAGAAATTTGAAGGTTTTTTTTTTGCGTCATAACACTTGATAAAAACTTTTTTTTTTACTAAAATAAACCTGTTCATGGGAACAGCTACTAGATGAATTTAAGGTTTTTCTTATGCACCTTATAGAACTTATAGCAAAAATAGTTTTAGTTGATTTCATTATAAATAACATTTTCAAGAACCTGTGCAAAACTGTCAATAATTCCTAAAGCACAATTGATCAGTAAAATCCATGATTGTTTCAGCCTTTGCACCCTTCTCCAGGCCAGGTCAACACTGGACATCTGTAACACAGAAAGGTCAGAGCTAGAGCGGAGTTACAATCACACACTTTTTTTTCTAACGTAGCTGTCCACAAAACTAAATAATTTCCTATTTTAGACAGCTGTGAGAAGACTAGATGAATCTGAGTCTAAACCTGGAAGGTAACCCAGGCGGTGCTTGGCCCTTCCCAGGGAAAGGCTCTCCACCAGGACAGAGCCTGCGCTGCATCTCCCCCTCTCTAACAACTGCTCAGCACAAGAGCTCCCACGGGGGAACTGCGAGGCTGCACTCAAAGCTCTTCCCTTCTTTGTTGTTTTGTTGTTGTTGTTCCTTTTAATCGACCAGAAGTGGTTGAGTGTGCTACTCCTGTGGCATCTCCAAGGCTTTTGATCTCTGGAAAAGGAACAATAACTTTCTTTTGGTGCAGCGTCAGGGAGGCTACGTACGACAGCTAATACAGACACAGCTACTGTGCCTCCCTGATGTTAATACTAAACAGCAAGTCAGGGCTCATCAAATTTGAAGGCAGACTTTTTAATGTACTGGCTTGTACTGCCACATGGGTTTAAAAAAATACCCAGCTAATGACAAAAAAGTTTAGACAATTTTTTAATTTTTCAAAGCAAGGCAAAGTTTGGTATTTTAAGGCTTGTACATTTGTAGGTGCATATAAAACATGTTTGGTTTTTTTTTCAAGTCCCTTTGACTATTTTTCACATAAGAGCAACTTTTTGAAAAGAAGCTATAAAGTTATTAAATGTAGCTGCCAGAGGAAAGACACTATGTATTTCTGATTGACTGCATCCACTCATGCAAATGTGCCACCTGTAATTTACCCCTCGAATGATGGCAATATGGATATTGACTTTAAATAGGACATTCTCAAAAGTGCTGCATGTGCATTTAGAAAGAAGTTTCAGTTTGACAACAGTGACAAAGCCACAACAATCAAGAGACTGCAGTGTTCCCTGTATTTAGGGCACAAAATAACTGTCAATTCCCTCCTCTTCACCTGTCTGAAAGAAGACAAGTACCAGCATGTTCCAGGGACAGAAATACCAAATGCCATGCTCTGAGGCTGAAATCAGCTGGGTAATATTAACCTTCCCCACGTGCCCACTGCTACAGCCTCTGCTGACACAGATTTCACTGGCTCCTACTGCATATAAATACAGGTAACAGTGCTCCTCTGAAGAGTAAAATAAGTGGAGAACTGACTTACAGCAAACACACAGAATTGCTCACAGAGCTCAGAATTCTAGACAGAGTCATCCATACAAAACGTGTCTCAGATGGCAACAACTCAACCTTTCAGAACATTTAAGGCTGCTCCTCCTGCCTGGCCTCAATCTATGGGGAAAGATACTGACAGGCTGGGAGAGAGAGGCAGGATGGGGATGTGACATGCAGGATTACGCTTCGCTGGCTACCACAGATCTCTGCTGGTAAGGACGTTTTACATGCCCACAGGGAAGACTTAAGGCAAAACAAATAATTCCTTGAAAAGTGGTTAACACCAGGCAACAACCTTGGCATGGGAAATGTGCGGGAGTCATGATTTTAACACGAGGAGATGGATAACGAGAAGAGCCTGTGGCTTTGCTTCCTGCCTGCCCTGGAAGCAAATCAAGGATGTGGGCTTCCTCTAGATGCCAGCATTTGGCCCGACTACAGGAATAACACAGGTCATACGCTGTGCTACGCAGGCTCTGCCATCTGTTGAATTTGCCAAGTTTCCCCATTGGTTTGTTTCTATCTTTCCATATAAGAAGCTGTTATGCCAATAATGGGGATGAGAGCTCTGTTGTCAAACAGCACAGCTGACCTGCAGGATCAAAGCTAATGCCAAAATGTGTGTTTTGTTGGATCAATACATTTTAGAGAGATATCACACAACTGTAGCACATAACTGATTTTGATTTCTCAGTATCAAATAAATGCCACAAGGGCTGTAGAAAAACCCTTCTAACATGGCCTCCAGCATATTATTGCAGCTGAATGGAATTTTTCAGTCTGAGGTCTTAGAAAATGTGATGTAAAAAATTATGTAGCCAAGTTGCCTGGCTTACAAAGCACTCAAAATAAAAAAAAGATGAGTTAAGGAAGAACAAAATTCCAGAACTTTAAAACACAGACCATGGAAATTGGAACAGTTAGTGCAAATAACATTTTCAGGACGGAAATGTACAGAAAGCAAAAGAATTTTGTATGAAATAAGTTCAGGTAAAGCCAATGATTTGCTAGTAAAAAAGGCCATGCAGGCAGAACCAGAGGAAACCTAGAGTAGGAAAGTAAAACTTGAATTAGAGCCAAATGAGGACACGGATTAAAAACTGATTGACAAAATTCTGGACCAAATTGCTTTTTCCTAGAAAAAACGGATGAGCAGGGAAGTCTTCAGGAGAAAAGGTCAGCAAGGATTTCTATCAGACCGCCTCCCTGCCTGTGGTCTGTAAGTCAGCCACAAAGCTGCTTCTGATCTTACAAGTACCACAGAACCAGAGCATGATATGTCCATCAGCACAGTTCCCTTTAGCATTTTGATTCTTGTTTTTTGCATTAATTTGTAGTTGTTCTGTATACAGCATGCTGCTAAAATGAACAAATTAAAATCCAACATAATCCAGTTATGGTATAGAGAAATTATTAAAACAATATCACTCAGAATTCATTAATTCACTTCTGGATCCCATGTTTCCTTCCCTGGCTTTTGACTCTGGCCAAGTTCAAATCAGCTTCACTGTCCCCAGATATTCTCCTCAGTATTATTTATATGACATGAAAAAAAATTCAATACGGAGTACTGTAAGTTATGAAATAAAGCATCTTTGAATTCACATCTTTCATGAGACAGGATGAGCCCCTACCTCACAGTTACTTATTTTGCTGATACGTATATGGAGAATGGTCACTGGATGTCTCTACTGTAACCTGTTGCTGACCACTGGCTTCCTGCAAATAAAAAGGAAGACAAGCCATGAGACACAAAATCAAGCAGCATTACCTGCAATTTGTATTTCTGTTTGACTCATGCAATTAACAGTCTTCAAATCTAAAATCTTCCTCACATTTCTCAAGTGAGGTATTCCAAATCTGAGGTGTTTACCTTAATATATATTTTAGCAAACAGAGAAATAAAATGATCAGCTGCTTTGATGATAATTAAAAAAAACCACTCAAACTTTTAACATTATAGAAAGAAATAGAGAGAGCAAATAACTGCCAGAATATTTTCTATCTGTAGATGTAAAAGAGCATTCTGTCTCTCTCCTTTTGAAGGGGAGTGAGAAGAATGAGATCTACTTACCACACAAACACTATGAGTACTGTGATGGGATTGGCACTAGGCAACACAAAGAATTGTAGGTGGGACTTTGCACCAGGCTCCCCAGAAACCAGGCAATTAATTCAGCTGAGAGTGCTCTGGCAGACAGAGCAATCAGGTAATTACCAAAAGTACTTCTCTGATCCACATGGGCAGATGCACCAAACTGAATCTAACAAATTCTGGAGTTTCTGCATAAACAGACTTTGAAATGTTATGTTCTTTTCCTACAGGCTCTGGAAGAGACTGTCTGGCACTCATTCTGAATACATGAGCTGCAGCACACCTTGTCTAGCTCCTCTGTTAAAGAAGTACTGACCCATGAAAGGGTGTAAGGTAAGCTAAAATAGTAGATAAATTATTTAGTTTACTTACGTTATACTCTCCAACAAAACTAATAAATTCCTCTTGGATGGAGAGATTTATTAGACAAACATGCACAGTATCCTGAGATGCCAGGGTCAAATCAGGATTCTTTGCAAAAAGTTACAATCAAGGTCTGTTGGCAGATGATTTTGTACACAGGTAAAGTAAGTGAAAGATCAAAACTACAATACATTCCCTGGCTTGTTACTATTGGAGTTTGACAAAACACAGGGTTTGCCTGAGCTATGCTCATAGAGAAGATTGCTCCAAGTACTGTACTGCCATAAGTACAGGTCATTCTTTGTTGTAATACTGGCTGTATTAGTCGAGAATAATGACATTTTATAGTTTTAATACACGTGGCATTCACAGTACATTCACAGTTACAATATTTGCCTTTGAGCACTTATTTTCCTAGCAAAAAAAATATATAATACCATATTCATATTTCTTATCTCTGGTCTTTCATAAAATATACTGACCTCAACAGGAACCGCTGCTGTCTGGACATGTGTGTACTGGGGGATGTAGGCTCCTTGCATAGCTGTTGTGGCTGGCATGTACTAGAAAGACAGAGTCCATTACGTTGAGTTAAAGCCCAATATAAGTTTAAAAGTATTCAAAATATCTGTCATGGTATTGTTTAACAGATATTGACTGTTTCCCTAAAGCAATATACATGAGAGAAAGACTTTCGCCTCTGAAATCAATAGGCTTTCCGAAAAGTCATGCATCTATTTTGAAAAAATTCAAATTTAGACTTCAAAGACTATGTAAAGGACTTCTCCTCCTCTGTTAACCTCAGTCATCATAATTTCTTTTTTTTTAAACCAATCTGGTCAGAAAAGAAGGGTCTTGTAGTTTAGAACCAAGTCTGAATCTCTTCTGATTTAACTTCTGTTCCACACTTTAAGAGATTAGAGTTGCAGAAAGGAGTATAAAGAGTAAAACTAACTATTTTTAATCTTTTGGTTGCAACTCTGAAGTTACCTCCTGGATTCCTTTCATCTGTTTTGTCTATTTTTACTTACTCATTTCCAATTTCTGAGCAGTTATTAGACTGAATAAAAGCTGCTGAATATGATTTTAAAATGGATACAGTTCCTAATAATTTACTGGACATAGATGACTTATAGGATTTTTTCCCACACGCAAGCTGCACAGGCATACAGTGATCTACACGCAGTATTTTCTACTTGGGTAAGTTCTATTTTGTATCAAATTGCTACATACTGTTCCAGTACTGCCTAATGAAAGATGACTCATCTGCTGTGTCAGAGGGCTTATCATCGATGCAGGCTGTAGTGACATGGTGTGGTCCATGGAGGGAGTCAGAACAGCACCCTGTTAAAACAGAGAAACAAAGAAATGGTTGCAGCACTCAGATTTCAACTTCCTTTTTGATTTAGGAGTCTAAGTATGAACTGTCCTTCCGAGGGGATGTACCACAAGAACTCTCCTTAATCCCAGGCACTGACTTAAAAAGCAGGTCTGGGGCATTTGGAATATTTTACTTGAGCATCTGTAGATGCTCAAGGTGGAAGACCTGCTTTGACTTTCTGTTGTACATTCAAGGGATGTGCAATGCACTTGAGAGACCTGCTGAAAATACTTTGTAAAATATGAGTTTAACCAGATGCTGACTTGAAAGCAAAAATTTGCACATTACCTGGTACAGAATCACTAAGCTTAAGCTTTGGAATTTCATGCTTTAGGAAGAAACTTTTATCTCATCTTTAGGAATGGTGGCTTTGGAGGGGGAACATTTGTGTTGGGAGAATTCTACCCATCACACACAATGTTCTCACCCAAGACAGCTGCCCTACTTAGTGGCTGGTTCCATTAGCACACACATTTCAGAAGAGTGACTTAGCAATGCTGATTCTTTGTCTAAATACCAGCTGCTCTTGATAACATTTCTATTGCTTCTGTACCATTTTGTTAAGTTCATAAAAATTATACTCTAAACTTTTAAACACTTTAGGTTGCTAAATACGGAGGGCACACTCATAAGGTTTTCAGAGTTAACTGAAACGGAAGATTATCAAGAAATTTCATTTTACCAATCATATTCCACAAAAACACATTTCCAAATACTTTGTATGACTTATGCTTGCAGAAGGTGTTGATTAAAATTAATGGAGGCTCAAAAGTAACAGAAATAATTGCAGTGTACTGAAAGCAAGTATTCTGAATCAATAACTAATCCTTAAAAAGAAACAAGAAAGAAAAAAAAAGAAGTATAGCATATACTTGGAAAAACAACCATGTGATCAGTGTAGATGAAATGAGTCACAGGCACATCAAACACTGAAAGAATTTCCTGTCTGTAGACTGCAGGCTTCTCTGAAAAGCAAATGAGCAAGACAGCACCCGTCTTTGCACAGGCCAAAACTGAACTTCAGTCTAGAATCTAGATCTTTATTTTCAACTGTGAAATCTCATCCTGTGTACCTGTGAAACTAATATACCTTAGAGCACTAAAACATAGAAACTCTTATCCTTCACAGCATTATTTGCAGGATGTTGTTTTATGAAAATCTGTGTTGATAGAGAAGGAAGTTAAAACCTGCTCTGTGTATGTGCATTTAACATCAAAAACCACAAATACAACAACAATTTAGTGTGTGAGAGGGTGTTCTGGTTCAACATCACCTTCTCTGCATGCCCAAGAAGAAAATGTTCAGCCAAGAAGATTTACATTCTATAATCTGCATGGAGAGGTTAATTAAAGTCAAGACAGTATCCTTTCTATATCTGGAAACAGACCTGTTCATTAACTATGGCAGTGCATGTATTAAAGTGCCTGTTATTATTAGTAATGCTCATCTCAAGAAACCCAGTAAGTCTCTGATATAATGGTACTTAATTGGCAAATGACATAGACAAGAAGCAAAATATCATGGGAGAGTAGAGATTAGAATGCCTGACAGTCTGGTACAGATGCCACAGCCAGAAGTGTAGAGAGACCAGCATTACTCATGAGTGGTGAAGCCAGAACAAGCTATGCAGGTTTTCTCAAGTGAGCGCCCATAATGTCATTTATATCACTACATCCATCAGTCTTTCACAAATTATCCAGTCTGAACTATTGTAGGCCTATTCTAAAACACTGGGTCTCCAATTTCAGCTCCTGAAAGGTAGACAGTATGTAAAATATTTGGTATTTGTGAAATGCTTTCCATGTAAAGTAAAAAAATAAAACAAAACCAAACAAAAACAACACCACTAAGTTTCCTCTTGGAAGTTTTCTCTAATAGTCCTCATCATACTGATACTCTGAAAGTAGCTTTCTTTTTTTTCCTAATAAAATGAGGCCCCAGTTCAGGTTACTTTCATTGTTTCACTTTCCATTTTGATCCATGGAAGTAATTGGGCAGGAATTGACATACTTCCTGCTGTTTAAAGTATGTAAAGTGTTTATACAATAGATAAATACAACAATGCAGAAGCATAAAAACTTACTGGGTGCTGCATGATGTATGGTTGAGGCTGCATCCAAGAAGGACTCTGAACCTAGAACAAAATTGGCAATTTATTTTTCATTTTACACATTCTTGGAATACTTCAACTTAGAGAGTGTAATAATTTTAATCATGTTAACATGTCCCCTCCCTTATTTATTGACTTTTTAATCCAATTAGTCACTCTGTGGAACAACATTGATTTCTATGAAAAATGTATTCATTGTAACCTGTAAATCAGAGACAAGATTTGGAGACTATATACCACATACACCTTTCAGAACAAAATACAATGTTTTTAGTGCAGGTTTCAGAAACTTTATCAAGTACAATGAAAGGGGTCAAATAGATGAATGACAGATTTCTGCTACGTTGAAAAAGGAGGCTCCTTCTGTCTCAGAAATTCCTTTGTGGAAAAGTAATTGGGATCCCAGAAGGTATAGCACCATTTGCCTTCTAGTGTGACCAGAACAAAATAAATTATTGTATTTTCACAACTGAAAAAAAATCAGGAATTCTGCTGTAATCTTGTTCCAGGAAAAATGAGAAGATTTAGGAGAACTGTTCTTCTCCAAGACATTGTGGTATGATATTCCCAAAGCACAGGAAGAGGAGGAGGTTCTGATGAGAGTCCTTGCTCTTGCAACAAGCACATTTTCTCTCCAAAACCAGTGACCGCCCAAATACTTCGATTAGAATACCTAACTTTGCATGACAAAGGGAATTATAAAAAGGGAAACCAACAGGTTATATTGTTCTCCTGGTTAAAAAGAGCTGGTTGCAACAGCTTTTTGAAAAAGTGTGCTGCAAGAAATACTAAAGGTAAGGACAAAAACGATTCCTCCCCACCTGCTGTAGGTGTGTAGGGTAAGGCAGGAATCTGACCTGCACTGCACACAGAACTGGCTCACCACTGCTGCCAGACATTTAAAGCCCTTTAAATGCCCCCACCATCATTCCCAGAGTCCTGTGAACAGGACAGGTAAACACACAGCCTTGAAAAAAATCCACGTGAGGTATTTTCTGGAAGATGGAAATATTTCTTGCCTCCTTTTGGTACCTTTCAAATCAGAGTTGTTTTTTTTTTCTCTTTCAGACGGGAAAAGAGCAAACAGGAGTTCAAAAATGGAATGGAAGAGACTGGAACACTCCCTTCCCTCAGGCAAAATCTTAATGGCAAAAATACCGGTACAGCCTGACTAAAGCTTTGGCTAATCTCACACTATGATAGTAACTGGCTCAGCGCAGTCATTCGGGTATACACGGGTTGCAGAAACAAACACCAGCCAAAACTTTATTAAATTTGTTTACCTGAATAAGAATAAATCTAGGAGCAGGTTATACCACGCCTCAAAGAAAAAAGCACCCAAAAACTGTGCTTGTGTGATACGTCCTGTCGTGTAGAAGACAGAAAGCTGCAGGTTTCAGTGAGAAGGGATCCGTAATGAAGATGTGACTAATACTCAAATTGTGAAACTCTTCTGGCCAAGAGCCTCCTTCCTCCCCACTACAGAATACTTCAATTTAATTTTCAATTCCAATTACTGTGTCACTTCAAGCATAATGATATTAATAACTCCATCTACAATAATTTAAGCTCCATGCCATGTATATTGAAGTACTGGTAACTACATTTCTGGAAACATAATGGATTGTGGTCTGCCTATCTCAATAAGCCCAAAAAATAATACTGTATTGCTAAGTAGCATGTTTCCATGCCAACTTCCAATTTTTACTTGGATTCTGAATATCAGAGAGTCTTATATCGATAAATAATTTATATTTTAATAAAGAATAGCTGCTAATTTTACTGAAATATTTTTCTGGGTAAGAACTTACTGTAATTTCTGAGGTAATGCAGTACCAAGCAGAATGATTCAGTATACTGAAAAAAACAGTCTAGCACTGTCTACGAGGGCAAACATTGTGTTGCATAAGTTACCTCAGAAATTAATATAAAAATAATCCAGCTGCCCTTCACACCAGAGAACACTGTTTTAACTCCTACACAACACTTTGCTCATGCAAGACGACATTAGATCTCCAGACTAATATTAGACAATTCTTCCTCATCCTCCTCACTTGGAATTGAAGGCTACATGGAAATTTCTGCAAGAGACAGCTGAGGAGATGGCCACAGTGCCTCTGTCAGCCTTGTACCTCCCCTTCACATACCCTTCCTATTCATTCACACACACAGCACATCAGAAAGCTCAGCATGCCTCTCTCACTAGAAAGCCAACAGCCTTTTCTCCCTCCCCTGACACACAGAGGTAAGAATTTTCTAAATTTAATTAGTTTGGGTTATTTATGACCTGAATCACTGCTGTTTACTCCATCTATGTGTTAAACAGCAAAATGCCAAAATAGCTCATCATTTGGCATACACTGGCATGTCTGAAGCCGTAATTACAGAGCACACATCTGAGACTGCCATACTAGCTGTATTTAAAGCAAGTTGTTTGTAAACTCAGATGTACGATGCCCTAAAATTGAGGATTCCTAAGAGATCTATATCAAAGTACTAAAACTGTTCCATATAATTTCTCAACGTGTTGAATTGTATATGAATATCCCTTGTGAGGACTCAAGATGGCACCTATCAAAACCCCTCTTCAGAAAGCTTTGGACTGGGCTCTAAAACCAAAAATGTCCACAATTTATGTTTTAATTTATAGTTCAAAATAAAGTAACTTTTGGTTTAGAAATACTGTCCTAGGCTATTAAGTGCTTTACTCCTAATATAAAAACACTGAATTTGAACTCTGTGTCCTTTTTTTCAAATTTCCTTCTCTAATGTCAAGAATATTTCTGTACTCTTCTTAGTACAACTACGTAAGACATTATTGTTGGGCTTTCTGAGAAAAAAACAGACAAGCTCAACATGCATGGAAAAATATCTTTCAAAATGAATTTAATTAAATCAAGAAGGTTTTAAATAAAGAATAATTACTTCAGATATACTGCTGACATTAAAAGAATTTGACTGAGAGAAAATGAAAAATCTTGCATGCAATGCAGACGTGGCTGTAAATCCCTCAGCCACCTGCACAAGTTGGAGACTTGGTTTTGCAAGACACCAGGATCTCATTAAATCGCTGTGCTTCCTGAAACACACACTCAGGTTTTCAGGCTGTCACTTTCATGCTGTACAGCACAAGGAGGCCACTTCATTATAATGAAGCATTGCTGGAGACCTCATGAAACCAGATGTAACAATTGATAAATAAACATAAGCTCCAATGAACCATTTCAGCTACCAAGTTCTAAATACAAACCTGGTATGTAGAAACCGGAGAAGCAATATATGGCGTAATAGATGTCTGAGTGATCATTCTGTTTGCTGTAATACTGTAGGGTGATGGATAAAATCTAGAAAATGCAGAAATATTTATTAAATGCCAGTTCTGTGCATCTTTCACAATGCAAACTTTTTTTTTTCTTAGTGTGCCATTATTCAACATACCCATTTTGTAAAGCAGCTGTGGTTGGATCATATGTGAGTGTCATTCCAGCCTTTAAAAAAAAAAGTGGAAAAAAAAATTGACAAAATTAATTTTTAATTGTAAATCGTTTCTCTTATTCTTTCTTTAGTTGTCTCATTTTTAACCAAAAATTTGTATTGAAATAATTTATTACCATAACTTAGGGAAAGGCTAATTGACAGAAGTAATTACACAGTAAAGAGAATCAGCAATGTTGACTGTGAATAAAAGTTTCCATGTTCCCATCATAAGGAATAAAATGCAATCTATTAAACACCTGGCTAAAAGAACGTGTGTGTGTTTGAGATTCAGGGCATGCAGATGATTATGTTAGGGTGTTGCCTACAATATATGAACCATAGGAATGAATGGGGAGTGCAGTTTTTCAGAAGGCACATTTGAATTTTCCTGTCTAATATAAATGAGGTGTTTAGGCTTGCTAACCAAAGTAAGTGTATGAAACTATTATCTTGAACATTAAAGATTAAAACAACCGTTGACTAAAAATAATAATACTGCATGGCACTAGTATACTATTTTAATCTTGTGAAAGTGATGTGCATTTTAGTGTTGCATAGATCAAAGGATTATTTACTGCATGTAAGCACAGTTATGTTTCTGGTAGTTTAATAATATGAGAAAGCTGAAGTTTATAATATGACCAAGTTGAAGGAGATTTTATTGTTCACTTTAATGAGATAGGACTCAGCATTTCACATTTTGCCTTTTCTCCTCAGAAGAAAGACACAGTTAAGTATTTTTTTTATAGAGACACAAACTGTCAGGTAAGAGTTGCTTGCACATTTTTAATATGCCAAAGACCCAAGCCAAGAAGTCTCAATGCCTATCATTTTCCTAAGCATTCATTATTGCACACCCACACTAAAGCTTGAAGGGAGGACTTACAAGTCTCACCTCGCCTTCTCTGTGCCATGCTCTTCCATTCTGTATGTATTTATTCTGATTCTGTCTCTTTTTCTGTCCTCCATCGGCAAACTTGCACAATAAAGGTTCTGCAGGAACTGAGAAGAAAGAAGAAAAATTAGTTGAAGTAGCATTCATACACAGGTGTTCAACTCTACAAATGAGGTATGGTTTTAAGTTTTATTCCAAATATGACACTTAAATAACACAGAGCTGTACTACAGCATCAACAACCATTCTGCATAGCACAAAGACAGCTGCCACACACAAACAGAGCATCTGGAATGCCTTATATCTTTGATTTTAAAGTACTGCTGTAAAACCTGTTGGAAGGAAACATGGTCTGTACATCCTGAGTATGTCTCTCGGTCTGGGCTGAACAAGAAGTGCCATCTGAATTCTGAGCTTTGCCTCTTTGGAAGTGTATCTAAGGAGGGTGGAGAAAAATTCTGGCCAAAGGTTTATAACATATTCTCCCCACCCCTTGGAGGTTTCAGTAATGTCCCACAACTTCAAAGTGTTTTCCTCATCTAGAACAGGCAGAAGAGCTGGTACAGTACATCCACTTACTCCAGCTGGCAAGGGAGAGTGGGCACCTTTATCTCCTGACATCTTGCACTGAGAAAATGCCCCAATTGTCCATTCCCATTTTATCTGTGCTCTATAAAGAACACCCAATGCAACCAGAAATTCTTTGAGATTGTCCTTTTGGGTTTTTTTGCATGCTGCCATGAAACAGTATCACCATACTTTATTATTTTTTATTGTTATTATTATTTTTCCTAATACAATCCTGACCATGACTTCAATCTTTAATGTCAGAATTGAAGCAATGAAAAGGTTTGAATATTATTCTTTCTTTTCCTGTTCCTAGCTTCCATGTTTCCAAGCACCTATGGCAGAAGCACAGCTCTGCTGCATCACACCACACCCTCCCTAATCACAGGGTGGAAGCACTGTTCTGACTTGGATGCAAACGCTTCTCTGCCAATAATTCCTGACACATGAGCTGTCTAAGCTTTACCATGACACTCCTCCAGTCATTCTCTGTTTGGAAACATCTTCATGAGACATGGCTGGACCTGAAAACCTACAAGTTTCCCAATGCAGAGTAAACACATGGGGTGGGAAGGCCACCTGCAAAAAAAACAACCCCAAGAAAAAATTTAACAAAATCTATTAATACAACCATGGCGAATGCTGACGCCTCTTCACCGTGTCTGCATTTGCAAAAGATGACTGGTATTGAAAACCTCAGAGATGCATAACCCCGCAAAGAGCTTGACTTTTAAAACTTTGGCACAAAACTACCATTAACGGCCAAGTCATCCCTGGCTTTGGATGTCACACCTAAAACACTAGCTCTGGTTCTACTGGAAAAATATCCACTTCCTGCATGACACATCTTTTGACAGCCTTCTCTATAAAAAAGGGAGACAGAACTGGTGTGTGGTTCCCTGTCTCACCTCCAGCACTGACCGCACAGGTCAGAGATCCGGACCTCTCCTACCTGTGTGCTGTTATAGAGTGTCAGGCTATTACATTAAACATGACAACCAAATTAATTTAAAATTTATTATCCTACAGAGAATGGTAATTAAAATCCTATAATCATAAAATAAACCAGGAAAAGGTTAGGCTAATGACACTGGAAAAATATAGGAGACCCACAGACGATGGAGTAAATGAACAAGGAAATAACAGAAACCCTAAAGTAGGAGACAAACTGGAAAATATTGTCTTCAAAACCTTGCATTTCTGAGGGGATTTCTGGCATTCTCAAAACTCAGTTTTGCTTTGGGGTCTTCTATTATGTGAAGCAACTTCCGTTTCAACATATTTGGGGCAAAAAGGTACTGTATCAATATAGTGATGGATGATTTGATGTTGCTTTATAAAAGCTATATCCAATAACCTTGGTCATAGCACACAGCATTTTAGTCCACATACAGTTCTGTTGAAATAAGAGGAGGCAATCTCAGAATATGTTAGCCAATAAGGGTAAATTTGTCAGGTTCTGGTCTGAAATGATTTTGATTGATTTTACACAGTGTGGAAAACAAAAACCCATTGGAGAGAGGAGGTACAAATATTGCAGTTAACTGTCTTAAATGAAAAAAAGCACTGCCCCAAGTTGAATATCTTTGGCCATTTACACATTATTTCAAAAAAATCTAGTTTTGTGAGGAGCATATGTGACTTCCAAAATATGCACCATAATATTTTGGATGAAATCAAAATTTAATTTCAAAATTCAACTTCTCTGTCATGAGAACGGTACAGAAAGACATCAGAAAAAGGTTTCTAGCCCTGTCATTCTGTATTATAGCATTCACAGGTAGTAAATGCTTTATTTAAAGCTGCATTATGCTTTCATTAAAAATCCCTACAATGAATTGTAAAAAACTTTTCTGAAAGCATTATTTGTGCTTGCATTTCCCATCATTGTCTCAACATAAAGATATTTTTAAATAAAAAAGCAGAGTAAACCTGTCCAACTGTTTGAACAAAATATTCACAAAAATGAATTTTAAGAATAAATCTGAATTTTTTGTCTGTAGATAACTGTAAACAGCTACATTTTAAATGATTAAACATCTTCTGTGTTGCATTGTGAAAATTCTCTGACAAATTTAAAGAGGAAGAAAAAATGGAGTAAGAATTGTACACATGTACTGGATTTTGCATACGTAATATCCAAAATCTGCATCAATGAAGAAACCCTAACATCTAAAAAGCTATCCATTTGTGATCTACCAGAAGTTAGTGCTCCATCTCACTGAACACAGATCCAGCCATGGGAACCCTTGTTTCTCTGCCCTTCCACCTTCCCTTGCTTCTCACTGCACACGGGAAAGAGGCCAAATGCTGTGAAGGCTCCAACTCACGTTAAAAAAAACCCAGGACAGACCATCTACTTAATACCACCAGCTGCTGGGAGCAGGCTGTACAGCATTGGCCTTCCCTGATTCTGCTTCAAGATCTGAATGCTGACAGCAGGGACTGCTCCAGCTGAAAGCCCAACTGCAATTTTTGGCTGCTCTTCCATACACGTGACCCGAACGGTACCGTGTTCATTCCTGCAACAACACAATCACTGATGGGCACCGGAGGGAGGGTCATGAGAAGGAGATAAACCTTCTCGGGAGCCAAGTATGACCTGCTGATCTCCCTCCCACCAAAGAATGAAATAGACCTTACTCTCTCCAAAATTAAATCTGAACTTAATTTCTTCAGCTCACCTTTTCTCATATTTTTCATGAATATGCAACATATTCTCTCTCTTGCATATAAGAGCACGCATACAATAGATACATATTTGAACAAAAAGCTCTAACAAGTCCTACAGACCAGTTAAGCAATCTTTTGTAGTCCAGGAAGGAAGGGAGAGTCATTTTTATTGTTTAATTGCTGGGAACTCTGCAGGCCCAGTAATGAAGCAGATCATTAATCATTCAGTGACTTGTCTGTATGTGAAAGACAAAGGCAGAGTACAAATATTCAGCGTTGCATTCACAGCTGAGAGGTGCCTGACGTAAAAGGCTACGACTTACAGTGGAGTTAAGCTCTTGCAGCTAGGACACCACGTTTAACATGCCCCCTCTTCTGACACCACTGAAAACCAACACTGCAATGGTTTGCAGGTGCTGGTTGAGCTGCAGCTACGGAGGGGATCTGTAATCACGAGCTTTCCTAGCCTTCAGCAACAGGTCAGGGCTTTAAAATTTGGGTGTGGAAAGTGCTGACCATCTCCTGCTGCCCTAAATCACCCTCCTCTAGGGCTAATGTTTTTACAGAAGAGAGATGTGAATGCAGTATTTGTCCAGAGAGTAAATTCTTCCTTGTTGTAGACACTTTGTGCACACCTGTACAATTAGAATTCAGTTTGTTCAGTGTTTACCCAAATATGTACCAGGTGATACTATAGATGCAAGAACAAAACTGATGTTCTTGGTCGGACTTCATGTTTACATCCTTGACTTAACATGGCTAATTTTATCATCTTTTCAATAAACCCTGCTTTCAGTTACTGAAAAATACAACAAACGAGATGAAAAATACTATCCTTTTAGTCAGTTTTCAATTAAACTGCATCTTTTAGAGACTTTCATTGCTTACTTTTTAGTGCAAAGCATATGGGACTTAATGAATTCTGACATTTAAACATCACTTTAATGATAGAGCAAGCCTGTGCAGCTAGAAACTTTCGCCAAAGGCTGTGGGAATTAAAAAAGAAATTGTGCAACCCAAGATCAGGGTAGCTTTATATGTTTAAAGAGAAATTAAATATTGTACTCTTCACCATCCTAGTCTTCACTTAAACATAATGCTCAGGATTACATTGCTTTAATAATTTATACAAGGTTTAATAATTTGTCACAGAAGGATATTTTGAGTGGTTTTAAGAAGCATTTTTCTTTTCTGTTCCTATGTTGCTTCTTAAAACTAAGTGGCAATTGCAAATTATGGGAGTTAGAGCAGTAAAAGCCTCTAATTCACAGATTTCACAAAATATTCAGAGTTGATGATCCTTGTGGGTCCCTTCCAAGTCCAAATCTTAAGTGAATGGCTCATACAGGGATCAAACCTAAAACATTGGTGCCTTAGCACCGTGCTCTGACCAGCTGAGCTAATCTCAGGGTCTTGACCAAATGAACGAAATTTTTGTTCCTGTGCCTTCAATGTGGCAACCAGGAGTAAGACCAGCAATGTCAGCCCTTGATACCATGTAGCAGTGGTTTCCAGGCTGTGGTTCATGTGTTTATTCTAAAGGATCTGTGAAAGATAATTGAAAGAAAAGTGAATTTATGGTCAAGCAGCTTAAATTCACTAGAGATCTTCAGTGCTGGATACTTTGTAAAGGCAAGAAAATAGAAAGCACTCAAATATGACTGACAGAAAACAGCTACTTCAGGGCTACATTTTCACTCCTCCCTGCACTAGAAAGATGTCCAAGACCAGCTCATTTCAAACAGCAGGGTCTATCATTCCTGGTGGATCTCCTCCCAGTCTAGTCAAGAACACAGACAGGAGCAGGGCTCTCACACACTCAATTTCCTCCCTAAAAGAGAATCTGAGTGACCAATATCTTTATCCAAAGTGGGAAGAGAGGGGTGGGTCATGGATAACTTTTGATTATCATCACCATAACCAGCGATTCCTGAAGCGAAAAAATGGCATGGGCTGCTCAGCAAAAATGCTCTTTACATTACACCCATCAAACCAAAATCACCGAAGTTCTTTTTCAGCAAAAGAAATATTAAATAATCCATAAAGCCTATAGAACTGGCATAAAACTTTTGTAACATTTAAACTTCTGTATTTCTCATTTTAAACATAAGAGAGACACACTCAGACTTATACATACCTTACATATTCTACAGCACAACTGCTTTAGGCAATTATTTATGTAACTATTCTCATATATCATCACATAGCTACATGCTATTGTGATTGAGAGGAGATGCCTTTCATGATTTTGCCCAAAGATCATTTCTACAATCACTGTGGATCCAACCCAAGACTAAAAGACAGTGAACACTGAGTATCATCTTTAGGGGAGGAAGGCTGCTGCTGCTCTGCTCTCATTGCTCTTCTGCTTGGTCCTGGTGCTGTATACCAGTCTGGTCTGTTTCCTCCAATTCATATCATAAGGCTTCCATTTCACAGGAGAATAGAAAAGCTTTAAATATTACATTCTTCACTGAAAACAATAGTTCTTTAAGGAGAAAAGTGGAACTAGATGCAAAAGTTACTTTAAAATTAGAGCAATCACATAATAAACATTCAGTTGAGAAGATAATTAAGCACAAAAATTAAAGTTCTGAGTTCGGTTTTCAGCGACAAAATGGAGAGGAAGTCATAGTCCATAAAACACAACCAACTACTACAATAACTTACATAAAAAAAGGACAAACCCCAACAACAAATGGTGAAACTAATGCATCGCTTCTAGGAGTTTCAGGATTATACCAACTTGCAGTGCATTTCAAATTGCTCTCTGAGCCAACCTTTTTTCTCCTTTACTGAAGAATAACAAGGTCACACTAAATACTGAATATATTTCATTCCGCTAAATAAAGCCTGAATAGCCAGTTACATCTGGGTTTAGCTTGCTCAGCATCATCAGTGCCCAGTCACTCACCTAACTCTGGAGTTGACATGTTTGTGACCGCCCTATGTTAATCCCTGGCCTTCTCAGATTCTTAAGAGGATTTTTTGTTCTGTCTCCTCATACTCCAGAGGAGGTTTCACCTGTGCTTTCTATAACTGTTTAACCCAGTCTTCCATTTAAGCCCAAACTTAGTTAAAATAACAAAGCCGCATTATGAAAGCATGTTTTTGTTGAACAAATGTTCTTCCTCCCACACCTATTTCATTACAGGCCCATCTCTCCTACCCTCCTCATCCTGGTAACAGTGTTTTTAGAGCCAGCTCCCTTTGCTGATTTTAGCCAAGTTTCTAGGACACAATGTTTTAATTTAAACATAGTTCCAATTTTACGATTTTGTTTTGCATGTGTTTGAACTTGATCCTTTATAATCCCAATGGTTGCTAATCTATTTCAAAACAGTTTTCTAATCTTTGCTTGTTCAAGAGCTTTCCCACTACCATCCAGTTTTCTCTGTGCAGGCAGTCCCAAATCACAGTTGCTTCATGACTGCCCCACTTTTTGGCAGACTGCAGTACACTATTATGCATAAACTGAATTCTCTAATAAGACTGCATTATTGGACAGGTGCTTGCTATGCGGTATGGAACTCTGAGAAGAATTTGAACTCCATAAAAACCTTTTCAAGGAGCAATGAAACTTCACAGCACCAGCACGGAAATGTAGAGCTGAGGCTGTACCCTATACAACAAAATTCAGGGTCTTTAAAAACCAGGGCTCTTACAATTCCCTTATGCACCTGATTACTGTGGTTTTTTTCAGTATCATGGAAGGTGAGACCCATCTCACTTAACTGACTTTCAGACATTTGGAGTTATCTCTTTGTGAGTGGCTGATCTAGACACCCTTTGTAACCACAAGGACAGGCACTGGAGGTGTGTTTTTCTTTCTCTGTTCTAGACAGAGAGCCTGGACAACTTCTTTGCAAAGTAAGCATTAGAAGTTCAAGCCTGTGAGGTGGATTACATCTTGAGACCCCTGTTTAGTTTCCACTTTCAGACAGTTCTGTGCAAATTTCTTGTCCCTAATTCATCACATTTTTATGTTAAATGTTTCCTTCAGACTGCAAAAATTGTTCCTACAATTCCATGTAACAACTTTTTATTTCTACCTGGTTGAACCTCATTGTGTAAGAGTGCAACTCCAGCTTCAGCAATGACCCACCAGAGACAGAGCATGATTAGCAATGACATGCTTGATGGCTCATTCATTGAGAACAGTAGAAAGCAAGTGAAAATAAAAATGAACAAACTAAAAAGCACTAGTAGGAACTTCTGTTACAGTTTTTTAATGTCATTACTGTCTGTTTATACATAGCCAGGCTGTAACATTTTTACTAAATGTAATAAAGTAAAAATTATAACATAACTAAAGTAACAAATGCAACAATGTGCTTAAATTTACCAAAACTTTGTAACAAAGTTTTAACTAAATAATAATCTCAGCAATTAATCCCAATGCAAAGGGTCTGAGAAAGCAAGGCTAGGGAAGTCAAAAACTGCATTAGATTAGTTTTGCTGAAGGGAGTGGTTTCCTGTGCTCTGAAGCATTTTCCATCCTTACAGCAGCACAGACTGCCTCAATCTGGAGCAATCTTTCAGGGATGAGGCATGTTTGGAGTTTTACTAAACAAGCTGCATTCTTGTCTGCCTGCCGAGGGCTACTTTCCTCCTCAGTGACAGGGTCTGGCTGCAGAGAACATTTCACCAGTGGGATAAAGGCAGCTTCAGCAACCACATCAACACTGTAATTTGTAAAATTCCCACTTGGGATTCTCAATAAAATGCCTACTGAAAGCTGCCTGGAATGTCAGCCACGTATTCTTTCTTTGTTGTCCTCTTTACTTTCTATTTTACTCAGCAGCATTGAATTTCCTCTCCTCATTTTTCAGTGCTCATGGAATATACATTTTGTCTCTTAGAAACAGTGCTGACAAAGCAGACAAACTGATGAGGAACTTGGTGTGACAACCAAATTGTACTAAGCCTTCTCTGAATTTTGCCTTGCACAATATTTCTAGAAGCAGCATTCTATGCTGGCCTCCTTCCATTTTCCTGAAGGACTTTAAAACCTACACTGACTTGAGAGTCGCAGCTCCCCAGTGAATAATCATGCCAGGCACTGCCGCAGATTCCTTTATTTTTTCCTAAGCAAATATGTTTTTTGAAAATACTTTGAAAAAATCATCAACAGATGACAAAAACAGCCCATTCTTGCCTCTGAAAAAAGGCCTGTCTATGAACAATCAGCCAAATTCTGTTCTGATACAGATATTTGTTTCCTCACTTCAACAGGGATTACGTGGGATGTAAATTTGTACATAGCTGGCATCTTAGCTGCTAGTTTCTCTGCTAGGAGAGAACACTACTAGATTCCTAGAAAAGGTTTACAACAGAAAAGTGATATACTGTGTTCCAAGTAAGCATTACAGCCATCCAAAAAGACACAGTTTAATTTTAATAAGCCTGCTTCTAAATGAGAAGCCAGATACAACAATCAGTGTAACAGGCTTCCACCATGTAAGCAATAACCCATTCATACATCTTGTAAGAAATATATGCAACATACCAGAAACTCCTGCTGGTGTCTTTATGAATTTTCCATTAAAATGAGCAATCACTGCTTCACATTTTTCTGTTGACTCCATCCTAAGAAAATAAAGAATAATTTACATAAATTAAACACTCAACCAGATTCCCATGTTTGTGATTTTTTTAAAAGCATATTTCTTGCTTTTTCTCAAAGCATATTTCTTGCTTTTTCTCTCTTCACTGCTGTGGCTTGCTTTCCCAAGTGTGAACAATGGAGAGGATGTTTTCTAAGAACATATAACTTCAGAAAGGTAGAGCCAAACTCAATTAACATTTAATGCACTCTGAGACCAAAGTCAGTGCCAAGCTGAAAATAATACTCTTATTTACTCAGAAATTATACTGTAGCTGTCCAAGCTACCTGAAGCACCTCTGTTGTCTTGAAAGAAGCAGAAAGAGTGACTCACTATCACTCATGACTGAATCCTTAGTGTCCATGCTGCACGCAGCAAAGGTTAATGCCACTCTTAAGGGAGGATTCAGAACTGTCTGCCCAGTTTAAGAGTAATAAACTCAAACATAAACCTGCCTGACTGCATGACCCAATCTTACCCGGCACCTTTTAGCTCATACACATCATCTCCACTAAATGATGCACCTGGCTCTTATTTAATCGTCTGCAAGCTCAAAACAGCAGCCAATACCAGCGTAGCTGTGATGGCTGCTGAGAATGTATCCAAAACCTTGAACGGGTTTGTGCACTTATGCTGTCAGATCGAGAGTTAGTAGACTGGGCAGACAGCTGGAGAGCTCCTGCTGGCCTGGGAGGGGCTCTGGAGGCTGCGGCTGCACCCCCACGCTGCAGTGTGGATGTGCCAGCCCCAGCTGCCAGCCGGGACGAAGTCACACTGAACGACTGAGATGTGCAAGTACAACAACATTTATTCTAAAAGAACTTATTTTGCAGCTGTCTGCAAGACGATGTTTGGTTAATGTTGAACAGATAACTTCTTTTCATTTGTTCATTAAGTTCTGTAATTCATATCCACAAATTAGGCCAGTGGCCTCAGCAGCAAAGAACCAGGACTAAAAATTACTAAGTCTTGGCATCTTTTTAATTCTGATAGCCTTTCTGCACAGGCTGACAAAATACAATCATAGACAACAGCCAAAATCATCAAAATACCAGACTGAACAAGAGGTTTTCCTAATGATTCAAAAAATATCTCTTACAGAATTCTCAGAAGTTCTGGATTGTTGGATCTGCATCAAAGAAATCTAATTTTTTTTTTTTTGCTTCTCATGAAATAAACAATATAATTTAGTTTCAGACTCAAGCCTGGACTTGATAAAATACTTTACTCCCTATTAACCTAATAAAATTCTCCCAAAGGCAAGAAATTAAAATATTTATTTAATATCTACAGGTGCCTTGGAAAATTTTAACTTCAATTAATATTTATCCAAGAATTTTCCAATACAAGAAAAGTGTTCACCTTGTAGAAGGGAAGAAGTTCTAATTAGATATAGGAGCAATACTTATCCTATAACTTATGTGTACTATATGCATGTATATAAATAAACATTTATGTAAAAATAACTTCACCCATGTATATATAAAACATAAAATGCATAATAGAGAAACTATTAAGAAAATACTTTTAAACTATTCTATTTTAATGTCTTCAATACAAATGAGGTTTTGGATACACATGAGTCTTTTGGACTTTTGCATATGATTCTAGAACACTTCCAGCTATATTAGAAAAAATATATCCTACCATATTTCCTACCATACCACTGATTCAAGGTAAAGGCAGTAAACAAGTTTAGGGAGAAGAGACTGAATGAATTCAAAAAGCCTACTGAATTTTAGAGTGGATGTGACTGGGTTCTACCCTTCATAGTATCAAAAAGTGAAAGCTACACGTAAAACACAAGTATATGAATGAAATTAAAATGCCCAATTAATTTTACCCCAAAAATATTACAAACACTTGTTGATATTTTTAAAGGGAGCAGGAAAAAATTTTAGCGAAGCCCAAACTTGCTGGTTTTCCACTCTTAAATAGTGAATATCATTCTATTATTCCTAATTTTGTTCCTTTGTTATACCTTCTTGAAACTGGACAGTTTGACAAGCATATAAGGTGCTGGTGGGGGGAGAGATTTAAAAAAAAGAAAAGTAAAAATCACAGTCCTGTGAAATACCCTCCAGCCAACTCACAGGAAAACCAAACCCTAAAAATTTTGGGCTCATCAGGAGATAAATTTGTTCAATTTTCTGTGCACTAATTTTAGATTCTGCTATTTGTTCAAATACAGAGCTATTGTAATATTGGCTGAACATCTGAATTACTGAAATTTGACTTCACAGAGATTTTGCAATATATTTTGAGAATCCCAATTCTTTGCTCAAAGCATGGTCTTATTTTTGATAATAGAAACCTCCAATTTAAAGCCTCTAAATTTTAATTGTTACACTAGGTATAAAGCAGGACTTAGATAAACAAAAACGGCACATAAGAGACTTTCATGAAGAGATCCCAGAAAAATATAACTACATTAACTAGAGAAAAAGTAGACTCATATGGACAGAATATTTGGGAGGTATCTACTAATTCATGGAAAATACTTGTTCTTGTTGATTTGCATGAGATATCTGACTTAGCACACAAATATTTTAAGATGAGATTTACTGTAAGTGAATAAAAATATTTTCTTTCCCAGTTGACATAATGTTAATGAGCCTGAAAATTCAAAGGGCTGATGTTCAAAGGGCAATGATGAGTTCATTTTCTCCAAGGAACTAATGAAGAAAAACAAAAAAAAAGGCATGGGGGTGGGGAAGAAGGTTCTTTCTTCTGGTCTGCTGCCTTGGATTCAAACTTCAAAAGCCAGAAAAGTCACAGGAGAAGTCTCTGTGAAACATCACATAACTCTTGCTTACTGGTTCAGGGATAGAGGAGAAAGGAGAAGTACAGAAAAGAGAAGGAAGTGGTTTAGAGTGAATTCTTATCCTAGATAATTGTCCAGTAAGAGCAATAAATTTAGATTTAGCCATCTAAGCAAGATGAGACACAGCTTTACCAAAGGAAGAATTAACAAAACCCTGCTGGATAACTCTATCTCAATCTCCCTTCTCTTTACAAACTGCATAATTTTCAGTAATTTCTGCCTTTTCCACCTATTCTTGCCTTCTCAATCAAAACAGAGGAAAAAGGCTGCCAGCACAGCTAACACCACTGAAGTACCTTGCAAAGCCAACACCACGGCTTGTCCCACTCGAGTCCCGCAGTATCCTCGTGGAGATAACCTGCCCAAAGGGCTTCAGCATGTTCTCAAGCTCCTGCTCATCCATTGAAAGAGGCAGGTTGGAAATGTATAAGTTAGTCGGGTCTTGTTCTTGTTGCTGAAAGAGAATTAAAACCAATTGTTATTGTTGTTGCCACTGACATTTTCAATTTAGAAGAAACAATTACATATGACTTCTGGTGCAGATTTTTACTTCTCAGGCCCCTTTGTAAAGGCTGCTCTTTCCTAGTTTTAATGACCTCCATCTTCTGCCACTGCCTGCAGCATTCCTGAGAAAGTTCCCCTTCTCCTATTACTGCTGACACCGACATTTTTAAGTGGAGATAAAGGTGAATAATTGACCAGTTTATAGTCCATGTTAAAACTCCATGTTTCAAATTTTTCTGAAAGGAAAAAAAAAGTAAAAATGAGATAAAGGAAAGAAATTAGCAGACAAGCGATGCAAGACTGGTGGAAAGCACTAAGAAAGCCAGATGTAAATTAAGAAGATAAAAGATTGGGATGACAATCGGAAAATAATATGAGGAAAAAATGAGAAAATGCAATTAAGAGTATGTACATTGCTACAATAATACCAAAAGAATAGGGTGATACAGAAGTTAGTGGGACACTGTTGTCTCCTTCCAGACATTAACATTTTTGACTTTTCACCAAACTTTTACATTATGCATTCAGACAATACAAAAGTCTTCCAAAACCTTTCTCTAGAAACAGACAAAGTAAGAGAGGAAGGCAGCCAGGAGATGAGCAATTAGGGAGGAGACAAATGTGGTCACATCCTTGCCATTCCCCTGATCTTAGGCTACTCACTACTTTGTGTGATCCATGTATGTGCCATGAAATGACACCTCAGAGAAACTCTCTTGTTAAATTTGATTATTTCCAGTGTTTGTCTACAGATTCCCCAGCTGTAGTTAGGGAGCATCTCTTTCATGCTGGTGATCACTGGCAATGCTCTGTACTGAAACACATTCTTAATCTACACAGATTGATATGATATGGCTCTAAAGTTGTGCAAAACTTGGACGTCATCACTGTTACCCTGGTATAAATTTGTCTCTGCAGGATGCCCACATCCAGTAGAACTTTCCTGGCATCAGCAGTGATATGATCTGAAATCAATTTTATTGATACACAGATACAATTTTCACAGAATCACAGAATGGGTAAGGTTGGAAAGGACCACGTCTGGTCATCCTAGATCACACTGCACAGGACTGTGTTCAGTTCCTGGATATCTCCAGTGAGGGATACTCCACAGTTTCTCTGGGCAATCTGTTCCAGTGCCCAGTCACAGCACAGTAAAGAAGTTCATCCTCATTTGCATGTGGAACTCCCTGTGCATCAGTTTCTGCCCATTGTCCTAACATTTATTGGTTCCAACATATCTGATGCCATAGTCCACCATATATCTTCCTTCTGTACAAGAGGGCTGACTGGCTTGCAGGGAAGTTTGACTCAAACCGGACAACAAAACCAAAAGCATACAAAACCATAACAACACTTGCCTCCTGCCATTAAAGCATTTCTTAAAGCAATTAAACTGTATGGATGGTGATATCTCCTCCTGCAGATGAGGCATCAATTTGTCCTTAAGCTGCCCTTATATTAATAATATCTCAGTACTTTCAGTAGCATATTGCATAATTTTATATCTTGCTATCTTGGATATCACCTCTCAGTTTGCGTTAGTTTTTCCTAGGAGGGGGAAAAGAAAAAAAAGAGGTGTTGGGGCTTGGGGGGAGGTCACACCTTTTAGGCACAGAAAGGAATTATCCTGTTCCAAAAACTAATGGAAATCAAAAATGAGGAAGCAATTCTAGGCTGAAAAACATTTACTTATTTGCATTTTTACCCCAAGCCTCACATTCAGTTCAAAAGAGTTAATGTTCTGAAGTTTTCCAAAAAGGTTTTTCAAGAAATTTGAATAAAAGACCTATAGGAGGGAAATGATCTTCCATTACATCCTCCTGATGTGCATGCCTCTGCTACTGGTATGACTGTAATTCCTAGCCACACCAAAATCCCACATACCTCACAAAACAAACTTTTCCAGCTCCCAAGGGTTGCCCTCCTTGGCCTCTTTATGGTCCATTACAAACAGCATTTGATTACCCTGTATGATTTTTCTTTTGTTACCTAGTGGAGACATCCCCCTTCCAAAATAATACTGAATCTATACAGCACACAGTCAAGTTTAGGGGTTCAAATTATCTTATCTTAGGATACCTGAATTCTTTTTCATATCAGAAAAATCAACAGAAAGAGAAGACAAGAAAATGGATTCACTGTGAGGCCAGAGCTGACATTAATATTAATATTAATTGCTGGGCAGCATTACAGTAGTTACATCCTGACATTCAGTTCAAATTTCCTCAGGCAGGAATGTGAGATGAAGAACAGCTTTCCCAGTGTTAGAACTGGTTTGTTACTTAGACAGTATTAGGCAATTCTGTTTTGCACCTTGAGGTATGTAGGCTTAACTTCCTTCTTTAAGGAGTTCTGTTAGCAAAAGCTTTATAGGAGGTTTCAGGCACTGGCATTACAAAATTGCACTTGTATTAGCAAGATTTGCTGAAATTCCAAATAGTATCTGAAAGGAAAAGTTTTGAATGTTTTACTTTTATTATAGGCTCTAAGATATACTGCAGGCAAATATCCTAAAACTTCCCTAAATAATCTAAAACAGTATATCAGCTGGAAAGTCAGACACTTCGCATATTTTAATTTTATTTCCTAATGTTTTTTTCTAGAATAGCAGAATGGATGAATTATATTATTAAGGTACTCTAATTAAAAATTCTAACACTTGAAAAGATAAAAAAAGGCCCCATTTTGTTCACAGTAGTAAAAGTGTAATTAACATGAAAAAAAAAAAAAAGAAAAAAAAAGAAAAAGGAAAAAAGAAAAAAATACATTCAGAATCACCCAAAAGAGAAAGAAATTCAGTCAATTGCAGGAACTCAGAAGTCTGTTCAGGTAACTGAGGAGAGCACACTCCCCTTCTCCCTGGGGAGAACTCCTGCTGCAGCCCAGTGGTTACCAGATTCCCACGTTATCCTGGCACTGTATTCAGAATGAGACCACAAGCTTTCCCTGCCAAAAGGGGCACAAGGACCTGCTGCCGTTCACTGCACATGCTGGGCATTAGATTCTTGTACTTATCCACCTACCAGAGAAAATTTCATGCCCCAAAACCGTGTAACACTATTGCTAGGGAAGGCAATTCTCCACTTTGGAAGAATATTAAAAACTTCACCACTAACCCACACTGCAAAGCCCTTGGGAAAAAAGAGAAAAAAGAAGTGCATCTGAGGAAATTGTTCTAAGGAAATTGTTTTCTCTGAACATAAAGCATTTTGTAATGGAAAAATTTTACTTGTGGCCCATGAAACAATCTGTATTTTGCATTATTATTTTTCTGGCCAGGAACATGCTGAATGGCTGACTGGAAAGGACTTGCTTCTGCTTTCCTGACCCTTTCTCCACATCAGTCTAGTACAGCCTGAATACTCCCAGGGATTCAGTAACTTCTGATTTCATCCTTTGATGGAACACACAGACCACAGCAGACAAAGGGGAGTTTGAAGATATTTCTACACATGTCCATAGCTAGAACTGGTAAAGACAGCAGGCACAGGAGGGAGATGAAAAGCAAAAAAGCTGCCAACAGATGAGGATGTCTCACTGAAATCCTGGAATACAAGTTGAAATTTCTCTCATCTGTAATTCTTCCAGCAAAATAGTTGAAATGCCAACAAACACATTCCACAGTGCGTCGAGGTGGTATCTGCACTGCAGGTGGAAACCCATGGCCTCCCTGGGGAGCAGCAGCAGTTCAGCTATAAGGATAAATCACAGAACCACAGAATATCTCAAGTTGGAAGGGACCCATAAAGATCACCAAGTCCAACTAGGTCAGGGCAGATTAATTTAATCCACTTCTTCACTTTTCAGGAAGAGATTGCCATTGCTTCTCAAAAGGGCTCATTTAAAGCACTCATTTGCAACCCCAACGCCGGCATAGATGCAAAGCAAGACCGAACTTTTTCTAGAGTGTATTTGGAATTTTATACCATTTGACAGTGGAAAACTTATACCAATTAATGTGCAAAACACCTCCTCTCTTCCTGTGAATAACTTATTCCACCATGCAGCTTCTGCCATGTCCACAAGGCTACTAAACCTTGAAACAGCTATCTGGGTATGTTTTGGGAGATCATAAGCAGCAAGTTAGTTCCTTCCCCTTAGAACACACTGGATTTCCAAGCTGACTTCCAAATAGCAGCCACAACTAGGACTCTCCATCTGTCTCTGTGCTATCTTCCACAAAAGGCACTGTACAAACAGATGTTTGCCTTTATATAAGATTTTGGCATGGAAAATGGTTACAGGTTAACGGTTAAAATTCAGAAAGTTAGGAGAAAGACAAATTATTTAACTCATCCCCCTCTCTCTCTGGCAAGCAGGAGTTTAATACTTTAAGTTCTGTGATTTTCTTCCTTACCAAAACCCATCTCACCGTAGCTTAATTCACAGGGTTATTACTACTCTGTCTCAGAAGAGAAAAATAATTCCTTTGATATCTTAGTTTTTAATTCTTCTTCTGGAATTAAGAAAAAAAAAAAAGTGAAACTAGCAGTAATACCTTCCAACATAGCTCAAACCTTGCCTATACACTGTAATTATTGTAAGTGATTTAAAGGTAGGTGTTCCTCTGCTTAAAATCTATGAAATTGTATAAGCCACTTTCCCCTTATATACCTTAAATCTCTTAAAATTATTTGCACTGTTTTATGGAAATGATCAAAAAGATTTATTAAAGTCAGTGGGAAGTTCCCTAATTTTGGGCAGAAAGCCTCCATTAACATATAAACTACTGAATATAATTTCTTTTTTGTTTTTTATTCTACAAAGTTTAGGAAAACTGCTTAATTTGAGTGTCTTCATATCTCATGCAGGGCTCTCCTCAGCTAACAGAACCTTCAGCAGATCCTGAAAGATGCTGAAATTGCTCAGTATTTTCAGATTATGGGCAACATCAGGGAATTCATGGGCTACTGTAAGTATCCGTATTACTGAGCAAATGAGCAAGTCTTCTTTTTAGCAATGCAAGTCATCAAGTTCCTATCAGTCTTTTCTCACCAAACACCTCCAGCTGTGTCTCCAGAAGTTCTCTACCGGAATGCAATATAAAGATGCAGAGCAAAGCTCTTGCAGAGTAACACACTGCTTTTTCCCAAAGAGCTCTTATAAGTGATAAGCTGACTAATAAGACACAGCATTTCTTTTAAAAGTGATAGGAATTATCAACTATTAATATTTATTTCTGTAGGAAGAGGTGATCAGGATTCCTATGTAATGCAAAGTGCTCTACCATCATCTGAAAGAAATTAACAAAAAACCTCCCTGTGCATGTGGAATTGTTCCTAAATTGCGAGCAAGAAACTTGGCAAAATGCTAAGACATCTGTTTTCTGTTGCTCTGTGTAAGGTCAGAGTGAACAGATAGCCATTCACAAACATGTGACTAGGCCCAGTTCACAGCATGGAAGGTCCTCTGCCTGATAGGGAAGGGATTAAATGCTTGTCTGCCTTCATATAGATACTACTTCAAAATTTACAATTGGCCAGTGTCTCACTGAAATATGTTTTAGCCACAGTTTTAATACTGTCTGACCACAGACTGTTAACAACACAATTCAGGGAAAAATCACTACCATAATCTTCACTTGTTCTCCAGAACTGCTTGTGATTAATACACTAAACATTTAAATTTATTTTTACAGGCACATCTATATTAAGAAGAGGAATTTAACTACAATAAGCATTGTGATCAATCTCACTATCACTGCATTAATACACTCCTTTTTCATTCCTCAGTGGTTTTGCTTTCCCTTTGCCAGAAGGGCATGAAGGTGCTCCCTGGGAGCTCTGAATGAGCCCACCACAGTTCATAAGAAGGCACCAGACCCTTGTCAGAACAAGCCACAGCACTACTTAGCAACTGAGATAAGACTTCTGTGGGTTGAAGCTCTTTACCCAAGGGAAGTGGTTGTTAACTGTTTAGTGCACTTGCAATTCCTGAAGTGACAATCATTTGGCTCCCAGGTAAGCAAAATTTGGCTTACCTTCCATTCATTTTATGACTTTTAAGAACTTTTATGAATATAACGAGAAAAATTTATTATATTTATTTAAAATCTGTTACAGTAGGATTTAATAGTATTACCTACAAAAAGTAGTAGAAACTAAGTAAAATGAAAACTTTTCTTACAAGACAGTTGCTAAAAACTGCTGTAGAAATCTGCTTGAGTTAGCTCCAGTTTGCCTGTCATCTGCTCTTTGGTATTCAGAAGCCCAGACGCAGAATAAAAAAATTGCAACATGCCTACCTTCTCCAGTTAGATTAAGCACACTAGCTACCATGGTAACCTAAACTATTTTTCTTACTTTGCTCTGTAGTAATGAAAAATGATTTAATTCTCCAGAAGGTTGTCACAGTGAAGACAAGCACTATAAGCAATACATTACTGAACCTCAAAAAAGTTAGCTGTTTCTCATTTTTGCTAACTCAAGATCATTTTCTTCATCAGCAACATAAAGGAAGAGCTGCCTTTAATACATTATGCTCATTAGCTGTGGAAAAGCCTTGATTTCTGTTGCAGAGATGAGGACAAGCAGCTAAGCAGCTTTTCCCTCCCCAAGTTCACACATTATATAGTGTGACAATTCATCTTTTCCAAATACACTTGGAAAAAAAGTCACTAAGATAAGTTGAAGTACAAAAACTTAGGAAAGGAAAATAAAGCTACCTGCACATGGAGAGTACATCATAGTTCTGCCTTTGTAACCATGAGTGAAAAACACAAAGATGGCAAATTCAGGTCATCTCTGTTCTCCAGAGGAACAACATGAACTCAGACAGTGGGCTCATATTCGTCATAGGCTAAAACCAACCCCCACATAACAAGTTTCAGAATTTGGTCTGATGCTTTGAGGGCCTGTAGACCACTCCAGAAAACACAAATTGTATCTTAAGAATGGTGGAAGTCAGTATGTGCTGGGAGAACAGCTTTTACATTGTTAGCACATTGTTATTCTGACACAAATCAAATAAGAAACAATTTTTAAGACAGCCCTAATTTTTTGCACAAGCTTAAAATATTTGAAAATACTACGTGATATATTAATGTGAGAGCTAATACAAATAAGCAGGACCACACTTCAGTGTGTCAGCGGAAGCGAAGACTTTGAAGACGAATCTGAAGTCCTAAGTCCTAAAAATGTGCAACTCTGGGGAAATCTTCGAACGGATAAACAGTGAGTCTTCCCACAAAAATGCACATTAGTACATAGAACAGCATTCCTTGGCTCAAGTTAACAAGTCTCACTGACCACAGAAATCTTCCATGTCCATGGGCTACTTTCATGGCTTCTATTGTAAGTAGTATATGTTTTCTAAAGATACCTTTATGCTTTCATAAGAAAAAAAGTCAGGAAGCCACAAACTGGAAAATAATTAATATCAATAATTTAAGTTATAAATTATTGTGACTATCTTACAGCAAAATTGTACATACAGAAGATCTAAAAATCTCATGAGGAGAGAGAATAGAAAAGACATCAGAAGACAAGGTCTTCAACAACAAAGTCTGGAGAATCAGGGTCACTGAGTCAACAGCAGCTGTGTTGGACTTGGATGGCTGAAGTATTCTAAAGAGGGGACACTACACAAATTTTAAACACGTGGTTGAAGTTCAGTTGTGAGAATATCCATTAATCCTTCTTGTGATGCCTAAAGTACATTGTAAGCTCTTTGCAAAAAGTGGCAATTCCTTACGTAGAACAGTTTTAGTAGGTATAAACCTTTCACTGTTATCTCAGAAATCTGTCAGCCTAGCAGGAGATGGACGATGCAGTTGTACAAATGTCCCTGCCAAGCCAGGAAAGGAGTTTACAGTCAATGAAGTCTGAGCTGGCAGAGCCACACTGGTATTCTGGCTGGCTTGTGCAGCTCTACATTGCTGTCAGTATAAAACAGATATTCTCTTGCTGACTTTATCTGGGCTACAAACACAATGATTCTCTTCCTGTCTTAAGTTTGCTAGACAGAAAGATGAGAAGAACTGTAGGTTTTATTAACCACTCTTATTTAGTAGCTCTTTTTTACCTTTTATACTTATACATTAGTTTACATCCAGAAAATAAGAATTAAAGTCAACTTTCCATCTGAAACAATTGCTTCAGTAACTACAGGTGAATTCAGTTAATATCATTTGATGGGACAGAATTTGGTCTAAGCAGTGACTTGAATGCTTTGTTAACCTCAAGGTCAAAAGTCTATGAGAATTTAGGTGTCTGATATCTCCACAGCGTTTAGACCTCACTATTTCTAAAATATAACAGTTTTAGAGAGTCACAGACTCTCAGTATTTTAAATCTCCATTCAAAATACCAATATATAGTTGATTTTCTGTGTGCATCTATCTTCCTATACAAAAAGTCACTTCCTGTCTGCTCAGAATAACGTAGAAACCTAGAGTTATCTCACTTTTATCTGTGGGGTGGTGGGAAGAGAAGAGGGCTCAGAAGAATCACTCTGACAGCAACCACAACTCGTCTAACAAACAAAACGGTCAGAGCTTTTCAATACTACTACTAATTTTACCTAAGACTGCACAGCTCTGCAAAATCACAGCTTTTGAACTTATGACTATTGGTTTATAATCACTCCTCTAGGAGCAAGAACAACAAACCAAGAAAAGAAATTTTGATAAATTAAAAGGAATGAAAATAAAAATTGGACACCCAGCAGTTACTGACTAGCTTAGAAATAACACTACTCTTGCAAGATATGTATTTGCTCTTTGCTCTGTTGAGTAAGAGATAATCTACTGGTTTGTACTGGTGGGTTCTGAGACAAGCTGGCTACCAGTACAAGTCACATCATCTGATCCCCTTCCACAGCCACTTGTATACCGTGAAAAAGACAGACTTACCACTAGGAATACTCAAGTAGAAGAGAGGAGAGGGGCAATAGCTTGTTAAATCCATTTTGAATTTCCATCCAAAAACTACTCCCATCCCCTGGCTATGCAATTATCATCTTATATGAGCTCTAGCCACGTTTTTTGGCCAAAAGGAATCATTGGAGGCACTTGTTTCAGCAGTGACCAGAAGACACTGGTAACCAGCACAAAGCAAAACTCTTCCCAGGCTGCTCTTAGCCAAGGGCTCCCAATTCAGACCTCAGAAAGAGCAGAATAGCTGAAGACACAATCTTTCATGAGCAATGGACTGGCACAGGGTTCCATTATCATGGCATCTCCTGAGACGTGGCCACTCCTCCACCGACAGCGACCCCTGGAACAGATTTGCCAGGATTTGGCCTGAAGCCGTATCTTGGGCCCTGGGCCATCTCAGTCTGCTCAGCAGTAACAAAACACAGCAAGTGGGATTTTTCTCAAGTCAGATCAACTTGGAAGCAGATTGCAAAGTAGAGTATGATTTTACCCCATGGATAGGAAAAGCATACTAATACTGCTACTACTACTACTAGTAATAGTAATAGTAATAGTAGTAATAATAATAATGTAGTTTACTACTTACTATTTTAAAAAATAATATAATTGTAATTAGAAGTTATCTCTATGAAACAACAAAAATTTTAATATATAAAAATCGGAACCATTTCCACTAAAGTAGGATTTGCAAATGAACTTGCTGACGCGAGTAGTTTTTTACTCACTGACCTAGAGCTACAGCAGGACACTGCAAAAAGGACTTTATGGCAGCCAGAGTCAGAATGTGGCTTCAGCAATAACATTTTCCTTCCCCTTCAGCTGCTGCGGATCAGGAACCACGTCTGGGGGGAGGGTGAGAGCACTGTGGAGCCGTGCTGCTCCTGACACCCTGGGCACAGAGTAATTACAACACCTTCCCATGGATAAATCACGCCAACAGGCATGGATTTCCTCTTTGAAAGTGCAGCAGCCGCGGTGGTCAGTAAGGAAATCGATTGCCCAGACAGCCAGGAAACCCCTCAAATCCTTCTCGGTGACACTCGGGCTTAAGCCTGAGCAGTGTCACTGCAGGACCACCACTCCACGGTGGTCGCACGCAAAAGGATAAAATACTAAACACACAAACACAAACTTTTATAATGTCTTGCATCTGAAGGGTGTGATTTGCTAATCTTACCAAAACAACTGTGACTGGCCATTCCCAGTTTGGAGCATTTAAGTAGAGATAGGATTTTTCAGACAAAAGGAGAGCAGCATTGCCCAGGGGAAAAAAAAAATCTAATGGCTCAAAATAGACAAAAATCAAAGCACTCAAACTCACAGTCACTAGTGACTGTTGTGGTACTGTTCATCAGGCTGGTTTTGGGGTTGGTCTTTTTAGTAATTCAAGCACTCTGTCTGTGTTAAGAAGCAGAACAAGTTTCACTGGAATGCAAACCTCATAGTTACAGGTTTCCCACAGGTCATCAGGCTTGACACAGGGTCAGAAAAATACCCAAAACTGTAGGGTATTTTGGTGCAGATTTTTTCATTAATGCTAACAAAAAGAAATATTATCCATATTGCAACTGTCAGAGGAAAGAAGTCAGAAATATATACTATGAAAAAGATTAAGAAACTATTAATCAGATTACTATAGTTATTTATTAGAGCTTCTCCATCTACTCAATCAAACAATTAAATCAGACATCAAAGTTCATTAAGAAAATGAATTTACATGACTTCAAAATCTCTTTTTGCCCCTCCTACCTTGATATCATATTCATAAGATGGCACACAGAACTTTGAAAAATCTCAGGTATATTTTAAAGTGATCACCTAAAACCTAAAGATTAAATAAAAGGCCTTTATTAAGCACACATAAAACCTAAAGATTAAATAAAAGGCCTTTATTAAGCACACGTGAAAAAAACCCCAAATGTTTTCCAGTAAGCATGTATGTTTGTGTCATGGCTGTAATGAAACACGCATTAAGTATGAAACATATGGTTTCCATTTTGTTGCCCTGGAATCCATCCAAAGACATTTATGTTGTTAGCTTAACTGTTCTCTTCAGCTGAGAAGCTGTGGAAAATATCTCATCTGAAAAAAATTTGTACCTAATGGATAACTATAAAAGATTTGCTAGATTTGCAGCAGACTACTTATTTAAAAAAGCCTCTGAGATTTTAATTTTTCTAAATTAGAATATAGTTTTCAAACTAAAAATAAATTTGCTTTAAGAGGTACCCAAATTATATCAACAGGTTATACTGGTAATATTTTCTTTAGTTAACAAATTTGTGGAGGTGTTTATGGCTCTCTTTTGGAAGCAGGCCATGACCCAACAAGAATGCATGACGATATCATTACTAAAGTATCATCTCCCTAACTTCATAAAAGAGCACTGACTATGCTCTGAAGATCACATTTGGCTATTAAGCTGGTTCAGAGGCAAGGTTCATTAAAAATTAGAGGAAAAAGAAGATAGCTCTCACTCTGTTATTTTTTTAATAATTCTTCGGTTTGCTTTGATGCAGAAGTAGGTCAGCAAAGAGCTGGCTAAGAATTTCAAGACATCTATCATGGATGCTCAGATCCAAATTTTACTTATAATAGCAGAAAATATACTAGAAGGGCTGAAACAAAGTTCAAAGGTTAAATTTTGCCATGGTATACTTTAAAATTCATCCCTAAATAACAAGGTTTCTAACCTTAGTAACAAACAGACAATCTCTGAAACCTTTCATACCTTTGTGCTGCAAACCAATTCATAAAGCCCGCTGTAGTTCTTACAAATTACTGCTAAACTTTTGTTTGATAAAGCCAATGGAAAATACTATTATAAATAAATTGATAAATGAAACCACATCAGTTTGGAGACTTTACAATATCATGCTTTATTTCAGTAGTTGAGATTATCTGGGATATGGCAGTCAAAAGTCTCCGATTTATTACCTTAATAATCACGTGGCTTGAGGACTGTGTTCTCTGTAAAGGGCCCTGCAACTGGAAACTCCACACTGCCCTTGTTGTGCCAATGCACAAGCTTGTTCACCTTCACAACCCACTGCAAGAATTAGCTGGTTATTTTAACTCACCTTTGCCATCTGTGCTTGGACTCCACTGGCCTTTAAAGCAGAAACCGCCTTCTGAGCAGCTGCTGGGCTGTCAAAGTCAACGAAACCGTAACCTGAAAGAGAAAACGTTATTTTGTTAACAAGACAGCAATCAGCTTATAAATAAACACTTCACAGCCAACAATTGTGCTACTGGAACGGTTATTTAATACAATTTTCTTGTTGATGAAGAGGGACAATTTGAACTCAAGTTCTTCATGCAGTCTCCCCCTCAAAAAAACCCTAGCAGAGCTCTTGAACCTTGAACTGGTGGGGATCTGCCCGAGTGGAACAAATCCACTTCCATGCCCACTCATTATCAGAAATTTGGCCAAACTGCTAACAAGCAGTATAGTGCTTTGCTTTGTATTATCTGGTATGTAACTTCTAACTGCAGATTATTTCAGAGATCACCAAGTAAAACATCATCTGCTAATTTTTCTGAAGTAAATTCTTACGACAGTTTGAATAAACAACAAATAAGTCTGTAAAAGTTCAATAAACTTTTCGTTTATTCAAAACTGGGAGAGGAATTCAGTTTAAAAGACGTATCCACCCAATTTTTGGTAAATTACTTATCTCACTGTATATACATAAAAGACAGTTACATTTAAAAGTGACTGAAAACCCAGCTTCAGTGAAAGAAAATGGTTTTTCCTATTATTGAAAGAAGAATGTGAAAAACTAGTCCTGAAAGCATTTTCTAAGCCATATAATGAAATCTTTAAATATTAAAATAAACTCAACATCGATTGAAACAAATTCCATATATTTGCAATAACTTCTTTTCTTATTCTGAACAACAACATATAACTAAGGGATTCCAGGATATCCAAATAGCAATATACCTTGGCCTTAACAGACACTGACCTTACAAGCTGGGATTTTTAATCCAGCCCGGGAATTGGAGGCTCAAGGCTCACCAAAAGGCAGTCAGAGTTTGGAAGCTACTTCCACTAGATGTTATTGCAAACCTCATTACGCATTTTTCAATCCCCTTCTTTTCCACCAGTGAACTGCCCAAGTATTAATAAAATCCCTTTCCAGAGTTAAAGTTGGGGTAAAAGAAAATAAACAAAAAACCCAACAATGCAATAACCTCTGGAGGAGTAGAAAGTGGAAATATTTCTTCAAAATATATTACTATCCTCTTACAATATATCCATACTGAGAACAGGTTGTCTAATGTTATAACTGAACCAGCTTTAAAGCTCTTAACTCGGGAAAAACAACTCAAGCAGCCTTCTACATCAGTGCAAGCTTATTTATGCTGCCAAGAAGCTGAAGAAAGCAGCATATTGTTTTGTGTAACACGTGGTGGTGTGGATTGTTAAATCCTGACATGAAACAAAGTGAATTAGTTTGTATCGAGTTTCGTGCTGCCAAGGCAAGACTAACTTCCCATATCCCAAACTAGCTCTCCACGCCCATGGCAGCCTGGGTTATCACCAACACACCGCAGGGTGTGATACAGACAAAGTTACATACTGACACCAAGCATGCCATCAAAGCTGGCTTTGCCACCTTCCAGTTGATATAGAAACTCAACTGCTCGTTGTTCCAGTTAGTTTAAATCCCATGGTGTGTTTTTTGGCAAAAGCCAGAGATGCTGTCAATCTTTTGGTTAAATTCCAGTTAGATATCTGCATTCTGCCTACTTATGCTCCCATTGCAATTTCAGCGACACGCAGTGAGCTTCCCTGGAGCCTTACCTTGCATTGTCCCAACAGGTTGTTAGCTACCACTTTTCATCAGTGAGATTTAAATTCTGTACTGAAAAAGTCATCTTAGATCTTTTAAAGAATCAATGTGAGAATTTCAGTATCACTGAAAGGACTACTGAACACTTCAGGAACTGACAGAAGGGAAGGACTAAATCAGTTAAGTGCAATCATAGGCATTACCTAATTAAAATAATCGAAAAGGGCATCTCCTCTTTTGTAGTCACAATGACATCTGCATATAAACCAGGAAAAAAATTTTGAGCAATTTCGGTTTCTGAACTGTCAGTGCCTCTTTAATTTGCTTAAGATGGGGAGTTGAGAAGCTATGTCCCTGCACTGCTTCCAAGTTCTGCACAAAAGCTTTGTCTTAATTAATGACGAACTCTCCTCCCTCTGCCTATCAGCTTTCTGCTCATTCACAGGCATTATGCTTATTAACACTGCTCAATCATCTGACTTAATATTTCACTTTGCTTAGAAATTATCCTCTTAATTGTAAAATACTAAAGTCTGAAATCTGGTATTTCAGTGTCTGCTACCACACCTTTTCCCACCACAAACATGCTGGGATACGAATCACTGCAATTGCAGTGAGCGATGAAAATCCACGAACTGATATATCCAGCTCATCTAAAGGAGTTCTAATTTTCTTTCCAGCTGCAATTACTTCGTTGAAAATGAACCCTCTCCTTGCTCCCAATATATTCAATAGAACATAACAAAACACTATTAGAGTACTGGAACACGTAATTAAGTGCTGCTTCAAGCTACACTAATCAATGGAGCTTATTTCCACAATGTATAATTTTTTAAGATGCTTAGTACAGTTGAATGGTCATCTGCAAGCTTCCCTAGTTTCTCCAGGCAAAAGGGGGAAAGCTGCTTTTAACTCCATTCTTGTTTTTAAAATAGAGGCGAGCTGCCAGCCAGCACAGTGCATGTCAGCTTCACTCCGGCTTGGCTGCGCCACCGACACCGGCTGGCTGCCAGCTCCACTGGAGGCAGATGCACCGAATACACCAACCACCAGCAAGAACAAAACTCATTTAGGAATGAGAATGGGGAAAAAAACCCAACCCAAACCAACAAAGGTTAAAAGCACTTAAAATACAATATTAATGTTTTTTATAGAATCAGTTATGACTTTCAGGGGAATGCAGTAAAAAGGAAAATATACATACCTTTGCATTTGTTTGTAGTCTTATCCAAAATAGCCTTCGTGGATACAATTTTCCCGTACCTAAAATGTATTATACATGCGTAAGGAAAATGAGAAAAGAACATCCTATTATAACAGACACACAAATCACTTTGTTTTATACCCTACTACCCTTCACTCTATGCAAAATGAAACAATATAGAGAATATATAATTATGGAATGCAAACTCATACATAGATGGAAGTGACAAAAAAGATCAACAGTTTCAAGCACGGTCTTGTTCTATTTGCCCTATATTCTCAGTGGCACGCAGAATCACAGAACAAGCCACAAGAACAGTGCTTTATAGAAAAGAATTCAATGCAGTTAAAATCCTGGTATGTATAAGACACCATGTTTTAGACATAAGCTGGGACTCTCTCAGTACATAGAGCAGTTAAAACAGACCAAGTGCCTTGTCAGTGCCAGGCTTGCTAGCTAGCACAGCATGGAAAGAGGGAAAAAAAACCCGAGAGAAAAACCCAGCAAAAGCCCAACTGACAAACACAAAAACATTACACCTGATTTAATATTATTCTGTTCCGGAAAGTGACAAGTGCAAGACTTATGAAAGCTGATCAACAAAAGGTGGCAAAAAATGTCTGTACATTTCTGTAAATATAAGCAATTTCAACTAAAACAAAAACATCCCTCAGGAAAGTTTCCATTTCCTTTTTCTTATTGCCAGTTTCTCAGCTTCTCAGTACCTGGTAAGCCCAGCCTGCTAGGCAGCCCAAAGGTGAGCACACAGATCTCAGCAACTAAGCTCGGGAAACAGGCAGACAGCAATCCCAACTAGAAGAACAGTGGCTGCTCCTGAAGCACTCTGCAAAGTTTATCAGAATTAGGTATTTTGATCATATTTAGAGTAGAGTTTGTTGCTGCTGGTGAAAACTTGCAATTTCCCTTGGAATAAAAATTCCACTTCCAATTTAAAAACAGCAATTCCCTTGGCCTGCATTAACAGTGGGACTGGAAACGGAGCACAGGTTTCCCAAGCTCCTTCCCACATCCTCCTCTGTTTGCTTGTCAACTACACTTGTTAGGGTGCCCTCAGCACAGAAGAAAGAAGTGATGCAAAAGGAGTTTGTTTTCACTTGAGAATGTAATGTAACTTATCACACTCACAGGTGTATCTACACACTGTGTGCTAAGAGGCTCTTTATTATTGTACAAGAACCCAAAATGAACTGAGAATTATGAGAAATGTCATCAGTAAATGAAAGGGGAATTTATGGAAAAATGAACTTTTGCCATCTTATCTGCTAAACAGAACTTCAACAGAGTGAGTATAATTTCAGAAAATATTATGTCAAAAGACAACTAACTCCATTTCTGCAGTAGCCGTATTTGTCTTAAAAAAATCTTCAAAATATATTAGAAGCCTAATAAATTAAGCTTAGTTTGTTAAGAGTACTCAAATAATTGTTCACTTGTAAAGTGATAGTTATTCAAAGGCAATGCCTATTTACAAAGTACTTTCCCCACAAAGAGCATTTAAAAACATGTTTCAGTGTAGTTATCACTCTTTGTGACCAGTTTCAAGACCCTACTGTTTATGCACTGAGTTACTGGATGGCTTTAAATAGTTGCAAGGGGGTAAACCCGGGACACAAGCCACAAGGTGGTGGCTTCCTTCTTTTATCTGAAATTGTGAGCATCTACACTGATATAAAATAGAACTATCCATCCATAGCCTAAAAACTTACAAGCATCAATGAAAATCAGTGCATACCTAAATTAACCATGTTAGAAGCTGTAATAAAGCAATAGAAATTGTGCATAATAGTTGGAGCAGGTACTTCCTTAGTGCCACTTATTTTTCAAATATGTCATTCCATCCAGAAAGCTTTATAGTCCCTAAGTCTAAACTTCTCACGTTTTCTCCAGAATTTTTCTGAGTGCAGAGTAAATGCACATGCCATGAATGAGAGGCAAATTGCTCAGGGCGCTTGCACTCAGCATGACATTTGACAGCCAGCATTCTCCATATCCTATCAGCCACCCTAAGCTTCTTAAAGTGAAGAGCTACATAGCCTTTTGTGGGAAAAAAATCCCTGAAGGATGATCTCGTCTCTGCTACTGTTTCAGTTCTTGAAAGCACAGCAAGTGGTGATGGTGAAGAACCACAGCACCAGGTATTTATGCAAACACAGTAACCCAGCCAGCTGGGTCCAGGCTGCCTTGGACTGCTCCGGCCCACGGTGCTGATGCTCACCAGCCTGTGAACGAGTGTCTGCACATCTGTTCTTTACAGAAACTTCGTGGACCACCTTCCACTGTGCAGGATGGCTCAGTGATTTATTGCACTGTCCTAGATAGCACAGCTCCTGCAAAGAACCAGCCACCATGGAAGGCTGCCAAGACATTTCAGCAGTGTGAGTCTAGGAACACACTGGGAACCAGTATAACAATAGCAGCTATCGCCAGGACTTCTCCTACGATTTTCCCTCCCATGTATGAGCTGTTCTCCTCTCATGCCATGAGGCACAGAAAAGCAATTTACCTGCCCTCAGCCTGGCCAGCAGGATGCACCCCCTCCTTGTTCCCAGCATGTGGTCTGATACCAGGGGAAATTACTCCTTGCAGTTTCTCCCAAGTGCTTCCTTCAAATTATGACCATTGTGGAAACTTTTCTTCCCCTTGAATTCTACAGTCCTTATACTCTGCTTTTAACACAAGCTCCTGTCTTCAACTGCTCACTTGTTGAGAGCGACTGCAATCAAGACCCTGCAGAAATCAATGAGCTATAAAACACACCAGTCATGATGTAAACTGGTATGCATCGCCTGCTTACAAAAAGGATTATAGCAAGCAAGAGAAAATTTGTATTCCAAAGATGTCTCTGATGTTAGGTCTTGCCTGAAGACCCTAATTCCTCTCAAAGAGTAAGTACATCTAGTTGTCTAAGGCACTTGCTGAGGGTTCTCTCCTGCTCCACAGCCTTACTGCATGCTTGGTGAGATTTTGTACCTACAGCAGGGCACTGTTCCCATGGCTGGCAGAATCACTTCTACAGCAATTGCTGATTGCTCATTCCCTCTCAGCTGAAACAGTTTTTTAAAACATGCTTTCTTTTAAATTAAGTACCAGTCTTAAGAAATAACTGCTAATCTGGCTGGTGACAAGCAACTAGGTATTTCTTATTAAGTGGGTTATTTTTTTCCCCAAAATAACATCAAACTCATGTTCAGCAGCAAGGGAGAGTTCTTTTTTTTTTCCTTTTGAGTGCTATTAACACGTTCTTCAGTCTGAATTATGTCTGGCAACGGAAAGATGTTTTCAGCTTTGCATCTCTTTTCTATACAGCACTCATACCAACATCAACTCACACATTGAGAAAGAGAGGGCTTGGGTAAGAGGCAGGTAAATAATTGCCAGGGTGCACCAGGTATGGGATTAACAGGGGTGTGCTCAGTAACTGCCTGTGACCCAGTGTACAAGATACAGTTGTACAGAGCACCAATACAAACCTCTGTCTGGATAGAAGATAACAAAGAAATGTGTTCAAAGCCAAGCTAGGAAGAAATGTTAGAGCTGCTTAATAGGTTTTACTACTGCTCATTACATACTCTAAGTGCAGAAATGAAAAAATAACCCTCACCTGGCTCATGCTGCCCCAGAATCTACTGCCAGATGATATGAATGTCAAACACCGCACTATACCTTTGTCTTAGAAGCTTTTGAAATGGAAGACTTGAAGTGAAGCATCACCACATAGTTTTTTTGAATCATATTGTTCAGCAATATGGTCAAAACCAGTGCAAACAATCATCCTGACAGATTCACTGCAAATAGCTAGGGATACATCTGACATTTAAAACATCTCTGAAGCCTAATTTTGGCAACCTCCATGATGTTGAAAGAAAAGGGTCCTTAGAAAACCAAGTACATGAATCAACCTGAACCACTATTTATTTTTCTCCCTTTGTACGTCTGGCAGTATAATGAACATACGTAAAAAGATGAGGGTGAAAAGATGCCATCATGAGCATGACAAAGAATGGGGAATGAAGTAGCTTGAAGTCTCTGCCCCAAGTGCTGTTTAGAGTGTTGAAAGAACTTATCTGTGTGTGCATTAGGGGAGGTACAGTAAGAACAGGCAGCGAGAGGCTTGATAAGGTTTGTCTGGAATGAATTGTTCAAATCTTTGTCCACAACATAATATAACATACCTCATACCACCAAGCTCACAGTGCTTCCCTTTGCAGTACTTTTAAACTGACTTCCAGCTTTTGCTGTGAAGGATTTCTCTGCCACAAGATGTTGACTTGGACAAAAATATGCCAGAAGGATCTCTGCTACTACAGAAAGTCCTTGCCTTTTATTGCTGCTTAGGTCCTCCATCCTGAACTGTCCAGAACTTTGTGTTGAAGATGAACAGTGATCTGCCTTTGTCTAAGTCCAGTCCAGCTGTAAAAAGAACATTCCTAGAGATCCTGCTGTTACAGTTTGCATTACTGCAGTGTTGTCAAAACTCCTCTGATATACAGAAACAATGCTGCATATCTTCTGTGTTTGTTCTAGATTAATTTTTACATCTTAGCATCTTATCACTGCCCTTCATGGAATGCTCTTATTTTCAAAATCCAGAACCATGTCGTAAAACCAGACATGGATTTCATAACTTGTAAGTAGCTCCAAGTACATGAATTCACTTTAAGGTGGAATTGTGAAAGGAAAGAGAAGCTGGCTGAACACAAAATATTCCAATAGGGAGCCAATATTCTCACCAGGTCACTCAATGGAGAGAGCACAACAAATAGGCAGATTTGGCAAGGAAGTTCACATAGGAGAGAAGATCAATTAATCCTAAAATATAATGCAGCTGCTGAATAGATCCACATTAAAAAAAATTGTAATTTCGACTAGGGTAAATAACTAGATGAAAATGCATACAGCAAATACTTCCAAAGCAATTCCTGTACATTAATTGTAACACGAAGAAGAAAAAGCAGATGGGCCTGCTCAGTCTGTAAATCAGCTTCAAAAATAAAAGAGAAAACAACAAAAACAAAACCAAAATATTTCTTATTCAAGATGGCCTTATTCACCACACAACATGGTCAGTAGGTACCTTGTATGTACTCTAAATGCAGCAAATTCTTGCTCGAAAGGAAATCGTGTTGTCTTTCCGTATGAGCTTAAATCAATGCACACAGCAAACACGGACTTCTGCAAATCAGTGATGTGCAAATTTTAAGATCCTCACCTCCCCAAACACAGAGTATTCTATTCTGAATACTCTGACTCGAAACACATATACGCAACTGATGGTCTTACTAGCCAGGCCCACACCACCATCTATCCTGCTTGTAGAGCGAGTGGAAGCCACTCCATTCATCTCAGTTGAGACCTGAAGAGGAAAAACCCTAACAGTCTGTGGGAAGGCCTAATCTCTGCTGGAGTTCCCAGTTCCTCTATAACACCTGGTGCAAAAGGAGCAAAGAAAATTCCCTGGATCTTAGAAAAAGAGTCAAGGGAGTTGTCAGCAAGAGCTGACTTGGTACGGCTCGCTCCTGTTCCTCACTGAACTTCCCGTGTTCAGGGCATTTCTAAGCCAACAGCACAGCCAAGGGAACATAATCAGCCCCATCAATCTTTTCTCCTGGATCCACAACCCAAGCACGAAAAGTTTTATCTGGCTCCCATACCTCCCTCTCACTGCTGCATTTTGGGAAAGTGGTGTACTGAACCTTAAGCTCTTGGTTCCTTTTAAGCTTAGACAAACACAGGGAGGTTTTGTTTCTCTGTGTATCAAATTTTTAATTTTCCACTAAGGGGAATTTTGGAAAATAATTGTCAATACAACACTGCTAGTCCTTGTGATAGCCTACTCCATTCCTGCTCTTTAGTTATGGGTAAACGTTTCTTGCAAAAACTTGATAAAGAAATTTATTCAATCCAGCAGAATACTGAGTTTGGAGAACAGAATCAAACCATATGGTTTCCATTTTTAAATTCTTCTTCACCACATCTATGCCCTAGTGCAGAAGGAAACATTACTGAGAACATTTTGTCCGTATTTTGTTTTCTGATGTTGGAAGACACACTGTTCTTTGAGAAACTCTTTGGAATAACTCAGTTGCTTCGCTGCCATGATGCACCTAAAGGTTTTCTAGAAGAACATAAGTATCTACCACCAAAAGCTGGACCAATCATCTTAAGTGCATAATTAAACATTACATAAAAAGTTGCAGTTATACTTTTTATATTTTTATTTTTTCCCAGTTAATAGGTATGGATAGCCTAGCTTAGTATGAGTTCTGTTTTGAAATTGTTATAGATTTGGATAATTTATTTGGTATAGTAAAGTCTCCTTTCCTAGTTTCAGATATTCAAGCACTGGGTTAACCAATGCCACCAGATGTGCCCTGTTTCAGGCGTTAGACCATAGTTTTCACTATATGCAAAACAGAACCTACTTGTGTACCTAAATTAAGGTGTTACTTCGATGACATGCTGTTAAATGATCATGTGGTTTTGACATAAAGCTAGTTCCTTCCTTTCTTACTAATTGTCCCTTCGACTCTGGTACTTCATAAGAAAGACGGTATTTTCAAAATATCCAAATATCCAAGTAGTTCTCATTGTCATTTTTTATTATTTTACTTAGGAGATAAATAATACCACCAAATAAATTAGAATGTATTACTATAAAAGCCAACTACTATTTTGTCTTTACAAAATTACAAAAATTACATTTTGTCTATTAATGTAAAGACTACTTTTGAGACCTGTGTGCTTAAAAAAAAGGAAAACAAGATCCCCCAGCTAAAAAAAACCAAAAAACCCTAGGCTCCACACAACCTTGCCTTTACTGACAAATCAATATTCTTATATACTGATGTAAACTCTTCATTAAGATCAGCAAAGCCTTCTTCACAAGATGTCTGTGTTTAATTCTTCTTTTAAATTTAGTATATTTCTGTTTTCAGTAAGAATCAGTGTATGTTATCATCATTGCCAATGCAACTACCAACATCTCCACAGTGCAAACTACTATTATCTTGGTACAAATAACTTTTTCTTCAGGTTCGGTAGGTTACAATTCCAAATTTCCCTGAGAAGTAATCAAAAGCAGCAAAACCAGATGCAAGCCCAGATATTTTCTCATCTCTTACAGTTGTCTGTCCTTAGAGGAGCAGATTGCTTTGCACAATGGACATACACAATTTAGTAAAGTGTGAACAAATGCCTTCTAAGTTTCTTGGACAATATTAATTTCAACAGATAAAAAGCAGTATTTTATGAATAGGTATTTGGTTTGTAGTGTACAGGCTCTACATAAATGTAAATGCTCCTTAGAGCTAAAAGTAATTAGGAATTCAAAATACTAATGGACAGTGAAGCGACACAAAAAAAAAGATTTCGGAAATTATTATTTTTCAGCTACCCAATTTGTTTTCCCCAAGTGTAGTTATTTCCTGGTTCAAAGATAAGCCGTGGGGGCAGGGAAGACATGTTTTTAGAATCAGGAAATGTTTGCTTCCTTCTGCTCTTGCTTTGTAGAGATGTGAACAACCTCTATCCATTCCTTAGAAGCTGACTGAAATTCAAGGGGAAAGAGTCCTGTTAGCATCCTACAGCTATTTTTATGACATTTTCCAAGGGTTTTTCAATTAGTATGCTCCTTTCCGCACAACAAATTGATTATCTTAAAAGCAAGACCCACTGAACAATGTCCTTTCATTTAGCACAACTGAGGAAGACTTTGGGTTTTAATGTCTCTGGGCATTTTAAACATTACAGAAATATTTCAGCTGACACTAAAGCAGCTTTCCAAATGTGACTTTCTAGTGCCTTAATGAACAGACTTCCAACAGCTGCCTGCAGAGGTGTTTTCTCTGTCAATCTTAAATCAACAAAAATGTAAGGGCATGTTTATTTAGTTTTACTTTATAAGGTTAAGGATGTTGCAATATGTGAAAAAGCAGTTATTCTTCAGTACTACGATGACACAGTCATGGGGGGAAAAAAATTAAAAATAATCCATTAAGTATGCACACACACATGCACACCCACTCCCAGCAAAAAGCTTTTGGAGCTGGAGAGGAAGGCTCTTGTATTGTCCCCTGTCAGGCATCAAGAAGAATTCTGCTGGTGCTACTCTGAGAAAAAACACAACAGCTGCAGAATCGATTTTAAAAGAGATTTTAAAATGTAAGTATAAAAATCTTTACATTAGGGTTTTTGGGGGCTTTTTTGGTTAACTCAAAAGAAAGAAAAAGGCAAATTCTGAAGGATGAACCTGTAACTTCTGTTCTAGGCTCTGACAAGTTTATCACTATCTGCAGCCTCAGCCGCTTCACTGAGGATGTGAATTCAGATACTTGGCAGAGCTATGATTAATAATCACCCTCTCTTCAGGGAGAGATTTTTGTCAAAGCCCTCAATCTTGGCCTATCCTTGCTCAGCTGCAACATGATTTTTACTACTAAACATATGGCATCTAATTTCCAATCTTCCATAGGCTAACAAGAGAATAGCGCTCAACGTTATGGAGGGGAGAGACAACAGCTCCAGACACTGAAAAAGGAGAGGGCAATAGCAGCTAAAGTGGCAGAGTTGACCTCTTGCCCTGCACTGGAGATCAGCTTTCATATTTCATGGAGACCTAAAGATTCTCATCAACCTAATGACTCTTATGAAAGCCAGAATACGAACATGCTGGTCCTAAATTTGTTGATTGCATAGCTGTTTTAACTGTAGACACAAGATGTCACATGCTGTGAAGAAAAATGGAATTTCAAGCAACAAATTGTGAAAAATGATCCTGTTCTGTGCTTCTTGCCACCTCTGCCCCTGCAGTAACCCAACCTGACTTCTGACAAGCTGAGGTGATTTCACATAATCTCTGAACCATCTGCTAGGCTATCTGTCAGTTCAGTAGCCTTGTTACTTTACAGTTTATAGGTTAAGCAGGATAAATAACCTATCAGAAACACAAACAGATTTGCCTCTTCGACACACTTTGAAGTGCAAGTATAGTCTAAGTAATCATAGCCTGCTTACTCCTAAACTGAAGAATAAGAAAATAAAAATCAAAGTAATGTATTAAAACAAATGTCTGTTCTTTCAGAAAAGGAAATTGTTTATCATCATCTTTGCAATTTATGAAATCAATAGTTCAGCAAAACTAAACTGATTTTTCCTAACTAATTTTTGCCTACACTTTTAGGAGACTTTTCTCTTTACCCATTTAAAAGCAGACATATGAAGTATTTTTAAATGTGTTAAGTATGCAGAATTACATTTTTCAAACATCTGCTTGCAGGGACACAAATGTTGGTAGACATTAAAAGTGCTGTTTCCTGCCAATGATCTATTGAGTTTGTTAACCAATGAGAGTGAAAGACCACTCTGGTTTTCCTTATAAATTATATGGCATTGTTCTTTTGAGGAAAATATTTAAATATGAAGTGACGTGTGCAAATTAGATAGAATGGTTTAGAAACTAATTTGCTACTATTCTACTTCTAATATAGAATATTGTAATTTATGTGAAGTGCTCTTCCACTGAAAACATTACAGAAAGTCTTACCATAAGACACAGAACTGAGGATCCTTTGTATGAAAATAGTTTGCAGTTATTCAGATAGTCACAAACAATAAATCTCAGAATTATCATAAATTATCATAAATCAACTAACATGCATTAAGATGATCCTAACAAGAAGTTGCCAGTAAATGTTACAACATCAGAAAAATCAAGGAGTCTGCCCTCAATGTCTGCCTCACAAAGCAGGCTGCACTTCCTAATCTGTACTGTCCAGCATCCAGTTCAGCAGAGGAAACTCTGGAGAATCCTGACTTTACAAAAAGAAAAAAATAAAGGAAAAAAAGAAAAAAAAAATTAATTTAAAAGATACTTAGAATTCTTGGTTAACTCGTTTTTTAATACTACCATCACTCTTACTTAAGAAAACACAGGAAAATCTACATTTTCTGCAGCAATTTGCACGTGCAACTACTGACAAGGCTATTCAAATATATGGGAAGAGGCTACAGATTCCTACTGTTACAAGATGGAAGAACAAAACCATGTTATTTTAAGAAGGCAAATGGTCTCACCCTGTTGTTTTCTTACCCTAGTGCTACAGAATGGACACAAATTATGCACTGAAAAAAATTCTGCATTTTACACGCAACTGAAAGCTTGAATCAATATTATTTGCAAATAAATGATCATAGTTTCTGTGGCTCCCAGAAAGCATATAAAAGATACGAGAGCATAGAGTTTCACGTAGCCACAAAAGATACAGCTTTTTTAAAATAATAATTCATTTGCAAGCATAACAAGAAAGTACCAAAAAGGTTCAAATGACAAGTCTAAAATGTTGTTTCTACAGTCTAGTGATTTCTTCTACGCTTTTCTTCATACTGAGAAATGATCACAACTCAAGACAATGATTTGGAAAGATGAGAAATTAACCCAGACGAATGCTAATATGTATTTATAAGCCAAGCTCGTGGCAGGTCTGCAGATGTGCATGTATTGATTTACCACTGCTCACTGTTTTAATCTGAAAGTAAAGCAGTATTTCCACACTCAACCATAAATCTTGGCAAATTTCAGCCTCGCTGATTTTGCAGAGCCTACACTAACAGCTTGAAAGAATAAAACTATGAAGACATAACAGAGCAGTTCTTGTTATTCATAACTCTTTCCTCTTCCCTCTGTTAAACAGTAGAGATCAGCTTGGGAGCATAAATGAGTCTCTCTACCTGAAAACCTTTTATTTTTCAATTCCTCCTCCTCCATCCAAGGAAGCCAAATTCAGTCATTGTCAGCATATGATGCATTGTCCATTATTTTGGCTATTCCTAAGCATATTTCTTTTTCTTGTGGGAGGGAATTAAGGAAAAGGCAAAGGGAAAATAAAATCATTTATCTACACTTCCCAATACTTTTTCTCTTGTTTAGTCAGAACAGCATAAATCAAAATGATTTTATCATCTGGCTACAAGCTTAGCTAGTGTGAGAATATCTCCACTCTGGACAGACAGGCAGACACCTATTAATACCACAAGCTCGTGTAGTTGCAGAAGATTACTCTTTAATTGATTCTTGCATATCAATTTCACTTCCGGTGAAGGTTGCTAACCAAGTCTTATACACCCAGTTTAAACAGATGATGCCTCAAGGAAGCCATCAGTCTAGAAAACCATGAGATTGAAGACTGCCATAAAAGGGCACTCTCAAGCACATCCCACTTCCCAAGCCCTGATCCATCTGCCAACTCTGAACTACAAAAACCCGTTTCACATATTGTGAAAATTACATATATCGAAAAATGCATACATATATATGTACATGCATACATAATGCTTTCTCGTGCATTGAAGATACCTTGTTGCTGGTATAATGCCTATGACAGATAACTTTTTCAAAATACATCAATGTATTTTGTATGTTTTCCTTCTGGTTTTGTAACATTAAGACAACTCAAAAGCCAGCAGGATTTCCAAAACTTGGCCTGCTGGGTTAAAGTACACTATACAAAAAGATAACTGTTAGTCCTTACCTCTATCTTGCACTAATTTAACAACCCATCTCGGAAAGTGTTGACCGCCTCTCTTCTGTCTGGAAGGCAGAAGAGGAAAAAAACCCAATATGTTCAAATAACTTCCAGCTTCTCTGAACTGCATTTTACAGTGGTTCTTTTATGAAATACTCATAGTAACATCCTTCTTTCAGTGGCTATTCTATACTGGAATTAACACCTTGTACTGAAGACACTACAATAAATAAAGTACGAACTCCTTTAATTTCTGGTACCTTAATGTCAATCTTATTAGAACAGTGCTAAATAGACAAATTACTCAAAATCACTGCTAAGCCTTCCAGATGCCTTCTCCCCTTAATAGCACGGCATGTAGACTTTATCTCTGTTTGAATCTGCTTCCGTAGTCTCAAGTCCCAGCTGTGCTGAATAGCAAATATCTCCATTTCAATAGGGAAAATGGTTGTACTAAAGTAGTTCTCTCCAGGGGTCAATATACTTCAGAAGGGCATTTAAGTGGCTGTATGTTATTGAGCAGAAACATCAGCTCACATATTATTGATTGTAACTGCACGGCTCTGTTGAAAAGATGCCTGCAGTAGTATTAAGTGCTGAGATAGGGATAGAGGAGTGTTATGCATTAAAAAAATACTATCCATCTGTTGCCAAATTTTAGATAGATGAGCAATCACAAGCTGTAACACAAAATCTAAAGTGCAACCTCTGTGGCTGATGCGTCAGGGTCATATTCAGTGACACTTCCTCAGTTTCACACTGCTTAGATGGTCTTTTGAATATTGATTGAAGCAAGCAGGAGGCAGAGTTTGATTTCTGCAGTTTCGCAAAGAGTATGTAACAGATACTTACATGGAAATTTGCTTTTGGTAGCTTAAATATACCCTTTTCTTTAAAAACATCATTAACCTGTTCTGATCCCATCACTGCAGCAGCCCAGCACAACTGAAGCCCTCTGGAACCACTGCACCATCAACCCACTGAGCCCTGAGCTGCAGCCAGGGCTGCAGTCACACACCCTGGGCACCACCAGCCTGCCCTGGAGAACACACAGAGCTGGCTGGAACCCCTGTGATCCCCAGGCCCTCATCTCCCGTGACTGCTGCACAATGACTATGTCAAATGCCATCGTGGAAGGGTAAATCCAGTGTCCCAGACTGCACTTTTGGCAGTGTGCCCAAGGAAGCACTTGGATCACTGGGCTTCACAGTGAAGTACACAGACGATAGGGGTTAATCCTGGCCTAGCAGGGAAGACTCAACCCAAAAGCATTTGTGCAAAGGGGTGAGTCAGCTGGGCTCAGAGAAAATTAGGATGCTCCAGTTGGCTGTGTCAGCTGCAAGCCTGGACGGAACCTACATTAAGCAGAGTAAGACATATAGTCAAAGTTTCTTAAAAGGAGCATCTGTGGGAGTTTTGCAAACCCAGAACATCAGCAGTCACAGAAGGGACTAGTCAAAAAGCACTTTCTTACACAGAGTCAAGAAAAATCAATCAAACTCTGCATGACTGCAAAGTTGACAGGCAAGCTCAAAGTCAGTAAAGTCAATCCTGTACCACCACCTTTCTTGAACAGATTCAACAATATATGCCAGCAAGGAAGCTTGTATGACATGATCACAGTGTTTCTGGGCTTTACAGACCTCTTTATTTCAGAGAGCCTGAGATGACTATTTCTTTGCCTGCAAGAGGGCAGCAGAACAAACTTTTCTCTTAGAAGTGATACAGGACTACAGGAAAGAAGCTGCAGCTTCTGAGGATGAATCTCAATGCCTACACTTCAGGTTTTAAAATGCTTAGTTTTCTAATTTTTCCAATCAATTTAACTAAACAAGATGCTTAAAACTATTCAAATAGAAACCTTAAAATACTTTATATGAAGACTACCCAGAGGCAGTGAAAGGTAATGGATACAATTATCACCTAGGAAAGGACTGAGAACGCAAAGAGGCAATGGCTATACCCAGTGCCAGAGAGCCACTCCCTAGTAAAGAGTTAAATAGTATCTAGGTCACTCTAAAGCCTTTCCTGCACACTCTCAGCTCACTGTATATCGGAAATGCTGTGTGGGAAGGCCAGGGAACTAAACTCACAGACCAAGTATGACTCAGACTGCAGTAATTTAATGATACTTTTATTCCCTTAAATTATCTTTGGGATTAAAAGAATCCACACCCTTAACATGAAACCAAATCACAGTGAAAGGAAGAAACCACAAATTAACAGATCTCAGAGTTAACAAAAGGTATCTAGAAGCAAATTAATTACTAATGGCAAGGACCGAAACCTTTCCTATAACACACTATGTGGTCAGAACTGCAGAAGGTGAAGAATTTGAGCCCCAGTCAGATGTTCTTCTGAAAGCCTAGTGAGGATGATCTCAGCAACAGAAATGTCAGAGAACTGCCTGCCAAAAAAATAAAGGAGAACTGTCATAGCCAAATGCTGACCTCTACCACTAGGGGAAAGCAACGTGAGAGAAACAGCCTCGCATTTCCTCCACCTAAGAAGTTGAACTCAAGAGTTGTCAAATATCTTTGGCACAAGCATGAACAGAAGAAAAGTATTGGATCCTGAAGGCGGCAGAACACCAGTGACCCAGATTCAAATACAAATCCAGCAAAATTCCTGAGCAAAAATTAAAATTTCTGCAAATTCTCTCTCCCTGAACAAAGCAAAAATTTGGAAAAGGCACATTGGTGAGCAGAAGAAACTCAGAAATACTCCATCCTGACTACAATACAAATTTGTGAAAATTTACTCTTTCCTCTGCACTTTAAGCTGCCTTCCCATCTCTCACTTACGGAAAGGACAAAACAAGGCATGGTAACTAACAGAAAATGATGAGCAAATATAAGGTGCCCTAAAGGCACTCAGATGTCTTCTATCACAAAAACTTGAAAATCTGTATAGAGGGAAACATAAATCAATTTCCCCTTTTTTATGGCAAAAATTTAACTAATTTTGTTGTGGTGATATAACCAGCAGTGGATGCCCTTTTCAGAAGAGTTTTTATTAGTATATTATAATACCATTATAAAGAATTGAGCATCTGGCTTTACAGCTATATGTTTAGATGTATTCTGCTCCGTTTCTAATTAAACTATATTTTTTTAAATCCCGTGAGATAAAGAAACTAACAGTGTTCCCAAAACCAATATCCACCACTAGGATATTTGTTCAGTTACCTTCGATAGCCAAGTTTTACTACCACTCACCTTTCAGCTACGTCCAGAACAGTGAGCCTGTGCTCCTCAGATTACCACCTCGACCTCCCTTCAAGTGTTAGACGGGAAACACTTGATCAGTGGCAGACAGAGCTGTGCCCTCTGCCTGGGAGGGCCACTCTTTTCAAAATATTTAATGACATTTGTGAAACTGCATAATTCAGAGTGAGTGTCCCAGACTTCAAAGAGAATTAACAAATATATAACTGATTAAGAAATAAATAAAATGGGTGGAAAAAAACCTCTGGAATTTCCCATGGAGCAAAGTAATACGCAATTCACTTGGGAAGAACAGAGGACTGGGAGAGATTCTGGCGTATTTTTAAAATGTCAGAATTCTGAATATTTGGAAGATTTTCAAAAAGAATTGATCCCGATTTACATTTTAAAAGTACATTCATGCTGAGGCCTTTGTATGGTGACGGACTTTTCAGCGGCAGTCCTGGCTTAATAATCTTTCACTGCTAGTACTGTACCTCCGTTCTGAAACGTGGAAGCCCTGTAAGCTGTCGCAGAGAAAAAGGAACACGGAGCAAGACTTTCCCTCTCATTATTTGAGATCTTCAAAATGTAGCACACAGACTTTTGGCAACAAATGAAAAAGTCTTAGCAATAAAACTAAGACAAAGCCTTCCATACAATAAAAAACATGTAGCTTCAAGTATGGGAAATGTAAGAGTCTGAATGCAGAATCTCTGGGGAGGAGGGGGAGGAAAGGCAAATGATTTACAAAGAGTTCTTTCCAGATCAACATCACCACGAACAGTGATGAGGGAAAGGAAATGCTCACTGCTACATCAGCTCCGCTGGATACCCCACCATGCTGATACCCTCAGGCCTTGAAGGGAAAAAGTGTCTCTTCTCTCTGCCAAATGTCTTCTCCAGAACTCAGCCAAGGCATTCAGGCTTAACACAGGTGAGATTTCTGCCTGGGGTATTGCACAGCTACAGGTTGAAAAGAAAAAGAAACCACAATGCCAAAAGAACCAGACATCGTGGAGTTCATCTGGCACTCTGCACTTAGGTAGGTGAAAAGCTCAGCTCTCACTATCAGATAAATCCCTGGTCCACACTATGCAGCAGGGAGTGGTTTCAAACCCCAGTGCTGGCAGCAGAAGCAGTGGGTCCTGGGTGCTCTGGGCTTTCCAGGATCAGGCCTCTGTGAGCACACTGCACACAGCTTCTGTCAAGCTTGCCATCATCTCTGGGGCATGGGGAAGCACTTCTGTTTGTGAGCACGGCAGCTCCTTTGGGCTTTGAGATACACACTAAATGAAATTATATACTGAACTATAAAACTCTGCTTGTCTCCAGGCTCCAAAAGCTCTTCAGTTACCCTTTCAGCAAAGTCCTTGAAATCAGAACTAAGTAGTTTGGCTCTTTTTCAAGTCTTTAGATTTATTTCTGACATTAAGGGTTCGCAAATAAAAGAGTTGAGGTTTCTCATGTATTTGAAGCTCTTTTCTCACAATTTTAGATCTTTTATTAACATAACACTTATTTCACGATTGCATTCGCTCAGACGTTAAAGTCCTTATTAATGCAACAGAATAATTGTTGATACTTTGAGAAGACTTGTGAAAGCTTATTAGTGACTACACATAAGCCAAAAAGCAGCACTAGGATTAGAAATATTAATAATGTGTAAGACCTAAGTCCACAATGTTCTCCTAGGAAAAAATACTGATTCAGACTCTGTCTTCTAAAGATAACATGTAAAATTACACAACTACACAGAATATGGAAAACAAGCATTTAAGAAGAATACACATTTTAGACTAACATATTTCAGCTAAGATGGCCAAAATGACCAGTTACTTAAATGTAATTATTTATAACCAAAAGTGAAGTTACACACATTTTGGTGGATAATTTTCCTCTTCTGGTAAAATAAGAGATTAAAGTAAGAGAAGAAATGGAAATTTAAGGGGCAGGATAGGAGTACAAATCAGAATGTATTTCTTCCACTGCAATTGATTCTGCTAATGATTAACTCAACTCACACAGGTTATTTCAAGTAGAATATTTGTACTAGTTACAGTGTCAAAACAGACCCCAAATCAAAGTCTTCTCTTTTTGAGTTTTCATTGGTGTTTTTTTGCCCTATGTCCATGTATCATAACATTATCAACATTCAAATTAAAATTTGACTTTTTTTCCCAGGTACAGCACATCTATCTACAAAGATCAGAAATTCAAATGATGAAATGTTAATTCTTCTCTCAATAAGCCTTTAATGATTTAATTTTCTACAGAGTTGCTCTGAGCCTTGAATAAGGCAACTGCTGAAACTGAACTGAGGCAGCTGACATTTTCTGAATGTCAAAACAGGGTAAAATTTGAGGAATTGTGGAAAAAAAATTGAGGATCAAGGCTTAACATTCTGTGGGGTTTTTTTAAAGATAAACACTGTTTTTTCTACTTCCTCAGTTACATGTTTCATTGGAGGTAGCAGGATCTGAATTAACTAGTTTACCTATATTTGCTACCACTTTCATTCTGCAGGTTAAATATGAGTATTTATTATGTGGGTTGCAAAGTGTTTGGGGCTGTTGTTCGTCAACCCTAAACGTAGCTTGGCAATATGTGAGTAAAAAAAGGTTAAAAGGTTATCAAAAAAATGACTGGCCTTATAATGTGTCAACATCAGATGGCTCATTTTTTAATTTCAAGGCACTTAACATTACAGAAATCAGAGCTAAGCAGAATGAACCTTTAGCAAACAAAGTCAAGACTTCACAAGATTTCTACAAGTTACGTGAAACCACATGAGACATTGGACATTGGATGTAAGAATCTGCTTGCAAATACTGAATGGTTTCCTGAAGAAAAGGACAAGTTTGATGTAAGCACGCTGAAGCCAAAAGCAACTTGGGCTCTAAGCTGAGTCAATTCTGGACTGGTTTCTGACTGAGACTCCTGCCTTAGAGGTCTCTGACAGAAGGGGCAGTTTTTGGCATCATGGAACCCACTAAAAAGCCCAATTAGTACTTGTTAACATTTTTAGCAGTCCACTGGAATTAAACAATCCCCTTTAAAATGGTCTTGAATTACTGGTTATTCCAATGAATAACTGCTGCTATCACTTCCCATCTGCGTCAGGTCCCTGCCACTGAGGAGCTGGGGACTGGGACCCTGATCAAAGGCATTCCAACAGCTGCCACCGGACGTTTCTTTCCTGCAGCTCTGCAGTTGCATCTCCGTACAACAAATACCCAGCCCTGTGCTACCAAATCAGCTTTTTGTTTTCCAAGGACAGATCTTCAATGGTGGTAACTTTTACCAAATCTGTTTTCCTAGTGCTTCTTTTACAAGCAGCTGCGGCTGAAACATTCCTTCCATTCTCTTCTCCTCCCTCGTCCCCACTTCCTCAAGGAAATTCCATGGGATCACCATTCCTCTGGCCCCACACTGCAACAAAACTCTCATCTCCCAGGGGAGAGGGAGATTGTGCAATCACTGGATCCCTACATCTGCGAGCACAGGGCAAACACAGAGTTCCTTCGTGCATCTGTATTTGGATTGCTTGTTTTTTAAACAATGTGCTGAGAGGAACTGCTTCTAAGTTAGGCTAAACGAAATACTGTGTTTGAAAAACCACAATCTTTGCTTAATAACAAAATTGAAAGAGAAAATTAAAACTAAATTTATTTTAAATGTGAGGCATGTCAAGAGACTATATGCATCTGGAGGATAGGACAACTTTTTTACTTTTCTCTCAATTAAGATTTCCCTGAAAATACCTGTGGGTCCTTAATAACATTCTACAAGAAAGCATTACTGTAAAAAAAACACCCAGGAACTTCTCAGAAAGGATTTCAGTGTAGATCTTATTTGATCATGAATGTAAAGCTGTCTGAATTTTATTTCTAGCTAATTAAAGTCCAAATACTGAGGGGAAGATAGAGAGCCTTCCTTCACATCATGCCAGACTAGACACTTCATGACATGACTGCTGAAAGCAGTTGCTAAACAATAAAGGAAATGACTATTTAAACGAAACAGCACATCTCCAGGCCAATCGCAATTCCCGTGGCATACCACGCAAACGCCTCGCCACTTCTTGTGGAAGTCAAGCCCTGACAAAAAGGAGCATTTCAGCCCCCATATCAGGCCTACATCTTTCTGGTGCATCTGGCAAAAGGAACATATAATTAGGAATTCTATTTCTTTTCAGCTGTAGAAATGGGATACATATTTTTGACAGCAACCTCTCAGAAGATCACCAGCTAAGACAGAAGCCAGCAGAGCCGGTTTACACACCACAGTGGCAGGCCACTCCTCCTCTGACAGTTTGTCTGGTTGAGAAACTGGGTGCATCAGCTGGGCAGAACACAGTTGAGATTAGCTAAATCTGGTCCTAGGGTTCCTGTGGATGTTTCTGTACTGTGTTCCACACCACTGCACAGGCAACAGCACTGGCACAATCGATGAATGCATCCAGGGAGCACACCTTCATCATCCTTGGGGCTATGTTTGCTCTGAAGAGCAAAACTGAGTGAAAAGTGCAGCTAGGGAAAATCTGCTGCAGATAACACAAACCCCAAACCATGCCATAGTCCTTGAACAGGGAATAAAGAAAAAGATGATGCTGGTATTATACAATAGAGCTGAACAGTACAAATCACATACTGCTCAATCACTAAGGAATCTGCCCCCTCCTAGAACCAAATGATATTCTGTAAACCTGGTGTTATTTATTCAGACATGTATGCAATGGTTCTATTTTTAAAAATGCACACATAACTCTGAAAAAAGAATTTGCAGAGCTTCTTTCTACCCTAAAAAGGTAAGAACAATAGATAGGCTCCTGCTCCAATATAATCAGTATTAATACTGTTCTCAAAGGGAACAGTTTCAGAGACACTGATGTATCACATTTAATCATATGACATGAAATCATATTCCACATAATTACGAATGCAATACTTCACTGCAGCCAGCAAACTTTTGCTAAAGAAAAATGCAAGAAAAATGGAGAATAAAGGAAAAAGGAATAAAGAGAAAATACTTTTAAAAGAACTGGAGAAGTTAGCTTTGAAAACTTCCAGTCCACTTTCACTTAGCCACACCATTTATCTAAAGGGGTTGTGTTCATTTGCTGTATTTCTAAGCAGCAATGACCTGCCCAGACCATTCTCCCAAGGAGTTAAATGCAAGAGATGTTCAGATTATTTTCTAAAGTACAGCCTTTTTTTTTTTCTAATGAGATATGCTGAGTAAAATTAACAAATTTCTTGATCTTAAGTGACCACGGTGGTGCCAGCTCCCTGCTACAGTAAATGTTTGAGCTCCAGTTCACCTCTTTTCAGTCCTGAGTGTGTTTGAAGGAGATGAGAAATGGCAACATGGGGGAGGTCACAATTACACAGCAAACAAAGAACATGGAAACATTAATACGTTAATGGATAGCACATGACAATGTAAATATATCTTTTATTAAGAACAGGGAATTTAAACAACTTTTAAGCGTTCTTGCTTCAAAACAGGGAAACATTGGAGTATATAGCTAAGTATGTTTTGGAAACAAAGCTGTATATCACATTTGGGTCACATGTTTCAAGAAAACCATTAGCCTGCCAGTTGTTTTACCTATGCCTGTGTTCATGACGCTTAATATTTAGCAAGGAACCCTTTAATTACTCTCTCAACAAGACAGGTGATTTCAGAATGCACATATGCAAAGGCAGCCACTGCAAGGTCTGTTTATGTGTGCAGACCATCCTGGCACAGAACAATGGCCTGTTGTAATTCTATATTTTGTTACCTTAAAACAGCTGCTTTCCTGATTGTAATCCCATTAAAAACCCACAAGATGATCCTACAGCAATAACTTAAAGCGGAAGGCCAACTAAGTAAAACTGTCCAGAGGAAGAAGTGATTTCAAAAATATCACATTGACTAGAAACAGCTTGATATAAGCAGCACTGTGTGAGAAAACAGTCTGGAAGAGAGAATACCAAAGGGTGGGCTGACCAGATGATTTACGCTGAACTGAATAGAGGACACTTGGGTTAAGCCTCAAAGCTTGAAATCTCAGCCAGGGACTGGGGATTATCAAGAGGATGAAGGGTCTGCTGCATCATCCTCATTTAATGATGTAGATGTCACAAAAGGAGGTCTCTGAAGAAACTCAGCATTACAGAGACACAATGCTGCTGCAGGCCGGCAAGTAAATCATAAGCAAGACAGTGGAAAGTACAGGGCTTTGGAACTATGTGGCTTCAGCATAAAGGTCATCCTCAGCAAAGCACAGAGCTTAGTGAGAGTCTGGAAAGCACCTAGAAAACATGTCAAAGCAAGTTACAAACTCCTGACTGAATCTGCTAAGACCCAATCACGTAAGTCCCTAATTAGATAAGCAGGCTCAACAATTTCAGTGAATAACTGGAATAACATTTAAAGCCTAAATACATTCAAAACCCAACAGAACAGAAGAAAGCATATCAAGTATTGATATCCACACCAGGAGAAGGGAGCGTAATTAGGCATGGCTGAAGTTACCACTGCTTCAGCAACCCTGTCAAACCAGCTCTTCATGGCAGAGGCTTGCTCAGTGCAGCAGATCTCATGCAATGGCACTCTATGGTTGTGAAAAGAAACCACACAGAGTCAGGCAGCTTCCTGCAGGCTTTCCCAAACCTCACTGGCTCCTGTCCTCCACTCCTGTCCTATTTAGCTGATTGCTCCTGTCCAGCCTCCCACAGAAAAGACAAGATCTGTGTGCCACTGCATTGATTGCTTTGCCTACTCCCACATACCTGATGGGAAGCTCTTGTGGCCAGGACTGACTCACATCATGTCCCCCCAACACTCCTCTGGTTCTGGGCTGACTGTTATGACATCCTTGTGACAAACAATACCTACTTTAGTCCTCCCCACACTTCTGCCTCTGGCACAACTGATAGGAAGAAATTTGTTTTCTCAATGCAGAACTGGAGTAGCAGGCTCAAGTTTGAATGAACTATTCAGAAACATGGCAGCTTCATTTCCCACACAAAAGCCAGTAATACTCTCTGAAAAACAGCCGTACTCCCAAGCCCTCACAACAAAAACATAACGTGCTCTTTTCAACTTGGAAAAGAGGAAAAAACTTGACCTAATAGAAAAACAGAAAGCACCAATCAGACGAAGGTGGAGACGGATTTGTAGACACGTGTACTGGCAAATTGTGCTCTTGCCAGGAAAATACTTTTCCACAAAGCTGGTGAACGTTTGTTCACTGTGTCCGTAAATACTGCACAGCTGTGCTACAATAGGAGAGCAAGCCCAACACTTCCATAATTGATAAGAGGTTTCTCTAGTGATTCACCAAAAATAATTAAACAAAATAAAAACATGGCCAAAATTAGCACTGATAACTGTCATGACAAGAACTAATGCAAATTCTGACTAAAGCAAATAAAAGTCACAGTATAACAATTCCCCACACAAGAATCCTGTAGATTATTTGAGCTTGTATTCTGAGGGATTCTGTCAAAAGCAATCTTTCTCTACCATAACCATCACTGAAAATAACTTTTCAGTAGAGTATATATGATACAAGTCCATGGTGATCAGAAGGAAAAATCTCTGCAGATGGGATGTTTCTGGTACTTGCAGTGACAATGATGTTTTTCAACCATTATTTCCTCAACCCACAGGTGTTTCTCTGTCTTGTCTGACATCAGCCAAAAGATACAAAACAAGGCAGTGACCTTTTTATGTACATCCACCAAAAGCTGCTTATTGCCAACTAGCAAGATCATTTCTACAATATGCAGAGCAGCCTTTCTATCCACTCTTAGCATCAGGCACCACAGTGGACACCCTCTTAGGATAGCAAGACCCACTCTATATGGAGAAAAGGAGCTAAAATTACTCTAAAAGCCACTCAGTAAAATCTTAGGCATTTGGAAAGAGCTAAAAAAATATTTCAGAGACCTGGAGTAAACAACAGTCTCTTCATTGACCTCTGTGTGTCCAAGATTTCATTCTCCATTTATTTTGTATTATCCCAGCTTAAACAATGAACATGGCAGGTTCAGTTTCAAGAATATCTTATTTTTTACATCTTAAGAAGTTTAGGCATATTTATAAGAAGGAAAAGGTTTGCATTTGAAACTTTCCATGGTCTACAAAAGTGGATTACTGAGTTTCGGTGAACAGGGAAAGAGCTGCCATTTCTATCTTACTGCCACATCAAGTTAGTTCCTAAGGGACTATGTTGTCCAAGCCTAAAGTTCCTGGACATCTCACCTGCTTCCTCAGCAGAAATGGAGAATTTTGAGACAGAGTCTCCTTTCCTCTTAAGTAAAATGCTTAGGAGGGAAATATCTCACAGGAATAAATGCCACAACCTTCCGAGTCTGTAAATTCACATCAGAATCGATTTAACAGCTTCATGGCTAAAGTTGTTGCCTGTTCCTTATTTATACAATTCATGCTATTCCAACTACAATTATATACTGAAAAGCAACAACAAAATTGGAATCTTTGGCTATCCTAGAGGAAGGGGACCAGTTACAGCAAATTATTGAATATATTTTTTTCTAGGCTGTTCATGCATCAATGACATCTGAGACTGTGCAAACCAATGTGTCTTCAGAAAGAGATTAAGGAGCTATAGTAACCACTGCACAAATAGTAGTTACTGGGGCAGCTCCAGTGCAAAATAACCTCGCAGTTCTGTCCTAACATAACACGAGTGCACAGGCCAAGGTTTCTTCATCAGTTCAAAAGACAAAAACGGGAAGGAAAAATCCACTTCTGTAAAACATGCATTTGCAACTAAAATTCAAGTTACAAGAGGTCATTGTCACATGGGAAGCTGTAAAAATGTTTAATTTATCAACAAGCCTTTTCACAGATTGATTAGCTATTCTCTTCTCTGCAAAACACAAGGATTTAATTTGCTGTTGGAAAAATGAGCAAACAGAATTTTTTTTCTTTAAAGACCTGAGAGCACACTGTTTTTATTATAATACTAAGATGACTTAAATGGGACTACTACCCTGGAAGTCCAATTTTTCTTTTTAAAATAAAACTAGAAATTCTCCTCTATAGATTAGGTATCAGGTTTTCTGCAATATTCAAAACCAAAGGTACTTCGTATAAGCTGTATCCAAAATTTACAGGTTTTCCTAGGTATTTTTCTTACTTGTGTTGTGCTCTTTTTCTGTGTACTCCTAGTTACTTATCTGCTAAATGGAACATAGAATTATTTTTAGAATTTCAGACAGTAGCATTATATACAAATCTTAATAATTCTTCATCCAAGATAGATAGATTTGGATATTTTCTTACATGTAGTATTGAAAATTTAGCTGAGTACTTTTGATTTCAAAATAATCTGGACAGTGCACTATGAATTTCGGAAGTACTAAGACATATTAAAAATTCAGTGAAACATTTAAGGCAGGTGATTTTAAACAATGTATAAACAACCCAACTGCACAGTCTTTTGACATATAACCCATATTTGAAAGTAAGAGGCATGTGCTGCTGTAAAAATTAAAAAATGGAACAAATAACTCTCATAAGCAAAAAAATCTTACATTAACAACACTGCCTAAAAACACTCTGCTAAGCCAAGTCTACCCAGGACTTCAGCCACTAGAGAGGATTCTTACGTGGATCAACTATTTCTAATCATAAAAGTAACTGTGCAGTAAAGGACAGCCATAAATTAGCCTGAAACTAGGATAAGTCTTCAAATGCACATTGTAGTTTACAGTGATTCAGAACAATTACTCAAGTTTGTCCCAAGAGATTATCTTAGTAGTGATCGGAGGAGACCCTCTATGCAGGCTCTCAATAGCAAGTTTCACATTTAAGTATTAATTTTATCTGTCATTTCAACAGCACTATGGGTAATCACAGTTTTTACGAAAGCAGTGGGTTGCTTCAGTTCACCACGGCATTCCCACTTTCTTTGCTTCTCCAAAGCGCCAAACAATCTTTTCATTCTGACTGCCAACAAAGTTGAAACCTGCCACTATATCACAGCATGAGGATGTTTGTTTATGAATCTGGTTTTCTTCCCTCATAATCCAAACACTCATCTTGTATACCTAATATAAGCTTTTAAGGTATGACATTATAATTTACATTTAAACGTAGTACTTACGGTTGGCATAATTTTACCAGGTCCTGATCAGTGGTGTTTGGAGGCAGTGCTCTGATGTAAAGGTTAGTTTTACTTAATTGATCCCATCCTGAGTTGCTGCTGCTACTACTGTTGTTATTACTGCTGGTGGTGCTGGGACTAGGAGGAGCCATTGGGTGGGCTGGTACAATGGACTGCTGCAAAGGAAAAAGCACGTGAGAGTCAAGTACAGGTAGCAATCACAGCATGCACATCAGCTGAGTCTACGGCAGCCTGGCTTCCATTTGGAGCACTGTGTTCAATCTGTTCCTAATTACCCACAGATTTTAAACACAACCGCTTTCACACCACATTTGGGACAGGATTCACAGGCACGTCCTAATATCCCCAACCACCATTTGATGCATGACAGCCGCATGACACAGGGTCAATTATATCAATTATATATAACCTCCACTGAATATTACCCATAGGATTTTATCACTCTTCATTGTGTCATCCGATGTGAAAATGGAATAGGAGATATTGTTCCTCCAGGTTCCAGCAGGTACAAAGTTTATATCACTATGACTGTTTCACATGTCAAATTGTGGCGGACACAAAGACCATGCTCTTTCCTTAATCTATCAAAAAATACAAAAACAATTAGAAGCCTCTTTTCTATCTCTTCTGGCTTCTAGTACTTCACACAATACTTCTATTATTTTTTTAGAGATAGAGAAGGAGCACAGATAGCTTAAGGACCAGACTGTAAATGAATGGCATGCCTTGGGAGAACTTTCATACTGCTATCTCCATATATGTGGATTACTTCACAATTGTCAAGAAAAAGGCTCTATATAATAGTAAAAATTCGAGTTTCAAAAGGAGAAAATCACATAAGCACTTCTACCTACTCCTCAAGGTATCTAACACTATTGCTCTTAAAATCAGACCCCAATGGAACATAAAAACATTCCAGAGGAAATTTGCAGCAGAGAAATCATTTGCGTTAACAAAAGTATAGCAGGGCACTGTACAAAAAGTACTATGAACATGTCTGTGGTGTCGTAAGAGAGGAATACTTCAAAAAATATACTTCAGAGAACTGAAGTTGCCTGTAAACATCTTGTGACTACACGGTTTTCACTGACAAAGTGGCTGCACGTGGCCCCTTTCCTGCAAAAGCCTGAGCTTCCACCAGAAGCTCATAGCAAAGAACTGCCCCGTGAATGCAGAGGAAAGGCACAGGAGGGGGAAAAAATAAAATGGAATATAAAGTGTGATGTCAATGTAGACTCACTTGTTGCCACCCTAGTGCCACCCTCTTCTTTGGATTGGTACAAACAGTTGTATAGCCACAAACCAAACCAAAAAATGATCTTCCCTGATCTGGTACACCACATGTGGCTTTGCACTACGCAAAAGCTTTGGCTGTCACAAGGCAGGGAACAGGAATGTGAAGGCAAAGAGGAAAGGATTAGAGTTTACCTCTGTTTAAAGCACCCATGAAACTACATACAAAAAAATTTACAAGAAAAGCGAAACTATTTTGGAGATAACCTCAGGAAATTGGAATGAAAGCGTGAGTGGGAGAAAAGTACAAAGGCATGCCTTATATCAGATACTTCATGGTAATTATGTGTTTCTTTTTTGTGTTTCCCTAAGAAGGTTTTGAAATCTTCCAATTTGGCATGTTGCAAAGTTTACTATGCAACAATAATGACCTGGAACAGCCAACTGCAAAAAAAAAATCAACATTGATAAGTAGTAACATCGTAGCTGCCTAATTTAATTGAACTGAAAATTACAAAAAATAATGAAATTTATTCCTGATCATTTAGCATTTCAAAACTGAATATCAATATTTCATTACCATAGGGTTAGAGATTTTTTTGTTTTGGTTGTTTTTAATAAAGATTTTAAAAACATCAAATCTCTTCCAAAATATTTATATTTGGAATTGAAGCACCGATCTAGAATTTCTTCCAGGGAAAAAGATTAAATGCTCCCTTCCAAGTCTGCAGTGGAAACATTGAGGGATTTTAACAATAGCAGCACAAGTCAGTCTGTCAGACCACTCTGCTTCCAGTAACGCCAGGCAATTATTTTTAGGGTTACAAGCAATGCAGAATGACAGAGCAACTAGTTTCAAAACATTTTCACAACACAACAAACTTAGTCTGGCACAGTGATATTCTCTTCAAAGAGCCTTCAGTGAAGTTCTCAAAATGCAAACTGATCAAATGCACAACAGCTCTGTTCATGGTTTCAAAATGTGCATGTACAGCTGCCAGAAAACTCAACGTACACATACCTGTCTTCATCTAAACTGGTAATTACAACTGAGGGCTAAGAGCCTCTATTAAGTTTTTCAGTATCTTTGGTTCGGTTTTGCTTTTATTTCTTACAGTGTTTTTCCCTTAAAATCTTTGTTTTTCTATGTTACGAAGAACTGGAGTTTCGTAAAATCTAGTCACCAGCTGGCCAAAGGCAGGAGAGAAAAATGTGTGTCTGTGTGTAGAGAGAGCAGGAATCCTAATTCTGTCTGCCTGTAAAACATAAACACTCCATTCTGAGAAATTTAACCTTCTATTTAAACAAGAAGATGTTCTAGCGCTAGTGGTCACATTCAAACATGATGGGAACGTAAATGGGACTATAGTTGTCTTCCTAAGTTTACAGACAGAGGGTTTTTTAGTGTTTCCACAGAGACTCATACCTTTACAAGCCTTAAAAGCTGCACAAAACACATGTGCTGGGTGTCCTGCAGCTCTCAAAGCCTGCAACCCAATGACAGCCAGCCAGCCGTTAAAGGGACAGTGACATCTCAAAGCCCTACAACTAAAACACGTTTTTTACATTATAACTTTAATTTTAAAATCTGAATCACTCTTTCCGCTCTGTTCCTCATCGACGACTACTTGTAAAAACTAAATTATAGAGGTCTCTCTGTTGTTCAAAGAGGCCTCTTTTTCCAGCTGCTCTTGCTGCAAAGGGCTGGTTGGCAGTGCAGCCCTGACGCCGTGACCACACTGGCGGAGCCTCCTACGCTGATGGCACAGGCCAGGAGAAGAGTTGGTCTGCTGGCGTAGTTGCATCACCTCCCCAAACAACATCAGCTAAGCCAGTAAAAGCTCTCTTCTGCCTGCACAGCTGCATCCACACCTGGGCTTTCGCCAGCATATTGATGTCAGCGAGGATGTATGACTTTTTCCACACCCCTGGCTGATACACAATGCTTTGCTGGCAAGACATTCTGCAGCGGAGACCTGGCCAAAGTTTGGGGTTGTTTGTTTAGAAACAGCTCTCACAAAGCTTAACTGAGCGCTTTGTCTAAAACCTGAAATCAAATTTGAAAAGTTTTGGTTTATGAACTCTAGTTTCTGCTACAAATCCATATCAAAAAACTGTTCTTAAGTTTTTACTATATGGACTTCAGAATAATTTGCAATATTGCAACATAACACAAGAATACATTTATTAATTTTTCTTTAGAATCATTGCATCTTAAATTAAAACATAGAACTCAAGGATAGGAGGAATGAATGTAAGCAACAGACCATTATTTCTTGTGACAATATTCCTGCTCACAAGAAATACCACTGTCACACTGGTTTGCCATTTCCTCCTTAGTTTTCACTCCAAAAGGTAATTAGTGATCATTCTTTTTACACCACAGTTTACTTCCTGTCATCTTCAACAAACGTCTAAGCAAAAAAGGCCAGTGACAGCTGATTACAGCTCATCTGCTCCGTGATCTCCCCAGCCCATTCCGGAGCCAGCTGTGAGGAGCTCCCAACACCCCTGCCTGATCTGAGGGACCTTCCCTCCAGCCCTCCACAGCAATGGGAAAACCACAGGTACTTACAAGGAAAACTAAAAGCTCGGTGACTGAACAGGCCCCATGAAGTGCCTTAAAACAAGGAGAATTGCCTGTCTGTGTTTTCTTCCCAATATAAACCCCAAATGGGGATAATTGCAAGTACTGAAAACCAGCTGGAGAATATACTCATCTTACATGAGCCATTCCTGTCTTTCTTATAAACCATTCTATGTTTAAGGACTGTAAATGAGTCAGAGCAGGATTTTGTCTACCAAGGAACAGAAGAATCTCTTTGCTGTCAACAGAAAGAAAAAAAAAAGACACCAAACCAAAACGTAATAACCCCAAGAAATTCCTTTGACCTGGGGGTTGAGAGATACTGATCTCTGCTGCCTTCAGACTACAGAAGTCCAACAGAACTTCAACAAGCAGAAGGTAACTTGGACAATGACTGTTCCAAAACAGAGTATGATCACTACAGTAGCAACCCATTTTAGTCTCTAACTTCGTGCAATAAAAGCAAGCATATGAGGTTATATAACATGCTAGCATTTAATTATGAGTTTAATCACTCAACTAAAATTCCTAATGGGAAAAGTACCATGACTTTCAACAACAGAGTTAGATGTGTGAGTTCTCACACATCTACTCTAAATTCAAACGATAAATTGCAGCATATACTAACTACCAGATTTAGCCAGAATTGCTACTTGAATCATCTCACAGTATCAAAATCTCATCAGTAGTGTTTCCCTAGCTTTGTTCAGGTGACTGAGCTACAAGCACCTGCTTACCCCGCCTGACTTTGCCTCACCTCCCTGATTTTGAAAGCAGCACCTTCAGTAACTGGCACTGATATAAAAATTACTATATATTTTTTGTGGATGTTTGCAACAGTGAGAAAAAGTATTAAATCTGGATTTATTTTTTGTTAAGTTGAGGGTTGCTTGTTTATTTATTAATCTACCCAAAACACTGTAGGTTAGAAAGCGCTTTACATGTACAACAAAAGCAAGGGCTCAGGAGAACAGAAGATGCCATACCTAGTGAAGCAAGACACTGCAACACTTTGCGCACAGCTTAGGAAATAGGAAGTCATTTGGAATTAAATCATGTCCCTAGCAGAAAGAAGAACTCTAAGTGTTTAACAGAAATGAGTGTTCATGGATGAAGACAGTTGCTTTATTACCTTTCTTTAAATAAGGAAACATTAAACCTTGATCACTTATTCTAAGCCAGCAAAGTGACGGCTGCAGCGGAGATGCCATTTTGAGTGTCCTGCACTATTCTGTTTCATGTTTTTCCTCATCATGTCTGAAACATTATGGCAAGCAAAGCTGAATTTCTGGAGGCCTCTCCAAGTTCAATTCTCAGTGGACATGAGTCAACTAGTAGAAACTGAAAGCTTTGCTGCTGCTTTACTCACATCTCCTGCCTTAGGGCAGTTTCTCCAACTGTTGTTCTTCGGTCTGTAAGCACTTGTCACAGGAAGTTCAGCAACCAAATCTAAGCATTTTCAGAATGATACCAGTATAAAGAGTATCTCAGAAGCTCTAGACTCCTGTTGAAAATCTCCTCAGGCAGGAAAAACCCTGATACCTGCCCCGTTTTTCTCCTCTAAACCAGCGACCTTAACTTCTCTTTGCAAGGGTAAAAAATATGATTTCATAGTGACCCCATAAGAATCAACAGGACTATTCCAGCAAGGGCTGGTGTACTGCACAAGGCAGAAACTATGGATATCGTGTTTTGTGATCATACAGAGCTATTTGCACACCCAGGATCCAAGCCTATTCCATCTTTCTTTAGGTGGTGATGGCAGGTGTTAGTGCTTCAGCCACATGGAGGAGAAACAAGTACTGGGAAGATGTAGGACCTTGAGGGTGGAGGCTGGCATTGGGCAAAGACTCTGCCTGTTACAAAACATCACAGGCAGCCCAGGAGCACCTGGAGATCCAGCCCTGTGTTTCTCCCAAAAAACTCCCTAAATGTTCCACATCTTGGTATGAAAGAACTATGCCCAAAATACTACAGTTGGGATTACAGCAATGATGGACTGCAATAAATAGGATGAAAATTAAGTACTCAAGGAAAAAAAAAAATATCACACTGAAGAGGGAAGCCCCCTTGCCTTAACACATAAGTTTTAAGAGGAGCTTTGCAAGTTAAAAATATAGGGTTATGCCTTTTTTCTTGCCTATATGTTACAGCCAAGTCCTATGAAAACTATTTTTTAAAATACAGGTAACGGTCTTTTCCATACTACAAGGAAACAAAAGGAAACAAAACCATAGGTGGGTATCACCATGCATCTATGAAGATAATAATAAAAAGAAGTTATTTTCACTCTGATATTTGTTTTTAGTTAATATTCTCTTTCTTCTTATTGTATTTTAAATTATTTGAACCAATTTGCCAGTAAGAAAAATGTTTCTGGCAAAATCCAGGGAAGCAGTTAATGCATTTTTTCTGAGCCATTTAAAGAAGCCCTTCCTTGAAATACAGACATGCATGAATGAATAGGTACTTCTCGCAGCTTCCTTTTTAAAAGATCTTCACGAAGAGTGGCTCCACCAGCAATGAAACAAGACGAAGTCTAGCATAAACCCCTAGTCATGGCTCAGATGCTCCCAACTATTTCACCTCTAGACTCTTCTGATTCTAACCCAAGCTCGCTCCCCACTGAGCTGTTTTGCTTCCTTTCCTCAGATCTTACAGTAACATAGCAGGACTGAACTTGTTCTCACCAGAAAGCAACAATTCCTAAAACCATAAAGTACCCAAGTAAACCATTCTAGCTTGTTACAAAACATCATGTTTTCATATTTTTACAGGAAATGGAACCAGTATTATTTAAATTACACATTTAAAGCTTAATGCAACAGCAATCTTCTGCTAGTAATGAAAGAAAGCTCAAAATCTATCTATATCCTGTCTATGAAGACACTTGAAGAAGTGTGAGCATAATCCTGGCCACATTGAAGTATATGACAAAACCCACACTGATGCTTCTGAACAGATTTTTTCTCCAAGAATAGGGTGTGGAGACTTTTTCATTGTTATTACTCAAGAAAAAAAAACTTCTAACTTGGAGTTGGCAGGCAAGATTGTAACAATAAAGCAAGCAATGAGCCCAAGAAACTCCTTCTGGTTCAGTTAGCTCTTCTGGAGTCTCAGTGATAAATGAAAAAGCTTCAAAGTTCCCAGGAACTCACCTACTCCATTGACTTTATCACCTGTCAGGGATTTTTCAGTGCTCCACTGACTGATTCCTCCAGTTCACAGACAAATAAAAAGTGCAGAATACACAAACCTAGCCACACCACAGCACAAAAGCTATCCCAAAGGAGAGCAAGGGGAGTGCTGAACTGGGCTACATCCTGTTCCTTCCCAGATGTAATGAACCCTCCCTTTCCCCTTCCACCTGCTCATCGTGAATCACAGCATCTGTCTTCCCTCTCAGTTTTATACCTGGATTTCCTGGACAATCTCCTGAAACAATATCTTGGTACCATGCCCTAGCCATGAGAGAATTATAGACGCTTATAAAACAAAATATTTAAGTTTCTGAAATATGAACAAGCTGCAGTAATCCAACAGCTAGGCCACATTAAAAGAATCTAAAAAGAAAGTCAAAACGCTGAAGTACCTGAAGAAAGAGAGCATCGTACTAAGATCTACCAGACAGACAAAAAAGCATGTACATGTTTTTGTGGTTAGCCCTTCACTGAGCAATAGACATAGAAAAATTCACTGCCAACTTCCTTCTTGATTCTAGTCCATACACCGGCCTATTTTCTTCAGTGAAACCAGCCAAGGCTTTTGCTCAGGATCCAGATAGCACAGGGTACTGAATATCTAGACTATGTTGAAGTTTTTGTTCCAGCCTGAGGATTCAAATTACAATTAAAACACATACATTTTCAGACAGGTGTAACTTGCATAGTAATGGTTTATGCAAGCACCTGAAAGGTAGCAAGTCCAACACATGACACTGAATCCAAAGGATAAAAAATTCCTCCCCTGCATTACACATCTCTTGGCCCATGTTAATAGCAGGATATAAAATCTTACAATGTTCTCCACAACAGGAAACATTCAAGATACTCTTGGTAGGAGAAATGCTTCACCTTAAAACAGCAATTAACTGAGAAACTCCTGGGTCATGCAGTTGTTTAGACTAGATCACAGATGGTCACATCAGAGCCTGCAAACCACATACAGCTCACAAGCACTTCAATGGCAGCTCAGAGGACAGTACTCATGGAACTAAAGTAAAAACTTATTCAATAAGCTTTTCATAAGCATTGAGAGGTTCATAGTGGTCCCTTCTCCTTGTATATAGGACTCTGCTTTAGAATTTATTAAACGGAAAACTCCTACTAACTACTGTCATTTAAAAACTCTTCAGATATCAGTGTACTAAGATCTGAAAATAAATAATATGCATTATCCTCTGACGGCACTTACAGTGTAATGGGAAGAAGAGGGACTTAAATGTATGGAAAATGAGAGACATGGCTTTATCCTGGATATTTTTTGGCTCCCTTGTAGGAAAATACAAGAGAGCAGGTAACCATTTCTCTAAGTAAATCTCACAAAACTAAGCTCTGGCAGCGAGACTCCTGCATCACATAAGGCAGTTACTTCTGTTCAGAGGACAGATTCTCGTTAGAAGAATGCTAATCTCCAGCTCTACTGCTATTTGTTCAACTTCTTTGTCAGTATGTGTTGTGAACTTTTACCTCCAGTGCCAACAAACAGGGCCATGGACAATATTCAATGTGATGAAAAATGTGCTGCTTTCAAGACCTTCTGTTTGTGATGTTTAAAATGCATATTTTTTATGTTTGTAGGTAGTTATATTTTTAATTTCATAAAGCAGTAAATATGCCATCTCTTAACTATTAGGGATGCCATCCATCACTGTATTTTGGAGGTTAATCCTGCTAAATCTCATAAAAGTGGTTAAAAAGTAGCAGAGTATAGATACAGACACCTTGGCGTATTATACTGCCTGAATATCTGTATTACAAAAGCTGACAATACAGCAAAAAAAAAAGTATGTTAAGTATGTTTGGCCAGACTTCAGTTCTTTAAAATAACAGAGAAGGAAGTGCTTTTTTTAAAAAGAGTTTAAAACTCTGCACAGAAGTTTCTGAAGTATTATTTACTCTTCTTCCATATTATATTATACTTTAGATTTCTGATAAATCCTTGCAAGTAGTGCCTCTTACTTAAAAAGCGTCACAGATTTCATGATGCATGCTGGAGAATTTTGCAGCTTTTTATTTCAGGTTTTTAAAAATGACTTTTATACTTATTTTTAATTTATTTTTTTTATTATTTTCCAAACTGTTGGCTTTTCCCCCAAAAACTATGATGTCCCCATTCTGCTCATCTGGCTATCCCACCCACCCTCCCTCCATAGACAGCAATTATAGGATAGAAATGGCATCGCATTGAAGATGCATGTCGAAAGAAGCATCTGCTTTTCTGGCAAACTCCACACTGTTGGTGGCATTGGAATTATTGCTATACTGTTTGTCACAGGGTTAGACCACAGATGGCTCTTTTGGCTGACATGGGATCCGCTATGTCATTTTCTGTTTATTCAAGTTAAGTAAATTGAAGAACTTGTGCCCGACCGTGCATGAGGGAGTCAATTCCTATCAAAATCCCTTTGTCTATGATTGCTGACTCCTTATGGCCAACAAACTGCACCCAGCATAGCAGCAGCATTGCTACTGTGAATCCCTCTGTTCTTCTAAAGAAGAGAATGTATGTTCTTTCCAGTAAGGCCATTACACAAGCATTTAATAGGTAGCCCAGTCTATTCCTGCTCCTTCCTTTGACAACATCGATGGAACAGCTGAGGCAGCTGTTTCTGGCCCTTTCTTCTGCTTTCCTAAATCTTAATCTCTCTGAGAGACCACACCCTCTCCACTACAGCCAGCCTTTCCAGCTGTTGGAAAGGTGGCACGTCAGACAAAAAAAAGGGTAGAAAAAGCCAGTTTTGTAAGACTTCATCATCAAGACTGAATCTGGATGCCCCCATGAAAAGGCTCTTTGAGCTGCACAATTTATGCTTCAAAGCACAGATCACTTTAGATATTTTATCCTTCCTACTCACTTTGCAAACTTTTTTCTTTTTTCACATGTCTCCAGGCCTAACTAATGTAATCAGCAAAGAACAAGCTGGTGTAGATACACTGCCTGAGTGCAACACAAAGGTTACTGTAATTCTGATACCAAGAAGGTCCAATTCTGCTGCTCAGCAGCTTGTTATGTGCCTATGTCAAGTTACAGTTGAACCAATTTCAGTGAGAACAGCAGCATCTTGCATCACTTTCCATGGGAATAAATGACTCCTCCATGAGCTGAAGAACAGGAAAGCGTACTCGGAGCATCACTGTCCTTCCTAGTTACTCCTAGTTGCAATTATTTCCATAGTCTTTCACAGTATTTGCCATAGAACTGAGGTCAGCATGACCTGTGCTGGACTGAAAGTTCCATTCATCTTTTTGCTCCTCACTTTTGAAATTTCAAGAAGTGCCCTTATGGTATTAATATCCAATATGATAAAATGCAGCAGATACAACTCATCATAATCAACACACTGAAACAGGACATGCACAGCACTGCTGGTAAAGGATTAAAACAAGCCTCAGGTATAACTAGGAAAGCACATACCAAACTCAAGAAACACCAACAGTGTTAAATTCATCAGGATGTCATACCCCACTGCCTTTTACATACTGCAGTCAAGAAAAAGGGAAGCACAAGATACTTTTACAATTATTTCAGCAAAGGTTGAAGTGACTTTCAACAAAATTTCAGCTAGGAGTTTGTGCTAATTTGCCATGGTATTTTGACATTCAAGGAGCCCACGTATGAGACTATGTTGCTGCAACTGGTGTATGCATGCACACGCATCATATAGATATTTTATATTTGCTATTTAAATATTTATTATTATTTATATTTATTATTTAAATATATAAGTATATATATAGTCTGACGCTGAACTTGTAATTTGCTGTGGGAGAGTGACCACACCTCCATAAATGTGATTCTCCTCCTCGGCAAAACCACCAAACTGAACAGAAACAGTCATGTATTATTAAATTAGCAATGCAGCTTTAAAACATGAGCAAAATCAGTAGTAACTTTTTAAACCGTCAGACCCATTATGAAAGGAGTTGTCAGTTTTCTGCACTTGCACATATCGGCCTAGTTCCACTCTCACCCACTGGTTCTGCATTCATTTGCACAAGCTGAACATCTGTCCAGAAGTTTCATAAATTTCAACATTGTATAGAACTGAGACACCAGAAGACAGCAGTGTATAATGCTGGCAAAACTTCTAAACACAGGGCTTTTCTACAGAGCACCAGGGAGCAAACTCTGCTTGGTCTGCATGCTGCAACACGTACACTAATTTTCTTTGGATTGTAATGAGACTGCATGTAACATGTATGAGACTGCAAATGACATTCCCAAAGTCTTCTAAAGGACTCCCAAAACTCTACATGGTTTCCTAGAATAAAATGTAGAAGCTCAAATTTCATCAGAAAAGAACTGGAGTTTAACTCCATTGCTTCTACAAAGTTAGCCTCCTGCATCTTTTCCCATCTGGTAGGGGAGCGTGGCCTCCGTACGGGCACCTGGCCGCAGTGCCTGCAGCGAGGGCGTGACACGGCAGCAGGATTTACCAAAGATTTCCATTAATTCAACTGTATCAGTGCAGTTACACGCACAATGACACCTCCAGGACAGACAAGGTCTAATTTGTGCTCTCATGGGAGGCAACAAACCCTGCAGTGCCGTAAGTTTGCCTTATACCCAGCAAAAGTGATTTAAAGTAAGAGCTGAGAAAAAGCTGGGTGCAGGCAGCACCGAGGACAACTGTTCCCAAATTTCTGGGGCCAGTGCACACCATGCTACTTTTGACATTTCTAAGAGACGATTCCACACCATTAGAGAGCCATACTAAAGCCCATCACATCCAACCTTTTTCCAGCAGAGCTGACATTAAAAGTCCATTTTCTCCAAATGTATGATGTAACACTCAGTCACACACAGGATACCCTGTGCTCTTCAGGAAAAAAGGAATGGTCTGTCATGCCCAGAACCACTTGTACAACTTTCTCCTATGCAGCACATAGAGATTTACACCCATGCACAGGCACTACAGGATAAATTACAATCAGTTTAGCATGACAAAAGCAGCTATGTTTAACTCTTGGGAAAGATGGAAACAAGAACAGCTCATCCAGCCAGTGAATGGTTCAGACAGATACCTAACACCACCTTTCCTGCAGCTGCTATTACTACAGAAAATGCTGCTAAGATGGTACAGACAACTCAAGACGTTCCCAGCTAATCAGGAAACACTAGCAGCAGAAAACGTAGCTTGATGAACAGCAAGAAATATACATAGTTTATCTCAGTTGTTACCCCTTTACCCTTGAAAGTGTCTGTGTGTTCAAGTAAAAAACATAACACAGTTCTACATACATTATTTTAGATCTGTGTATCACATATATTCAAATCTTGAATTAAATTACAGGCTGTTTGAACACTATTAAGGATTAAGACATTATCACTTAATTTTTCTTTCTTTCTTCCACAAGCCTTTATATCTTGAAACCATCTGCTACAAAGAATACTAGGAAAATGTTGACATTTAGACAATTTTATCCTGGAAAAGGCAAGAAAGTAATAATCTTTGTCTTTAGATATCTCCAAAATCCTAACCTGCTGTTGTAGCTTGGTTTAGCTTCCTAGAAGTTAGAGGGAAGCATTTTCTGCTCACATTTCCCATCAGTACTCAGTGGCTATGCCCTCCAACACATTTTTCTCTCTCCCAATAGACAATTTTTATGCACAAGAATGAAAAAGGAGCATTGCTTCATTTCTTTAAGGAGAATTTTAGATGTTACAGTAATACATAAATCACTTGCTTCACTACCAGAATGCTTAATGGAGCGATCACTTCCAACATCACTTCAGGGAACTGGGACTAGGATACTCCAGAACACAACACTTAGTATAGTACAAATGCTATTTAATCCCATTCAACTTTGATCAAGCAGGGCTTGTTAGCATTTGCTCAGCATCAGTCTCAACAGATCCAGGCTATTTCTAGCAAAACCATCCTGTTGTTTAATAAAAGCCAGTTTGGGCAGCATGTCTACATCCATGGCCTAGAGAAGCTGATTTTAGGTCTGTTTAAAGCACAAAGTTGCTGAACATTCATTCAAGACAATCTGTGGGTGAACTCTTTTGAATTTTAAGCCTTAGCAAATAGGAGCATGACACATTTAAATTAGAAGTAGTAGCAGTAGTAAGAGAATCTAACCAATTAGTAAATCCAATCCTCTTTATGCAAAGTTATGAAAAATGTAAATATTTTCCTAAATGCAAGTGATCAAGGAGACACAGACGAGAAGGAGTTCTTTCATACATTAAGGCAATTCACTACAATACTGTGAACACAACAAATCTGGGGACTTGATGAAACATAGCAAGGAGTTTGCTAAAATCAGCATAGCAAAATCCAGCACATGAGCCTACTTTTGTAGATCACAGTCTGCTTCTCCTTACAAATAAGGAAACTGGTAATTCTTCAGTAGGATGAAATTCTCAAAGTTGTAAAGGTAGGCCTTTAATTAAAACTGAAGATTCATCCACAAAAACAAGAGCAAGATTTCCGAGGGCAGGTAACTTCTGGTGGAGCTCCCCCGTAGATGTCTAGCTGCACATTAGGAATGATTTGTCTGCACTGACCTTTGATGGCCCGAACATAGCACCAGGTCAACTAAGATGAGTGTGGAAAGCTGAAATCTTTCAAATACTACTGATCGGGTGTTTTAACATGGAAATTCAACTCCTGATAAAGTTGTCAAATAGAAACAGCACTTTCTGAGATATCTAGGATGTGCAGATACTGAAAAGGAAAAGAGCAGTATAGGGAAGTCAATAAGGTTTAAGACAGGTGGTTAGATCTGCTGGTCTGACAAAATGGCTTTGGTGCAGTATCAAGTAAAGAACAAAGATGGCTTTGCTGGTCCTGCTGGCAGCTTAGCTTTCAAGCCAACCTTTCCCTCACTTCGGCTGAAAAGATCCAAGGGCAATGGAGGCAACTGTGGACCCACAGACCAAGATGGCAGCTCAAGGAATAGCTTAGGCTGGCATTAGTCCAAAAAGCAGCATCCTTGCCCCTATGGTTCCTATTCACTCTCCTGCCTGGTGTCTCTCCCTTGCTCATCAAAAGAACAAGGCAAATTGAAAAAAAAAAAAAAAAGAAAAAAAAAAGGAAGTTCAGACTGCTTTATTTACCAATGGTGCTGACTCATGAAAGTGGTAACAAAACAGCATTAGGCTGTCAAACAATCTGGAACTAAACCAACGTTGGTTTTTCATACACAAAGTAAGAACACTGCAGCAAACACACGCAGTACCTCTGGCTAACTGAGTCTTACAAGTAAGGCAACAAGCAGCATGCACAAACCTGTCTGCTAAAAGTAACTGAAACCCTGTGTACATACCACATGCAGCAATGCTGCTCTGGCCTTAGGGTCAGATTTTCCTTACAACCTCATCTGAAACAAACCCAACTCAGTCTTTTCTCATTCTTTAAAGGATGATGTTTTGGTAGATGCTTATCACTTATTAGATCCAATACTTTCTGAATGCTCACCTTTTACAAATGACAATCTTGTCCAAAATCCTTGTGCATGCAATTCAAAAAAAACCCCATGTTAGGACTTTATTTATCATTTCCTGTTCCCCTAGATAGCTATAATTTATATTGAATCATACAAACAGAAGAGCTGTTCACTTCCACAGGCCTCATCAATTTTCCTCACATATTGCCTTCTAATTTAACACTTCACTCGTGGTTTGAACCAAGAGACAAAACCTTTTTTTTTCTTTTGCAAACTACTGCTTTAACTCATGCAGCTACTTTTTAACTCAGATTTTGAATTCTGAGAGAAAAGTAGTTTTAAGTGGTTAAGAATATAATTCAGATGTCTGAAAGTCAAGGCACACAATATGACATATTCTAAAATTAAAATGTGTGTGACTTCAAAGTGTATGATAATGAACAATCCCTTTTACACCCAGAAACTTAGTTCTGAAGTTCAGTTACAAAGGTTTAGCAGCTGTATGCTAAGCAAATGCAGGATGCCATTCCTTGGTGCATCCAAATAGCTGCTGGGGTGAATGTCTGACTGCACAATGAATCATTGTCAATTCTGAAATGAAGAAACACAAGAATTAGATAACACCTAGGAAAGCTTCCAGATGTACTACTAATACAACATTAATAATATACGAGAAATTCAACTGCCAAGCAGAACTGGTCGTGGCAGTGCAGGTCAGAGTCTGACTCAGACGTGCGAGCGGCTACAGCTACAACCAGAGATGATCCAAGGAGCGCTCACAGCAGCCACCAAAGCGTTCAGAAGCCCCTGCAGCCAGCAGGCCATGCATCAGCACAGCTGGCACAACAGCTGCAGCACCTGGGCAAGACAGCCTCCACCTCTGGGTGGTGAAGGGACACGTGGCTTGAACCATGCCTGGTGCTACGTATGGATAGACGACAAACACCAGGCAGGAACAAACCAGGTCATTTGGGCACAGAGCCCAACTCAACCACAACTTTAATAGTCATGTTCTTGTCCTTGGTACAAGAATCCAGCTGAGGAATCACACCTCTGAATGCACCAGAAAGTTATAGATGAAGGAAAATACTTCTAATAAGTACATTTGGAATTGATAATTAACTTTAAAACACTGCAGTGAAAGGGAATCTGCCAAGCCAATGGCTGACGTTTTAAAATAAATTAATCACTTGCCTCTGCTTACTGTATAACCCCAGTACTCAGCAACTGCTTTCAGGTTTGTCTTACACTGTGGACAATTTCAAGGAATCACATTTTTAATAAGCACGTTCAGATGCACTTTTCTTAGCAGCAATTCTACCTTTGCAGCTTATCCATCTGCACAACTGTTGGATGTTTAACACTAATGATCTTGTACAGTAGCATTGGTTCACCACAAAAGTCACCGTAAATTGAAGTGGAATGACAGCGTATTGCATTTCCTTAAAAAAAAATTTTGAATTTATGCAATTTAGATGGGACAGTGGAATACTGGAATAAGAACCTCCCAGTTAAAAAAAAAAAAAACAAAAACGGAAAAAAGGAAAAAAGTAAAGGGGAAAAAAACCCCCAAAGCCTAAGGAAGTTAATTTCATAGGAAAGATAAGGCCATAAAATCACTACAGATAACTAGATTAAATTTCTGTAAAATCTAAGCCACTGAACTTCAGGGAGTTACTCTTGTTCTCAGTAATATTTTCATGCCTGACTGCCTTTCTGCCCAACAAACATCTGCTTAGAAATAAACTTACCTATTGCTAACAGCAAACCAACCCTTACTCTTTCCAAAAACTAGAGTTCTACATAATTTCAACAGTCCAGTTTCTTGCCAAAATGAACTTTGCCATTGCTATTGATCTGGAAATATCAATAATAGTGTTCAGATGAATGCTCTCATAGGCCATAAAGAAACTACTTACACAGTACGTGACAGGCAGAATTTGAACTCAGTTCTATCATTCCAAATTATCTGCTCTATCTTGAGCTTCAGGGGACAGACAAACGCAGGCATTTATGGTAGGTACGTATGCATGTGTACATACATAATTATTTTTTCAAGGTATTTAGTTCTAGCTGCTGTAGTATTTGAACCACTTGCAGGTGTTAGTATATTTCTGTGCAAAATCTGAGATGTAGGTAACTAATATTAGCAAGCATCTTTTGAAGAGTCAAGCCTTAACAATTTAGTTAAGATTATCCAAAATATCAGTGACAGGACCATTTTGAACTTCAGGTCACCATCTTAATCCTTATGAATAACCTTTAGAGGTGTGGCTGACCTGGGACTTCTATTACTACCCAGGACAATGACTCAACACCGCACTTATTTCAGGGAATGAAGAAGGTGGAGACGGATTCTGTCATTTTGAAAGAGGGTCAATGGAGAAGTGTCACACCAAAATAATGTCTTTTGATAGAATGATAAGACACGCAGGTAGGCTAGATGCTTCTTCACATCACCTAATATACTGGAATACAAAACCGTACATTAATAATACTAAAACAATAATTAAGTTGCAAAAGAAACATTAAACCAGAAAGTACAAAATTGTCAGGAGCTTCAGAGCAGGGAATTCCCAACAACTTATCAGAATACATAAAGAATGGTTACATGAAAAACCAGAGTGCCTTTTATAATGACTAAGCCATTCTACAGCCCTCAGTGACTTCTGAGACCACGACACTCCACACCTGACAGATCTAAGAACAGTATGTTTGCTGGCAATCTGACAAAGCCTGCTTCCAAAGTTAACATGATTTTGTCACTACAGCAATTAAAATATCGACCTAATGCTGAAACAATGACTTCCTTAACCATTTCCATCTTCCATTAGCCTCCACAGCATTGTAGAATATTGTAACTGGGAGTGGAGGCAGCTCTTGGAGCACTTCAAAAAAACTAAAAAGCCCCTGCATCCTTCCACTGGTGACACAGTGTGCCCTAGGTATCACTAGCACCTTTAACCAGCTGAAATTCTATATACTGAATTACATCTTAGTATTCTTCACCATTAAAATTACTGAAGCTTTCAAGTATATTCTATAGCTCCTCAGAACTGCAGGATACTACTGGTTCTCTCATCTCAAAAATTGTCCCTAATTCTGGACTATTTACATGTATATGTGTGCACTGGAGGCATTGTTAGCCTAAGAAAATAAAGAAATCTTATCATTTATATTTTTGTTTAAGTGAAACACTTTTCTTATACCCCAGTTTTGGTAAGTGTTTCTCACAAGCAGCATTCAGAGGTCTATCTCCTGGAATGCTGAATAGAAGCCAAAAAAATGCCCCTGTTTCAGAGGTTAGTAGCTAAGCAATCATATTTAATACCTATCTCAAATGTTTTTTCCAAATTACACAGAAGTACTTTTAAATAAGCACAAGTACTATCATAATGAGGATCATGCAAGCCAAATAGATTGAGTGGAATAATATTAAAGCAATTCAAATACCATTTGATTCTACTGAATGTGAGTTTAACACTAATCCCACGATATACCAACTATTCAACTTGGGTTTCTCATTGGGGAAATTCAGAAGTCTTCTGGTTGTCTGCCTCAATAAGCATTTTTTGATGTCGGCAGCCTCACCCCATGCAGTGGCACCACCGGCTATGTAAATATGCACTGGCATAAGCAAGAGTCTTAAACTTCAGACCCACAATTTTAGAACTCTTCTTGAACTCATCTGGAAGACAGACCACTAAACACTTCAAAGGATCTTGTCTGCTGGTGGTTGCTTTCATACCGGACAGAAATCCGTGGAACTGTGTGCCGGCTCTGCCAAAGCCCAGGTTTATCCGGCGTGGCTGCTGCCTTGCCGGGCTTGCAGCAGGCACGTCCCTGGCCAGGGCACGGCACAGCTGCCGTGTCCCTCCTGTCCCCCAGCACAGCCACAGGGGGCCAAGTTAACACAAGTTGTACTGTGTGTTACTGCTACACTACATACTTCAAAGAGTTCCATGTTGTAATAGGTTATTTAAAACCTTGGCTAAGAGATTAGCTCAGCTAAGCCAGAAAAACACACATGCATGTGGCAATCCAAACAGCTCCAAATGGGTCACCATGGCCATGCTCAAAGGTGGGCACACAGGTGACACACAGCTGCCAGTCACCTGCAGCACCTACAGTGACAGGGTCTCCCCTGCTCCCATAGTAGCCCACCAAAATATCTGCTGCACAACTGTTTAAAGCATTATTAGCAAATTATACACGTAGGCAGAAGAGAAAGAAAAACACCACAAGACTTGAAATTCCTTCATCATTTCATACATGGGATCTCCTTTGCAACACACCAACCATCTCCTTAGTACTCAGCTGAAGAGCATTCCAAAACTTGGGCAGGCAGCATTGCACCTGGGGATGTCCAGAGACATCACTGCTTCCAAAGCAGGAAAAAACAACTTATGGTCTGGTGAAAGAAAGCTGAGTGAAAGAGGCATCAGCAACTTACAAAATAAAAAGCAATATCTACCCCTAACCCTTCAAGCAGGTTAAGCACAAATAAATACAGAGAAATACAAAGCCTTAAATCAGAGTCTCTTCTCTGAACACAACTTGAGGTGACAGGGTTGGACAATAACCAGTCTCCCTGAGAAGACTGGAGATTGTGTGCCACATGCCTGTATATAAGGTAAAGGAAACTTCCAGCTCCTGTACCACTATTTTGTTCGGGGTTTTTTTCATTTCTCTGTTTTAAGAATTCCATATTTTTATTTGTGGACTTGTTAACAAGGATCTGCATTTGATTTTACCCTTGCCTGCCCGGTGTTTGGAGTAATTTTGGATTGCTGCAGTGGCACAAGCGCAACCTGATAATGTTTCGTGGGTCAAGTAAACCTTAAAGCAGGATTGTGAATCACCTCAGAGTAGCCAAGAATCTATGAACACTGCTTCAGATTTTCAAAGATAACTGGATACTCCTTCACCAAGTTGCAGCAGCCTTCCTGGGAACTGGTAAGACCACAGGCATGAAAAGTGCCCTGCAGTGACAAACAAACCTGAGAAAAGCTCCCTTGTAATGCTCATCCAAACTCACACCTGAATCCTCAGATTTCAGTAAAAATAGAAGTGCCATACACATACCTCAAATTTCCTAAAGGACTGAATTCTAACATTGTTATGCTGTAGTACCCAAATGACAGAATATATGAGCTCTAGTTAACCAAAGGACTCATGTTTCCATTTCCACCTTATTGAACAAAGCACCATATGGTAGAGGAGATCCTGATATAAAAGGACAGAAAACAATAGAAGCTAAGGAAAGAAATAAATCTCCTTCTCATCTAAGCAGAAAAAACCACACACAATAAGGTGTGAAAGTGCCATTGCCAATAAGAGACACTGTAAAGAAACAGAATCAATGGTGAAATAAAGTTTAGTTCCTGTAAAGAAGCATGTCATTTCACGAGCAGGTAAGCCTCAGGCTAGACTAAGTTTGATGCTCACCTTGCCCTGGTGTTTCTGCTGTTCTTCAACAAAGGAAAATGAAGCCCAAATGAGGCTCCCCTGAACAATGCGTTGTTTCTTTCCACTGCAACCTCACAAAGTTCTACAATTCTATCAAATAAGTAAATTCTAAATACCCACTCTATTTGACACATCATTTTTCTAGAGCAGAATACTTTAAACAAATAAAACACACACCAGTGATTTCCTAAACAATTATAGTTAAGCATACAACATGGCTTTTATGAGGAGACATGAACAAAAAGGTATTATTATAGATTATATTATTATATATTTGTACATTTCTGTAATTGTCAGCTTTTATTTTGCAACAGAGACTAGAGCTGATATATCCTTCTACTAGATCATAAATTTTTAAAAAAGGACATCTTTGGTGTGTTGCAACTGTGTTTTTGTTTTGAAGAGCTTGTAAGACTTCGAAATACTTGCTAGATATTTTTAAGCCAATGCATCTTACTGCACAGGTTAAGTCTTAAAATTGGTATAGAGTTTTACTGTTAAAAATCAATTTACAGAAACAGTAATAAAATTTACTAAATTTAAACTTCTAGAAATAAACTAACTCAAATTGCCAGGAACCTAGGTAATCTTAAATTTGTTTAAAGGCATCTCTCACCAGCATTCAATTACTTCAAGTGGAGTTTAAAACTACTTTGTGAGTCAATACACAGCTGCAACTACACTGCCTTAACTGCAGTCTCTGGAGGGAAACAGCTAAAGCTGTGCTAATCACAGTAACCAGCCCTTACAGCACATGATTTTTTTGTTGTGTGTACGTTTCCAAAGTTGCTGGGTTAGGAGGCTTGTGCTTATCTAATCCATGGTTCCCCTCCTCGTTTCTCCTCTATTTCTAACTCATCCCTTCCCTTTCCTGTTGCATCAGGAAGCTGCAAATACAGTGGCTTCTGCAGGGCTGTTATAATTACCACAGCACACTGCAATTCTGAAACGTATGCAAAATAACTCACAATTACTTCAACAAGGCTGGAGAACTTTCAAATGTGCTTCTGTTGGCTTTCTAGAAAACTTCTGACCAACACTTCTTCCAAGATCAAAACATCTCCATGCACCTCTTCATTAGGACTACAGATTTATAAGCCTTCACACTGTCCCCCAAGTAAGAAGTTTTAAAACTGCTTGTAGAAAAGGAGAAAAACATCCATAAGAAGTAGGAAACAGATCCATGAGGGAAATCCACTAGAAGTTCCCAGTCTCCATTGACTTGTTTTGTTATACACCATCTCATGCAACAAGCAAAGGTCAATTTCAACCACAACTTTGAAAGGGGGGGGGGGGATGCAGATCAAAACAGTTATAATGCCAAATTATCATTATTTTTAATTTGCTTGGTTGCAGCACCAAGCGGATGTTCTAGGAGCCATCTCAAGCTCTCAGGAAAGGATTTTCCCCTCCCTTCCTTCCTTCCCCTCTCCTCCCTGCCAGCAGTTACAGTTTAAAGGATCTAACCCTTCTGAAATGTGTTAACTCAAGCAATTTTTTTAACAGTTGGAAGTTTCAGGGGAAAAAAATGAACCCAAAACAAAACAGCAGATGTTCAAGACACAGACTTCTATCTTCCCTTCCATGTGAAACTAAATGGCAAAGACACATATTTCAAACAATAACATTTCCAAAGAGACAAAAATATATTGTTCACCCCATTAGAAATACTAAACAAAAACTTCAAATTGCCAAATACAGATAAGACAATCATATCACTTTTCATAATCTATAACATCGTGCCTGAACAAGATAAGGTGTTTCCTTTTATTTCTTTCATTCACATTTTGGTACAAGTATAGAAACCCACGGAGTGAGTAGTTCTGCTCCCTTGAGAATAAAGCAGAACTTCAAAACAGTCTTATAGATGCACTTAAAAACTTAAAGCAGCTGCTGCTTAATGTAGGAGTTCGGTTTTTCGAAACCCAAGTAGATCCTTTAACATTGTATACAAGTAAAGGGAAAAAGAGTCTGTCACCTCAAGCCAGTGATACAAAATTACAATTCTTATAGTTCTGACAGAAAGAAACAAAAAGAAACTAATCCCCCTTATTTCTGCAACCAAAGATATCTGTTCAGTCTTAGGCACCTCAGCCTCCCCCCGCCGCAGCACTATCCACACATGCAGGAGGTGTCAAATCCCTCTGGGCACAGACTGCTCCATGGAGCTGCATGTTTTGAGTTATGACCATGCCCAAGTCTTGCAAGTTTAATGAGGCTCCTTCCCACACAGACACCACACACAACGCCAACTGGGAAATAATAAAGTAGGATTACAGGTGTAGCTTCTTGGTAGGTTAAACCTATAGACAGAGTGAAAGGCTAATCTACATTTTCAGCCTGAGAGTGGCAAAAGCTTTCTTCATTTAACCATCATTAGAAATCCACCGTAACCTTCAACTTTTAGAAAATCCAACCTGCGACACAACACTTGATATTAACAGAGCTGCATGAAAAGATTGATCAAAAGCTTTGTCTGTGTCTCCATACACAGGCCAAACATCAAATCAGTGTTAAATTCCTCACGTGCAGCTACACCCAGTTAATCTTCTTGAAAACAGCAAACTATGTAAATCTCCTTACGCTGACGAGATAAACATTACACTCATCAAAATGTAACAAGAACCACTGTCACCGGGCAAAGCTGTTAAAAGGCACAGACACTGGGCTGAGCACCCAGGCTGTGCTGGTAGAGCCCTGCCCTTGCCTCCTTCCCAGGCCTCCAGAGCTGCTTCTGGCTTCCTCTTCGAGAAACCTGAGAGCAGAGGAACCTCCCTGCACAAAGTGATTTAAAATCCCTAATCAAATAGCTGGAGTAGCTCTGTAGATTCAAGGAGCAGATGGCAGGAGAAAGCCTAATTTTCCATTTACGATAATTTTACAGAGTGTAGAAATATTTACTTCAGAGGAGTGCCTCCCGATTTACATGAGAATAACAAAAGTGGGAGGAGGGACACAGAATCATCTTGTTCTCAACAAACCAAGAGCTAAAAAAGCCTGTATTAAGCAGTATATAGCATGTAATTTTGTTTCCTTTTCATTATGGATGCACATACGCAGATTCTTTGCAATAGCTCAAGTAACCTTGATAGTAAAAATATCAGCTTACACCTACCTTTTTCAGACAGGATGTATGGCTATGAGTGTTGTGATAGGTTATAACTGCAGATATTGTGTGGCTTTCATTCTTTGACAAGACCTAAATCTGCATTTCAAATTAATTCTCAGATGAGCTGTCATTCATTTAAGCAACGTCTCAATTTTAAGCCTGGTAGGAGTATTTTCAATATGCCTGTCTGCCCATAATGCAGGAAATCCTTTCCAGCAGAGACCACATTTTAGTATTCTTACAAGTACTCTGGAAGAGAGAAGATGATCAGGCACCACCCAATCAAATCTGTCCTGAAATTGAGAATGTTGACTGGCTCCAACGTGCCTGAGTTGCACGGTGTAGATACAACAGGTAACAAACATAATACTAGAAGCCCAGATTTGTTTATAAAACAAAACATAGTTATTTGGGAAAGCAAGAAGAGAGTATGGATAAAGATCTGAACCTAGTCTACCTATATGGCATTTTGTCAATGTTTTAAATTAAGGTAGAAATCCACTTTATATTACAATGCCTTAAAAAGAAATCAGGATATTGTCATCTTGCCTTTTATCAGTTAATCACTCATTTTTTCAATTGAATCTGCTATAGAACTCTTAAAAATGAAACAGGATAGTACCAAACATGAAGTGTTCTTTATTATTCTAATATGTATTAACATACCAACAGAGATATACAAGCTGCTCAAAAGATTTTAATTTCTTTTTCAAGTTATTTAAATTGTTTCAGCCTCACATACTACACACTGTTAGCATGGGAAATCCAGCTACTCCTTTTAGAGACATTGGTTGACAACTTTTCCTACACTAACAGTACCTAGTGTCTCAGGCTAAAGCACAACTACAATGCAATGCGTTACACAGAGCATACTGGGCTTAATCTGAACTTTTCTTAATTTTCAAGGGTTGAAAAATTAGGCTGGCAGTGCTCTTCAGCACTGTTTGACATCAGCTCACCCCCGCAGGTGAAGGCTGAGTGAAAGGGAGATCAGAAAGCCAATCGCTAATCGACATTAGTCTACATGAATGAAGTTAATAGGAGTTTTCCATGGACTTAACCGGAGAAAAGCACAGACCCCGGCTCCTTATGTAGGAAGTGTTTGAGCAGAGAATAGCTACACACTAACAAAAGAAACCTTTGGTACCCAGGGTCTTAAGCCCACATAATACCCCCGCATTCATTTCTTTCTCTGCCTATTGGGAAAAAAGGGTCTGTTTGTTTTTCTGATTCAGTCGGCCCTTTTAGCTCTTTGAATCTAAGGAGTGCACTGTGAAAAGAAGAGCATCTTATCAGCCTGCTCCAGACCAGCAGGCAAACTCACATCCGCACACAAAACACAGCCCTGCCAGCACGAGGCCTGGCCCCGCTGCCCTCGGCTCCTGCCAACACCCTGCCCCGCACCCGACACGCTGCACAGCCACCCAAGGGGCCTTCCTTGATTAATGGTCCTCGCAGGGAGAGCACGAAATAGTATCTGATGAACCGGCTTCATTTATAAAGTATGCAGGCGCCCCAGACAAGATGATCAGCATGGGCGTATCCAGGACATTTATTAACAACAAACCAAAACCAGCACACACAATAAGCATGTTTTGTTATGTATGGACTTGAACACTTTGAGTACAAGATACAAAGATAACTCCATGCACTGCTGGGCAGCATCTGCAGAGCGCTGCTACGATAACATGCCAGTGATTCTTATCAAAAAGATATTTCTATAAAATAACAGGGAGGAGAAAGGAAACAGCAATTTTACTTAAGCTTCAAGAAAATATGAGAGTCTAGCTTTTACTGCCATGCAGGTTAGCCACACAGATCGTGTGTCATCCCAACAACGCACCAGGAGTTCAGAATTTCCAAGCCTGTGTCCACATTATTTATATGAAACCCTTCACTGTGTGCAGCAGTGGTATCTGATTTCCTATTTCTACCCTTAATGCATTCTGACCCCAAGCAAAATAGGACAAACTTCCCCAGTATTGCTGACTGAACCCGCCAAATTACTTGTTTCAGCTACTAAGTGCAGCAGACACGGAAGGATTTTTTTCTCACCTGGAAAGAAGCCTGCCATAGTATTTTTGGCATGCTTTGTCAAGCCGGGAGCTTGTCAGTGACCTCTACTCCATTTACCCTCTGGCACACACACAGAGCAAGCTTTCCCATTAACTTAAAAAGTAAGTTTTATCCTTTTCTTCTTTTATTTAATCAAAGAGTCAATGAAAAATAATACACTAAGGGGTAAATAATGTAAGATTAATACCAATATTGCATCTCGTGTGTGTAAAAAGTGCAGCCAAAGACAAACGGTCCAGCAAGGTTGTAACGCAACTATTCCAAATATTTTATTTCCAGCTAAACAAACAAACAAAGAAATACCTCTTTCAGTAGAGCTCCATAGATGCGAGTGCTCCGAGCTTATCAGAGCGATCTCTCTGCCCATAAAATGTCACAGGGTCCCTCCGTGCCCTCCCCGGGGGGAGCTGGGGCGCGCCCGAAGGGCGGCGGAGGTTTTCTGGAGGGTTGTTCGAAAGAAAACACGCGCCCAGATCCCCTTGCTCATTTCACGCCGAGTGAAAAACATCCAGCCCCAAGTTTCGCTGTTGCGACACCGGGCTNGCTGGGGAAGATCATCGCCCCGCCTGATCCCCCGCTCCCCCTCGGGATGGGGAGCAACTTCGGCGGCCGCCGGGCTGCGGCGCGGCGGGGCTGCAGGGCGCTCTCCGCCTCCGTGCCTTCTCCGCCGGCTGCGGCTCCTCGAACCCTCCGCTCGGCCCCCGCNCGGGGTCCCGACCCCCGAGCGGCCCGAGCGGGACATCCCGCCGCGCCCCGGCCGCGGCGCGGACAGCCGCCTCTGCGGCACCCCCCAGCTGCGGGGCTGAGCGCTCCCAGGCGATCAACACCGCGGGCTTTAACTCTCCTAAGTTTTTCTTGACTAGGGATGGGGAGGGGGGAGGAACATCCGGTCACAGCCCTCTCCAGCGCCTCAAGGCAGCATTTGGGAAGCGAGGGGAAATTCTTCGTTTCTTCGTGAAATTTAGGCCTAGGAAACGTTACAGTTCTCAGGCTATAAGACTGGGACACACGGAGACAAGGAGTTCCCGACTTCACTCGCGAGTAGTCTGCACTGTTTACATTACTATATTTACATTACCCACTGATGGCGACAATCCAGTTTCTAAGAAAGTCCAGAGCTATAGCTCTGTCAGGCCACTGACTGATCTGCGACACTAGAAGAACTTCTGTCACAGACATGCATCATCTGGCACCTTTTGGTTTCTCTTCCTCTTTCTGACAATACGGTGGCCCCGATCCCATACACCCCAACATGGCCATGCAAAACAGCTGGGAAGAAACAGAAAATTCCCAGGTAGTTCATTACTGAAAGGACAAATAACATCTGACAACGCTAGTATTTACAAAAACACATAATCTTCAACTACTCACTTACCTAGAAATGATCTCTGAGTATTTTGGTATCCTAATATATTGCTACTACAGATCAGAGCCCATCTGAATAGAATGAATGATAGGAAAGCATCAACAGTTGGCAGAACTACATTCTGCATAACTTTCCTTTTTTTCCCTCTTTCAAGTCCTAAAATGGATCTCATTCAGTTTGGCCTTGATGTGATAACACAAGTTTAAGGTCTGCTAGTACTGGATGAAAAGCACTGCAGCCACATGGTGATCACTGGCACTGGAAAACATTTGATGGAATAAGTTTGTACCAGCAGACTTTATGTCAGATCAGGTACTGTCTATCTGTACTACCCTAACTTCATGCTGGATCATAGAACATTCGTATTCCCACTGCTGGCATAAAGCTAGCACAGAGGCTCAATGCTAGGATAAATTCAGATTCCCTGGTCTGGTTAAGGCCTCATGCCTGCTTCACAACAACACCAGTTGGCATCAATGCTGAAAAAGCAACAGTTCAGCAACTGATTCTGGGTGAAACCTTTTTTTTTCCTCTGGTCAGGTTAATTTTCTTACAGATCATTTCCTTTGTTGGGTTCAGCATGTGGCTGTGCTGCTGCTTCTGCCAGTGTAATGGAGGAGGCAGCAGTGAGCAAAAAATAGGCAGGGGAAAGAGGGTGGATATGAGCGCTTGTTTTGGCAGCAGTATCAGATTATATTGGCTTAATATGTCCATGTACCTGTGGCTTATATTGACAGAAATGTAGCTGTGTGCTCATGCCTTCCTGAGAGGTACCACACACAGCAGCTGATCTGTGCTCTTGTCTTACTTATTTCACCCCCTTGGTCACAGATGCCACAATCAGACTCGGGGCTGAAGCACTGTCTTAAAGCAGTACAAACTGGAACAGTGACAGGCTACCTCTCCTGCTCAGATCTCTACTCCCAACTGAAAAAAAAGAAAAATATTTTCTGGACAGTGTTGCAATCACCCCAAAGGGGTGACAAAGCTTACATCTGCTCCACCTACGGGAGGGCTTTGTTAGCTGGAGATGTGTATAGTGACCACACCTTCCCCTCGCAGGGAAAAGCTTTTCAAAAGCCATCAATCATCCCTTGCTTCCTTCCCTCTCCTCTTCCTGCCCCATCCCCCAGGGAAGAGGCTGGAGGGATGTAAACACTATATGCTCGATTGGGTCTCAGTCACTGTCATACCAGGGAGGGCTCTCAAGAATATTCCGAAGCAGTATCTGAAACGCTGCCGTCTTGCCCTCTCTGCTGTCGCACGTCCCAAGGCTTCCCGTGATTTGGACTCAATTTCCCCTCTTAGAATCACTATGTGGCACATTTCTCTCAGTTACCAGTACTCTCTTTCCGAACATATTAGGAAAACACATAACAACAAATATAATCCTGTAAACATCTACCAGATCAGAATCTAACAGTATCTGATTATTTATTTTTGCTAAGGAAAAACTCATTACAGAATTTTCTGGGAAGAAAACTTGACGTAATTTCCTAAGTGCTAATGTACCTATCAACATTATCTGTTCTTTCTAAAACGCTTGAGTAATCTGTCTCCATTTTTGCCTCAAACAGGGAAATAGCTGCCTTCCAATAGATTTGACAAGGTTATCAAGAACATGGAGCCAGACTCCTCACAGCAGTGTGGAGAGAAAGGGACAGCAGAGCTAAATTGGAACAAGAGAGTTTCTGACTGGACATCAGGACAGCCAGACATTGCTCTGGGAGGCTGTGAACTCCCCATTCTCGAGCATTTTCAAGACCAGAATGCATATAGCCCAAAGCAACCTGACCTGATCTTTTTGCTGATGCTGCTTTGGGCTGGAGGTTGGACTAGAGATCCCCTGAGGTCCCTTCCAATCTGAACCTATGCTCATACGAAAAAGCTGCTTTGTTCTTACTCCAGAACACAGGCGAAATTATTTCTGTGTAAAACCCTGTATTTGAGATTATGTTGATAAAGCTCAAGATAATTGCCTGGACTTTTCAGTACTCGTGCAGTGATATATCAGTTCAAGTACCGACAACAGTTTTCCTACATATTTTCTGAGATGCAAGAAGCATGACTTGTTTGCAAAGAACAGTCTCAGTCTTCCTGACTTAGCAATGCCAAAACTGAGATGCCTAATCTCTAAAATGTATACAAATATGATCATAAAAATCATATTTTGAAGGACTTAGTTACTAACTGCATACAACAGGTGTGAACAGACTTGCAGGTAGCCAGGCATATTGCTGCTTGCAGCTATAAACAAGCAATTCATTTTGATCCTGAGGGAAAAAGGTGACCACAGGGTCACCTTTAAATATATAAATCATTCAGAGCTTCTTTAAATTACGCAGAGTTGCTCATTCAGGAAAAAAGGGAAAACTTGTGGGCAGCTCTGGTGCATTTTGCAAATACAATGTAGCAATTTACATGTTCTGTTTTGTTTGTTTGCTTGTACGTTTGCAGAGAGATGGTGTAAATACAGAAAGAAAGACTTGTCTGGAAACCTGGAGACAACTGAAAGTACTCAAGAATCTTTCCAGCAATGTTTATCAATCTCAACGAATGGCAAAACTAAGCCATTATTTTAAAAACAGTTCTACGCATTTAAGCTGCTACTTTACCATTTCTGTTCTAAATCAAATTCATGGCTTCCCTTACTTATCTCAAAATTCAACCAAAGTAGCTATTTCCCCTCAGGGCATTCAGTGCCTGTGTAGGACAGATGGTCTCTCAGCCCTGGATCTGCTTTAAATGGGAAACTTACAGTCTATTGCAAACCCCTGTGAGTCCAGACTGGATCTCCTGAATTTCCTTACAACTCTGCTCCCCTGACCACTTCAGGGCCTTCTGAAGACCCACTAGTGGAAAAGTGATGGTGGGCACCTCATTTCCCCACCTTGAGGGTTCCTAGGAGACTTTCATCACAATGCTCAGCTCCCTGAGCATCCATCCTCTCATCACACCCAGTCATATGGAAAAAGATGATAGAAACCAGAGCAGGCAGGAAGCTGAGCCACAACAATGCAAAAATACTTTTAAATACCCTATGCAAGCCAAGGAAACAGTATGCAGGGCTAAACTTTGAGAGATATTAACCATTCCATGTAAAATGTTAATAAAGGGATATGTGAAGCTGAGTATCATATAGAAGGAGATTTTTAATTTTTGGCTTAAATTCGTCTATTAGAACTGAAAGCATGGAAAGAATTTCTAACAGCCAAAGGAACAGAGTAAACTTCATTAGATGGGAAGCTCCTTTAAAGATAAGTTATAATTAATTGCTTTTATTTAGGTATTCCCAGTATGCAGGTAATGAAAAAAATCTGTATCTTGCTAAGCAAGAATGAGGAGAGGTCAATAGAAATGGGACAGAGTAATGTTGTGAATATGCCAAACACTTTGTATATAAAGTCTTCCGTAAATTTTCTTTTCTATTAGAAAAAGAAAATTATTAGGAAGCAATGACTTCTGCAGAAGTATATGATCTGCTAAGAGTGAGGTATTGCATACACAATGAGAAGCTGTTGTTTAAGAATGCAGTCTTCAAAATAATCACATGAATATATTCAACAATAAGAAAAAAATCTCCACGATGATCTGAAAAGAGAAAACAAATAATCTTTTCCAGCTGTACAATTTCAAATACTGGTACCAAAGTACCAAATTACTTATACTCTACACCAGAATACAAAAAAAAAAAGCCATATTATCACTCATTATAAAATACGTGTGCGCAATCACTGTAAAGATTTTTTTTATCTGAACACATCAGCTCATTCTCTCTGGGAATCCTCCAACCTAATTCTGATTTTCCCATCACCTCTACTGCAGAGGTTTTTCCCTTAAATCCTACAGCTCACTGTGAAAAAAGAGCAGTCCTCTGCTCCCTGCGGTGCGCACAGAATGCGTCTGCTGTGGCCACTGGGGTTGCACCTCCAGTGACACGCTTTGACTCCTATTCATTTTGGCTTGCTGTTCATTCCTTCCATGCTTCCTTAAATGTTCTTGGAAAGACACTTAATATAAATTGCACAATTATACATAATTGCTGCCATTCCTTTACTGATGACTGGTGTTAAGAATATGAACATAGTGAGCAACACAATCTCCTGCTAATGTCATTTTATATTATGGAAAGCACTATTTATTATTTGAAAGCCACGACAAGATACTTCCTTATAGAAGCACTTCCACTGTCAAACAAATCCCCTTCCTAAATATACCCTGTATATTCTGGGAAGCACAAGTATGAAACATAATTACGGTAAAGGATTACTATGTAAGAGAAATTTAAGGAGACTGCTCAGAATCAGTAATTAAAACACAGGAGAAAATCCAATCCTCATTCGTGGAATGAACTGAAATGACTCTCAAAGATCTCACTTCTGCCATTAGCCTGATAATGTTGCCAGACACTTGTTTGAAACTACAAAGCAGTCAAAGTGCGTAAACAGTTGCTGAATATATTGTAGAATAAAATAATAGAGTCTGTCCAAAATGACAAAGCATATTGTCTTTTTCTGCTTTGTTACTATGTAGAAAGTTCATCAACATTATATTGAATCATATTTATTTTTTAACAGAGATTACTAAGAAAAGTATATTCTTTTGATATGCTTTTTTGACTGTGTATTTTTACATTTTGTGCAGAATAAATTTATGGAACAATAGAAGAAGAAAGCAAAAATATTTGCTAAGTATTTTCTAGGAAACAACGATTCCATGCAGCTATTTTATTTTTATATATTTACATATTTACATTTTAATACAGATATTAATAAAAGATGAAGCAAAATCTGGAAATACACAAACATTTTTTCTAAAACTTCAGTTTGTGGTGCTCTAAAGCAAGGTTATATATTCTGTTTGTAAACCAGAAAAGAGGCTCTTTCTAGCCACAATATGTTCAATTTTGGTGTCCTGGGTTTTCTTGGATGACATTATTCATCATATTGACCAGGCTTGAACAGTTACTATTTTATGAGAATTTTAGGAAAAAAAAAGAAAATAAATTAAAACACTCCTACAATTAAAATATGTTTAAAGATTGAGAGCAGTTAATGACAACGAAAAGATAAATCACTGCACAATGGTTAGAGTGGAAGGTCTGATCACAAACTGGCCAGACATAAATTTTATTCCTTTGTGTGTTTTCTTGGTATCTAAGTCCAAGAAATAGCTTCAGATTTGTCAGTGCACTGCTGCTATAGCAAAAAAAAAAAAACAAACTAGCCTCTTGCCTGGTCTTTACACATCTATAAACAGGGACATACATTTTGAAGCCTTGAATGAAACAGGCACTATTTGCATTGTAAGCAGATTTGGTACTAACGCAACGAGGAGCAGGCAGGAATCCTAACACACATGGAAAAAAAGGAAGAAGACAGAGAAAGTCATGATACATCAAAAGGATGGAGTTGTCATCACTAGCACAAAATCAGGCTTGTACACTCAAGCATGGGCTTGAAGAATACCCGAGGAAAAGGCAGAGCAGGTCCTGTTCTGCAGAGCTCTGCTGCAGACAGCAGGCACATGGGCAGCAGCGACGAGCCAGCCTGGGGACTGTGTACAGCAGGTGTATACATGTGGGTACCTTGGAACAAAACCACAAAACACCACTCTTTCCAATGTTGTTGTCCTAAGATGACTCTCCTTGCTTTTTTTATCCTTTCCCTGAAACGAAGTCCTGTCGTGTTTGTTCGACAAATATTGTAGTCAAGTGAAGAACTGACAGCTCTACCCACTGACAAGCACTGTGCAAATTTTTCCTGTCCTCACACACTTCCCTGTCAATTAACCTCATTTCTGACCTGCAAATGTCTTTACAGTGCTCCAACTCCCCTGAGTACACCATCAACACTGTACCTGCTCTCTGGGGTCCATTTACATCACCTCAGCTGGAGTGTGAGAAACTAATTTACATGTAGATTTCAAAGGGGCATATAAATTTTATCTGTTTCAAAATTACAGCCTTTACCCTCCATGTTTGTTTTATAATCACCTATAAACAGAAAGATGTTTGTTTATAATGCACAATCTGATTCTAATGACCTAATTTAGAGTACAAAGTGAAGAAACAAAGTCATGTGTCAGAAGTTAAGCAAACGTTCAATAATGGGCCTTAATCTTATCTCATCTTCAATATCTTTAAAATAAAAATATCCACATAAACCTTGATAGAATTGTTCCTGAAGTACCTGGAAAAGCCTACATCTCTGAGAAGCATTATGTATTTCAGTCTGCCAAAGAAGCTGTAAATTGCATTTTTGCTCTACAAGCACAAGCTCTACCCCTCTGAGTTTTGAAATTGTGTACTTGCTACATCTGCAGCACCTCCACAACATCAATATAGCGCAGAACAAAACGATCAACAAATACATCTTCAGAATAAGAAAATTCTTCCTCCCATGTAAATTCAGTGCTCATGAAGGTCATCTGGCTCATGATCATGGCAATGAAAGACCTCCACCATCAAGGCACTCAGCATTGGCACTGGAAGGTTCCCCATGCCTCAGTAACCCGCAGAGCCCACTCTCAGAGGTGAAAGCAGGGTGCAGCTCCTGCTGATGCAGCCCTTCCCCTGAGGGCTATAGGATCCTGAAGGTGTAGGGTGCAGCTGATGCACCACAGACAGGTGAAAAGCAGGAGCTGAACACCAAAGGCATCCTCTGACACACTGTCTATCCATCAGCTGCAAACAGGGCGTTTCTGCCGCTTCTGCTCTGAGCTAAACTAGCAACCAACTGCATTGCTACCCCAAGTCTGTGTCTTCACCGTCAGCATCTGAGTTTCTGTAATTTTATATTCAGATATGATCTGAATATTTATGTTCAGTAATCAGTAAATTAATCAAGATGGCTAGGACAATTTATTTCAGGGAGTAACTCATAGACTTATTTACTAATGTTCCATACTAAGTGTCACGGGCTGGCAGCAGCACAAATCATGGTGGGAAAATATTTTATTGCATCATAATTAAGTTTTACATTTATTTAGGTAAATAGATTCTTAGAGTTGTTTTCAACACATTCTCTTGAGTTGGATTCAAAGTATTTATCAGATACTGCACAACCATATTTCAAAGGTCTGCTCACAAATATCAATGAACATAAATCAAAGATAAAACCTGGAATGAAATCTTGGTCTGATCAATAGGAGATTTACCAGCAGGTCCCAGATTTCACCCAGAATGAAAGCACTTACACTGTGCTTTTGTGATTTACTGAGTTTATTCCTCAATATATTTAATGTTAAGAGATGCTGAGTAGGAAGAAAGCTTCTACTCCTTTCCCCCCTCCTGCTCTGAGCTTCATGGTTATGAGCCCTTTGCTTAATCCACTGTTCCTTTTGCTTACTGATTCAAGTCTCTAACCCAGCAGGTTTTCTTTCTGCCATGGCAGGAGTTGAGCTGGGTCGCTGAGACGTCTAACAAGACCATCACAAGTTAAGTGGCAGAAGCACACAGCTGGGGGAAGGCAAGGTGGGAAGGTGTGTGTCCCTCCTGGGAGGAGGCTGGATGGCTTCACTCAGTCTAGGGCTCCCTCAGGGAATTTTACTTGAAACATTTTCACTGACAACCATTTTTTTAACAATACATTTCCAGTCATATTCCAGAAAAGTGAAGTTATTGCAACAACCAAACCCCAGACATGTTATGTAGATGTGCTGCAAGAGAGGTGGGTGAGTGAGTTCAGATAACACAAGAATTAGGCTGAACTTTCGCCCCTAGTTCCAGTGTTCTTTGAAGTTCTTCACTGCCTTGGCAACTCCTTCCCCTATCTTCCACTACTGCAGCTTCTGTCAGAGGCTCTGCATAGTCAGGATTTTCTCCATTCTGGGATATTCAAAAAGAATTTTGCACTAAGCTCCCCAGGGACCAGATCTTCACAATGTTTCCGTGCTTGCAAGTACAGCTTGCTACACTCATTTCTCAGAAGAGCAAAACTCCCAGCTGTGTTTGCTGAATGGGTCTCTAAGACAAAAATTATTTCAGCAAATGGCTACGGGAACTTTCTATGAGTACTTACTAGGAGGAAATAGATGATATTCGTCTAGCAGGAGGGAAATTTGGATAATTTTCTCAATAGTATTTTAATGTGGATCTGTGAATATATGCCCATGCATACACATCAGGCTCTTGCTACTTATCCATCAAAACCACAAGTAAACAACTGCCCACTTCAGGACCTGTTCCACTTGTCCCCTAATATAATCCAAAACTACAGAATGAAGACAACTGGCCACTCTCATAATATAGCTTTTGACCCTAAGACACAATTTACCATTCACTATTCTAAAGATCATTGAAAAGTTCTCATGTAAATATTTGTTTACATAATTACAGATGGAGCTGTGTTGTATTTTTCAAATTTATCTGTCAGATATAGTATTTAACCCAATTAGCTGAACTCCAGGCCAAAATACCATCTGACTATATTTGGTGAAGTACACAAAAATGTGTTTGGACAAACAGAATGCTTTTGGAGACCCACAGATACCACCGCTCCAGAGCATCCGCTTAGGTACTCCAGGAGCAAGGAAAGGGTAATGACTTGGAAAGGCAAACATGCCTGCTTCTTATACCTTCATTGTAATCAGTTACTCTACAGCAGACAGTTTCATTACTATAAATTGCAACTAGAGGCACTTTTGCCTTGCAAAGGAATTCATAAAAACATGTCAGATCATGTCAGCTGAGATGTTATATAAATCACATTCTGCACTAAGTGAAAAAATACATTTTGCATCCAAGGAATTTTAGATTGTTTTCTGAGTAGAGCCCACTGTTTCACAACTCAAGAAGAATTTTCATCAGAATTACAAACATCACTTAAAAGACATGAAACTTGAAAATCTAAATATGCCTAAATGCTTCCATTTTAATCCCCTTGTTCATTATATTTCCACTAAAGTTGCTACTTCATTCCACAGAAGGGGTGTTCCCAACAGTGCCTCAGACTGTGTGACATTACCCAGAGAAAAAGGAGTGTTCTGAAATCAACTACAAATGTAATGACAAGAGGTATGACTAAGGAGAAATCCTTACGTTGAAGTATTAACTTCAACTGCTCCTGCCACCAGTAACTAACTCCTAACTTTTTCTGACACTACAAGGTCTTTGACTTTCTTAAATCTGATTCAGTATTTGGTAACTTGAGATAGAATAAACCTTTTTTTCCTAGCGACGACATACAATATGACAGTTCATGGGAGTAAATCATGTAGGCACATGATTTTGCAGGAACTAAGCCAGAGTGGAAAAAAGACAAGAGAGCTGCATTAATCCCTTGGTGACTATATTCAGTTGGCTATGCATTAGTTTCACCAGCAGATTTGACCAAATTTTTCTTTCTTCATTCTCACAGAATGGAAAAGAAAAATAGGAGAAGCTAAGTCTTTGAGATGTAAATGACTTAAACTGCAAAATAAAGTCCAGTTTGCATCTTTGTTAAAAAAATTTAAACAATAATATTACATATTTTATATAAAAATATGTAATACCTGGCCACAAATCAGCCTAAGCAGAATCACAAAAATCAGCTCACGTTGAGCTTCCTTGCTGTAGCTTTTACTAATGTCATTGTACGACACAGAAAAAATCTGTTTATTTCTGCTAAAAAAAATCAGGTTAAGTCTTTGAAATGTCACCTATGTAGACGACCTTTAATTTTTTAACAAAACAAAAGGCAGTCTTAAATTAACTAAAAGGTTAATTCTAGAATGTATTACCATAACATTTCCATTTAAAATAGTACATCCTCTTATAATCTATATTTTAGATTCCTCAACTACAGTTGGTTCAAATACTTAAAATTGTCTAATTACTGGTTTTCTATTATGTTTGGCTGATAAAATTTGAGTTGAATCAAAACTGTGCTAGAACTCCTTCATTACAATGCTAAACCAGGCAGGCAATGTGTCTCTCATTAACCACCAGCTAGCTCTTGACTGACATTGTCAATTGCCTGCTAGGCAGCTCACCCTACAATGGAAATTATTTTATGGTATCTACCTACAGGTCTCAGTTTGTGCTGGACTACTCCTCCTTCTTGCTTCTTTCATGAACTGTAAACTACAAAGTAAACACATGGGAGGGTGTGGTGGGGTGGCAGGGTGGGGAAGGGAAACCCGTCCTCTTCAAGCTGAGAAACTCCAGGCTTCGGAAGACAGATAGTACTTAATACTATTTATTGTACCACCATAATTATTTGGTAGCTGATCAAACCAATAAACACAGCATTTGGCAGAATGGGGACTTGGGACTACTTGAATAGATGTGAGCTCCTTTTCTTCACTGAGACTTCATTTGTGGCAGACCTGATTTAAGAGATGTCTTTGCCTGCCACAGCATTCCCTCTCCCCATCCATGCCAGCCACTTATTCCACCCTTCAAAGCAGATGTTACCACACTCCTTAGTGGGACTGAATCAACTGCTTTATGCGGCTGTGCTATGAAGGGGAAAAGAAAACGGATACAGTTTAAATCTGTAGATACACATACATATGTTTTCCTAATGTTCTGATGTAGAGAGCAGCTGTAACACGTAACAGGATTGGCTAGACCTGAGAAAAGAGGCAGACCTTCTAAATCCCACCCAACTGCCGAGAGAACAGCAACATCAAGATGCAGTCTGACTGCAGAGCCCTGACCAGCCTCAAAACTGAAAGCAAGCAGTTACTCGGGGGTTTACATAGCTGCACTGAAAACGTTCTCATTTGGAGAGGCATTTGCAAACACAGAATGTCCTCAGGTTTGCCTTCAAATCTCAAAGAAACTTGCAAAGGAAATAATCTCTGTTTAAAAGCATGCTTCAGTGAAAGACACGGTGCTATACTATGTGCTTGGAAACAAACTCATAAACCTCCACAAAGAGAAGGAAAATGGTGTGATTTATTAATCTGAATATCAGTGGTTTAAAAAACAATGTGGAAATGTGGCACATTTAACAAAAAGCTTAGGTTCACAAATTTCCTCACGTGCAGGGCAAATCTTTCTTCAACAGCTGAAATCATGGTTACAGTAACTTCCTATTCAGTCGTTTCCTTAATTAAACCATTGAACTTTAATGTGAAACGCAGCCATTACAAAACCAGAAAGGAATCTGAACAATAACAATCCAGTCAAATGGGCAGTGCAATAAGCAACAACAATGTCAAGAACACTGCCTGGCACGTTTTGGTTGGAATCAATGATGCTGTGATTCCCTGAGATATTAAACGAAGCTCAAGTAAACTGTGCTGGATCAAAGCTGCACGAGCTGCATGATATGATGCAGTGAAAACTTGGAACAAATGGGCTCTCCTTGGTAAAGGTTACTTAAAAAACAAACTGTATGTCATCTTTTTCCCAAGTTTTTGAAAGGCGACAACTTTAGTCCAGCAATAGCTACGCCTCATCACAGTCTCAAACATCTGTCCTGCTCTGAAACTGAAGATTACACAAATTAACACAACTTTTAGTCCCTTTTTGCCTCCCTTCTACTCCAACCTTGCAGCCCCCAGTGGTGCCCAAAAGGTCAATGTTCTCATTTCAAGCAGGCTCTTTCCCATGGATGGTCACTACATTCATGCCTGTCTCTGCCTCCCACAAATGGTCCAAATGCCCAGATGGCCAAAAGCCTGGGAGGATGCTGGTCACCACTGCTGTAGCCAGGGCAGTGCCTGCTGCATCAGTGACACTGTTCCTTGAGCAGGGCCAGAAACCCCGCCTGGCTGCGGTGCTGTGACACTGCCGGCATTCAGCGAATGGGGCAGGAAGCCGCGAGGAGTTCCAGGCCAGCCGCAGGTACCCCTCTGCCTCCACAGCTGTAAACCCTGCACTGTGCACTCTGCCTCAGCAGCAGCGATGCAGCTCGTGGGTGCTCCTACCTGACCTGGGCCACGTCTGCACCGCCAAACAGGCCCACCAGGCACAGATCTGGCCACAGTGTCAGGTTTTGATTGTATTTGATACTATTAGCTCTTTCCTGCTGCCCAGACAGTAAGAACTTTGTGGGTCTCCAGTTACACAGCCAGCTCACATTCTGGGTAGGTGTGAAGGGTCACGGAGTCACTGCAGGGAAGGGCATAATCTGTTTTCCAGGACAGTTTAGGTGTTGAGGCACAGTGCCTTCCTGAAGATGCAAGGCCACCAGACAATCTAAACAGACAGTGCCTTAGTTTTTGAGACATCAATAGGTCATTAAAAAGTAAGAATGAAAAAAGAGTTTACAGAACAAATGCTGTCAGAATTCTGGTGCCTACTATCTAGAATACTCTTAGAGAAAACCTTACATTTGATCAGGATAGTTTTGACTGGTATAATCAAAGATTTTGCAAAATAATTGTAAATATGTATACATTGCCTTTTTTTTTCCTTACGTTTTACACCCCTTAACTCAAAAGCGAAAGGCATTTTAGATGCGTGGAACCGACTGACTCTCTGGATCCATGTCTACCATACTTGGGTTACACTTAAAACTTTAAATTGGACTAAAGAAACAATGTTTAATTGTTAAGTGTAAACCTTGTTGCAGAGATTGATGCTCAGTGAAATAGGCACACTAAAACTCATAATTATTCCAGGTATCATCATACCTCCAAGAATATTTAGTTAAAAAACCAAACAGACAAAACCTCAGTTAAGAGATTTCTTTTAAGACACTGATCCATTCAGGCTGTGGAATAAGACACAATGGTGTTCTCTTCTCTGCCTCATACAGGACTCTTCTAAACGTTTCTCCTAACTAATTTTGTTCTTAATTGGAAAAAAAAAAATCCATAAAGATAAAAATCAAAAAATCCCTTAATTATGCATTTTAAAGTGCATGTTGTCTGCAGTCTGATCCAGCTCGCAGACAGTGGGATTTTTTTTTCCATGTATTTAACAGGAATGATGGGTATCATGTTGCTAACCCCAATGCTGCAATCTGATTTGCGCAGGCCAGCCCAAGTGGAGAGCTACTGAAATCAGCTGGATTCTTTAGCGGTACAAGATAAGAGTGTACAGATAACGCTGAAGACTGAGGGCTAGGCCTAGAGCCTGCTGGCTTCTCTGGCTGGCTGCACTGACATTCCAACAGAGCCTCCCTGGCTCTGCCAGCAGAGCTCTGCACGGGAGCAGCCAGTGCCCCAGCACACGCTGCAGGTCCAGCCTTCACCTTACGCTGGAAATGCCCTGTGGCGGAGTGTTCTGGATAAACAGAAATCTTGTTTTCACAGGTGTCAATCCAAAGTGACTTTTTGGTCCAGTTTACAAAACCCAGTGGGAAATGAATCCTGGAATTCTCTGTTGCTAGGTGTTCATAAAACACCGCAAGTCTCGATGAGGTAGTAATTAAGTAATAATAGCCATCATAAAATTGCAAAATTCCTATATACCTGATAAGACCATAATCCTGCTGGGTGATATAAAGATAACCAAGTACTTTTTCCTTGAAATTAAACATAAATGTGATGATGTTTTCTAACATGCTGTTCTTAATACTGCTTTTACTTTACAAACTCTGTTAAGAGAAATATTTTTCAGTAATTGTTTAAGAAAAACAGTACTTGTATAGTAACCCTGTTAAACAGACTGACACACAGAGATACGGAGGCTTTGTTTGTAATGAAGATACTTTATTAAAGGGGAAATAAATCTGCTTCTGGGATGGATGTCCAAACTGAAAGGGTTTTTCAGGTGATGGAAGTGAGTATTGTGCTGGGTCTCCAGCCTGATTACTTCCTGCAGGGATGGTTTTGCCATTGTGCCACCACCACTCCCCTGTGACTTCTAAACAACCCAGGGTCACTGTGTCCTCTCTTTAATTAGTATCTCACTGCTGGAGGGAGGGGAGAATGTCAAGGAAAAAAAAGAATGAGAAGACACTGTAAACAAAGGTCCTCAGGGGCATCTTAACAATTTGGACAAGGAATGAAAGAAATGCTCTTTTGTTGGCGGCAAAATGAAAAGAAATGGTTGGGGTGGTCCAAGTTTTAATTTTAGTTACATGAATTTGGATAAAATAAAGAGCAATCATGCTAAGAAAAAAAAGAATTCTGTTCCCAAGAGGGCTTTATCACCCAGCAGATGAGGATGCATCCTACATTTCACAAGAAATCCAACTCAAATATGGTGTTCCAACCATAAAGCAACCAAAGCCTCTGCTTCCCTAAGCACTATGACCGAGCTCAGTTGGGGCGATAGCAATTATTTTTATTTGCATTAAAATAAAACTTCCAATGGGTATTTTTTGTACAAATATTTGGACTGCAATTTATACCTATATTTTTCACAGAAGAATTCCCATAATCCAACAATAAAGTAAAATAGCATATAAAGCAGTAACAGAACCCCACCACCTTCACACTAGATAACTAACTTGCCCTGAAAGTTCTCTAGACTGATGAATCACAAAAATAGCAAATATTACTAAAGACTGGACTTACCATAAGGCAAATGTTGTGCATATGAGCACATGGGTTAAGGCTCAAAACATTTACCTTTTTTACTTTCCAGAATCAACAATACGATAGAGAAATTTGCGTGTTTTCTTCAGCTAAATACAATAAAAAGGCCAGAGCTTGCACAAAATTTTATTTTCCTTAGAACTTGCAGTATTTTACAATATTTTAGATTACTCTTTTTCCTGTTGTCTCCTGGCAAATCAGGAAGTGAAATTTGATTTTAAAGCAGAACTCTGCTGACAGGAGGGTTTCTCTTTAAAGCTGACAGCATGAGAAGTTAAATGGCAGTTTGTCAGTCACTTGGCTATTGTAACACATAGTAGGTGGCCTTCCCCCTCCTGGAATTTCCTGCTCCAAAGTAGGCCCTCAGGTTACTCGTGCCATGAGTAAAGGGAAAGGGAAGAGAAACCACACATGCTTCTGAAGAAAACCATACATGCGAGGAGCTGCAGAAGAAACAGACATTTGGAACATCCCATGGAAACAGGAGCCCCAGATTCAACCTGGAGCCCACACTCGCACCCCATCCTAGTGCCTGCTGCCTTGAGCACACAGGCATGGATCTCTCTCAATTTCTGCTATCAACATGGCCATGGTTTTATATGAAATAATGCAATAATGCTAGTAAGGAAGAAGAGGAATAGACTCTGTAGCCTGGGGCTATGGCACTCATCCCAAATATAAGAAAACGACATTCGAATCTTTTCCCTTATATTCTGTTTCCAAACTACTGAATGCAGAAACACACGCGGAGTATAGTTAGGTCCTCAGGTACCCACAGAATTAGGTACCAGTTAAGGCAGGGCTTTACTGGAGTGCCCCAACAGCAGACTCAGCTGCTCAGCCCCTATAAGGATTCAAACATTCTATTCCTCTAACTAAAATTAAATACAATTGTGCAGTTTGGGTTTGGTGACTTGTCTTTTTGGTCTTGTTTTAAGGCCCTGGATCACGAAGTCTCATGGACGACAGACTTATGTCAACAACTCCAACACGTCGCTCCAGTTCATGGATGCTTTTGGCTCCGTTTTGCCTCTTGAAGCTCCTGTGGCCTGAGCAGTGCAGCCTCCGAAAGGTGGGGCTCAGCCTCAACAGCCTGAGTCTGGCTGCAAGCTGAGCATTATTCCATGGCCTCAGTCTATACCACAGAGTGACATTCACCAATATGCAGGTGAGCTCAGATTCAACCTTTGGATCACAACATAAATATATAAAGAATCTCATATTTCATCTTAAGTACATTAAAAAGTACAAAATATCTCCCATGTAACACCGCAGTACTAAACTTAAGAACAGTCTGATTTTGTAATTAATTTTTCTTTACAAAATCACATCTAGATTTTAAATATTTCTCTTTTTTTTTAATCAGTCTTATGATTTTCATGACCTGACTTATGGTGCCAAACACTTAGGGCAGGTAAGAGTGCCATTCTGTGTGCCCTAACTCTTCTCCCACCTCACACAACCACAGCAGAAAATTCTTCTTTTTAAAAAATAAAACAAGCAAACCCACCAAATTCTCTGGGTGAGGGGAAATAAAAAGCATATTTGAATCGTATGAATTTTAGCTTTAAAAACATTGACATTGATTAAAGATTTCCATCGTGTACAATTTACAAGAAATTACCTCAGCAGGGTGAATGGATTCAGTTTCATAATCACAAAGTTCCCTAACTCCATGGTATTATATTCCAAGCAAGCTTGTATATTAAGTTTAATTTCACTTTTTTTCAGGAAGTGATTTTACTCAAGATTGAATACAGCTGTTAGCAGAGCTCACTGTTCCAAAAATGCTTCAATGCAAACTGAAAAAAAGAGATGTTTCTGTAGGTGAGGACTTGCAGCCAAGCTCCATTTTCAGAAAACACTACTGAAAAAATACAGTCTTCAAATATTTAAATACTAAAGAATGGGAGAGGTCTGTGTAACACATTTGATGACTTAAACGAATTGCTCCATCTTCCTTGACAACACAAAACTAGCAGACACCCTGCTTTTACTAAAAGAAACATGACGGTAGACATACCTCTTTTTATTTTGTGCCAAGCATTAGTATCAAACCCCCACTTTTTGGGGGGCGGAGGGGGTTTAGTTTCATTTACTATTTCATCTTGATGCTGTTCTTTTAATATACACTGAAATGTATGCTGGCATACAGAACAGGGCCTCTGCAGAGGAAACGCTGCCAGCTAAAAACACAGGATGTAATCGAGACCACAAGAGACGCATACTCAGTTATAAATGTAACTATGCTGGAGGTATGGGAAGGAAAAAAAAAGAACCTCTTATTTTTCGCTGCCAGTTTTAATTGTTTCAGTGACATTTTCCCACTCTCATTTTGTGCCAGTATAATAAGAAGAAAAATAATCAAATTTAATTACTTTCGCAGCTAAGATAACTGCAGGATTCAGTATTCAGCAGCCCAGACGTCCATTTCTCCTCGCAGGAACTCCCCGGGTGTTTTACACACATCTCGGATGACAAGCACACACTCTCCGTGCAATGCGAGCTCGAGCAGGGTACTGTCTGGTCAAATAAGCACCAAGCGCATAATTAAAAACAATATTAATACAGCCTCAAAAAAAACCCCAGAAACTAGGGGGAAAAATATATAAATATATATATGTATATACACACACTAAGGAAACTAAAATTGAAGACTGGTAGAAATATACAGTGATAATCCATTTTCATCTCTGACTCGCCTGCTTTGAGACAACAGAACCAGGAAGTAAAACAGATTAAAAAACGGGAGAAAAGTGACACCAATTCCTGTCTTTTCTACAGCAAAATATTTTCTCTGAAGCAATCGAGAGTAAGTGAGGTCCCTAAAACGCTTCCCATTTTAATAACAAACGGGTTTCATTACAATGCGACTCAAGACATAGAATCCGCCGTTAACAGGCGGCCTCTGCCACCCGCCGCGGGCCGGCGAGNGCAGCGGGCAGCGGGGCTCGGGGCGGCCGCTCCGCCCGCGGGACCGCAGGGAAACTCGCCCGGCTCGGACGCGGGCGCAGCGCGGCAGCGCCCTGAGAAGCGCTGGCTGAAGCAAAGGCAGCGGTCGCTCCCAAGCAGAGCCCTGCCAGAGCCCTGGCGTTCGGGCATAGCGGGTGTTAACTTTTCTCTCAACTTCACGGCTGCAGCCCGGCCCGAAGCGCGGGAGGAGCTCCAGCTCTGAAGGCTCCCGCAGCCATCTTGTCTCTCAGCTCTGGAACTCGCCGAGCCGAACAAGCCCGTAAGAAAAGCTCCTAACCCTGAAATTCCCCACTAGAGGGAGCCCCAAAACCCCGCGGCAGGAGTAATAAAAATGTGTTCAATTAGGGAAATCGCATTTTGACTTTTTCGGAAAGTTTGTATGTGATGTATTTAGAACACTCCACCGCCCGCCCACAGCCCCCAGTGCTGCAGAGCTGCCGCTCCGTTGCCAACAGCCTCCCTGAGTCACCGCAATATATAAAGCAACCTTGAAGTTTGGAGGCTATCACTGTTACGCAGTATTTATATAAACTCACCGGCTCATAAAGCACTTCAGAAATAGCATGGAAGTCAAGACTCCCCCTAAAATATTTTCTCTATGAGTATGCTCAGACTGAAAGGCAGATAAACGTCCACACGCACAAGTGGAATGTGGACCACAAAAACCCTTTTCCCAACCCTAACGAGGCTTCCCTGGCTGATGTGCAGGAATAGAGAATAAATTCTGGTTTTGCTTAAGCCATCGGACTTTTTACCTCTGAATCCAGTGGGGGCAGAGTTAGCTCTAGATGGACCTAACTGGAGGGGTCCCTGTGCTTCTCCATACTATGGCTCTAGGGTTCCACACAATTTGCAGGAATGAAGCAGCTCTTGGAGCAGGCATCAGCTAAAAAAGCTGTAGAGATGGGTACAGTCCTGGGATGTATTTGTCAGTTAACTTCCATCTGTCCAAAATGCTCTACAGCCCCTTCACGAAGTGCGGTTTGTGCAGAAGAGATGAGTTGTGCCTTTATCAAATGAACTAAGAACATCACTAGAAGTTTCTTTGCCTATTCAACTTTTTTCCTTAGGAAATACAGTTCCTACAAGAAAGGAATGGAAAAGAAAACCACTTTGCACAAAAGCTTGAGACCTACATTTGATCAGTGAAAAGGCCCTATTTGTGATAAGAGACAGGAGTCTATTCATATGAAGTTTGGCAATACATGCTTTTATTTCTGCATCCACTGAAATCCATATTGTCACTCACTTGCTTAAAATTTCAGTAACAGATTGCTAATATATTTGGAATATCCTTTATAATTTTAATTGTGTATCAGCTACCCCACAATTACAGCTTACTACTGATCAGATTCTAAATTGTATACTAATTTTGAACTTATTTTCTTTCAACGAAAGAACTACAGTACAAATATCCAAGTTTCCAAAGCATTTGTAAAACTTACATAGTTTTAAGTTTGTCTTCTTGAACTCCTATCAAAATAGGGCACTTGTGGTAAAGGAGTCTAGTGGTTAACATACCACGATAGGATGCAAGAGCTATATAGGTTCTATTCTGCTTCTGCCACTTTATAATTCCTCCACTGTGAATTCATTCCTCTCTCAGTGGAATACACGCTGATAATCCTAGGATCATACTTTAAAGCTATTTTGAACCTACCAATGAAAAAGGAGGCATTAATACTATGATATTAGAGCTATGGTTGTTCCTTATCTACTGTTAGTTCTTCATTCTTATTTGAACATTTATAAAAAACCTGTTACTGCATATATTCTATCAACATTTTTTTACCCTTGGAATTTAAATAAGATTTGATGTACTTTGAGCTTCCATTCGATCCAATATTAGTTATTACTATTGACTTCAAAGCATTCTGCTTGTACTTGGAGCATGATCCAAACAGTTGGATAGTTTTGCCCGTGTTTCATGTTACCTGTTTGGAATCTTGATTTTTATGCCAATTCTTTTTTAAAATAGTTGACTCATACAACATTTGGGAGATCCAATTAGGTCTTCTTCTCAACGTAATACTGCTTTTGATTGTAACAGTAGAGAGAGTAGAATACTTACAGTACTTCAGAAACAAGACTTACTATGAAGAAATAACATCTAAATAAAATGTTACTGAAACATGCAATCAATAGTTGTTTGACAAGCACTGGTTTAGGCAGGGCCAAGAGAGCCACTAGGTGGAATGATGTTTCAATGCTTCTTTTGATCTTAGGTCTTGATATCTATATAATTTTGCACATGAAATTTTGCACATAAATATGCACATAAAAATAGTGCATAAAACAGGTATAAACCGTGTAAAGTAGGTGAATACTATTCTTCTGGTGATTATAGCAGAATGCACAGCACTCTGACTGATTGCTGTCACCTAATCCTCACTGGAGTGTCTTAAAACCTCAGCAGTCAACACGGCAGACACATGACACATATTCAAGTGGGACAGTGAAAAGTTCCTTGCACTGCAGAGCTGAGCTGAGAACCGGAACCGGTGCTGTTCCCTTCCCACTGATTACTGTTCTACTCTGATATGCTGATAACTTCAGGTAATTTGGTTTACAACCTAGAAGTAAACAGAAGAATCTAAAATATTACACAGCTAATACACAAGGAAATAAAAATAGTAGTGATCTGTTATCTTATTTGTGTTTAATTACTGCTGGTTTTAACTGGGAAAAATAATGGGAGGCAACAGAAAATGTGACAGGCACATAGGGAAAAGAGATTTTTCTGTCTACCTTGCTGAAGTGATCTGGCAGGCTACTGCAAATATTATGAAACAGATAATGGCTAAATATTATGAAATAGATAATGGCTGTAAGAAATATGGAAAATGGAAACACAGAGGCAGTCACCAGACAGAAAACTCTGCATTTGCAGCCTGAAAACATTCATAATGGAGACTAGATCTGACCTAAGCATCTGACTGACAAAAAAATAGATATATATGTATCTAGACCAATCCAGATTTTTAGTTTAGACAAGAGAACCAGATATTGTGTTGACAGGCCAGCCTTGCAACAGGAAAGCAAATTAGAACTTGCTTTACCTGTAACAGGGAATTACACAGTTGCAGTATCATTCTTCCAAATGCAGAGTCAGGACTTATTTCTTTGAAAGTACAAAACTGTCTTAACTAAAGGGACGATTTAGAGACTGCAACGTTCTAGGAGGTGGCCCTGCTGCTAGACTTTCTACTATCTTGAGTATTATTGGAACAACCTCTTGTCTTGATTCTTTGCAGACTACCCCAGCTATCCATTAATGGCAAGTGGACAACAAGCAGGTAGTCTGGGATGGGGGAGATGTGGGACTGGACTCATAAATTCCCCATGCTCTGGGTAATTACTTATTCCAGTGTTAGAAGACTACTGAAGATTTGATTTAGATTTATTTGAAGGCTCTGGGTTACAGACACCTTATGCCCACTTTGTTTTGCTATAAATACTTTCACGAGGGGCAAGGCAATGAAGAGTAACAGCCCCTGTCTGTCCTGGTTAGGAACACACAGAAAACCCATGATGATCAGCCAGCAATAACAAGGACATTCCTTGTTTTCTTCTATACTTGGTTCAACGCTCACAGGGAGGTGGAAGGGGTGTCCACCAACGCAAATCATTAGGGTTTTATAACAGATGTCCATTTATTCTTTTCTACTTTCAGAAGTATATCAATAGATAAAACCAATCCTAGAGATAAAACAAATAACTCCACAGTATCCCATTCTTCCAAATTCATAGAAATAACGCTGACTCTCTAGATCTATGGATAGATTCCTTGCTCACTTGGTCATAAAGCACAGAAGTCAGGTCAGAGGGGAGGAGAATTATAGAAATAATTCAGTGCTGATTTGAAAATGGTGGCTGAATGGCAGAGACAGATTGGATTTAAAATGTTATGCTGCTGTGGCTGCTACCCTAGGCGGTTTTAGGATGTATTTGCCTATTCTTTGATAATAAAATGGTGCCTTCAGTTGCAGAATGCAGAGCTTCCCTGAGAGAAATAAAGAACTTTGCCCCGTGTAAGCAAAAATGGTGACATGGATCCATACAAAAAGGAGACATTTGCATTAGCTACAGCGTTTTTCTCCATGCCCCCCTCCCTCCAGCCTGTGTGTTTGCCATTACTGTGGAGCACAGCGCACACAGATCACTCTCAGGGAGGAAGAGATTGTTGCTGGGGTCAGGCACAAGGTATTTCCTGAATTCATTATTTTCAAGTACAAAGTTTTGCAAGCCTGTTGTCTGCTCTGTCAGACAGCACTTTGTTTTCTGAGTATTTGAAATGTCAGATCTCAACATGCAACTAGAAGTTGTGCTTTAGAGAAGTTGTGCTTGTATGCAGCATTCAAATTCATAAGCACATGAATGTTTTAAAAAATAAAAATACATTGGAGTATATTTTTTATATATACATTATGTTATCAGTATACATATTCAGTATATTATTTTATACAAGTTTTTAATTTATATTTATATATGAAATATATACATGGGAATATCATAATTCCATAAATGCAAGCTAATGAATGTGGTGTGTTGTCAATGAATTATAAAACACCCATTAATTCTTACTCAGTTTTCACAGTGTATAAAATAACAATCCTGGGTCTCATCTTTCCACAGAAAACAGACTAAAGAGGCTAAATTTTGACTAACTGCTTTCCAATCTAAGTCACTTGGCATATTTTTCTATTACATGCACAAACTTTAATTACTAATTGGATTTATTTAACATTTTTCATTCTTGAAGCACTGCACAAATAATGAAGCTTCTCAACACTATTATTACTATTCATATTTATTATTATTATTACTAAACTCTTCATTTACAGATGGTGGAACATCTGTAACCATTTTAGGGAGCTATTCTCAAGTGTAAACAGAAGACAGCAAGGTTTAAAGACTTTTCTCCATTTGTGCATTGGTTTTTAAAAGCCTGTTCACTAACACAACATCCAGTTGAGAACTCAGTGTCTTAACACCTTCACAATAAAATCTTTTGCTCATCTATGCCATATTCAACCTCACTGACAAGGGCCAGAACATAAATGTCCTCTAGCCTTAAACTTGCTTGACTAAATAGGAAATAACTACGAGCTATAACCAATAGCTCCCAATTTAGCTGTAGTGAATCGTTCCTGGGCACCAGGAGTACTGAAGCAGTCTGTTACTATTATTTCCAGCCTCTTTATGTCCTTAAAACTTACCTTGATGACACAATTTTGTAATTTTTTTTCACTGAACGTGATCCTACTTATCGCCTTTGAAATCTCAAAGTCGGGTGGTAAGGCAATTACAGAAAAAGTGATCTGCATCTGGCCTGGACCCTCAGTTATTGCACCATAGCCAGCATGGCATGATTTTCACATTAAATCTCAAATGGTTTGGGTTTTAGCAGTTAAGGACTTGCTTAAATTTGGATTAAGACATTAATTCCAAAGTTAAAACTTAAATTCTTTTTGAAGTTAACATCAAATCCTTCCTTTTCTATCTTAAAGCTGGTTTAGTAGCTCTGGAAATGCCTAGATCATATTTTTCAATATGGGCAGTGGGAGAGGAAGCTTCCCCATCTGCCCTGTGGATTTACTTCAAACCTGCTTTTGGAGGTTTGCCTTCAAAAAGAATGAGTGTGCAGTTCCCTTTTTTGACTCTCTGCTGAGTGTTTGAGCAAGGGTGACAACTGAGACAGTGGCCTCTGTAAGTACAACAAACACAGGCTGAGGCCAGAATCTCATTTCACATCACCAACAAACAGCCACTGAACACTGACAACTTTGTTCCCTTCCTACTGGCTACTGTGCCTTTAGACAGTAACATCAGACTGGAAATTAGGTATGTTTGGGAGAAACAAAGATTTTTTAAAATAAAGGCATGCCAAAACCATTCATGTCTTTATAAACTAACTACATTCTCATTCTAAAATCTTGAGCATTATAAATGATGAGACAATTTGCCAGATGAAAAATAAGTGAAAACTGAACTCTCAGAAACCATATAACTTCTGCTGAAGTTATTTGCAGAATCTGTGAAAAGCGAAAGTATAGAGAGTAGGCCACAGAGGCAGCACTTGATTAAAAATTATTTATCTTAGAGCAATGTAGTTCGATCAACCCTTTTATTAGTCAGGAAGAAGATAAAGGATTTACCCCTATCTTCCATAAATCAGGGCATGGAAGTAAGGACAGGCTTTTAAATATACAAGGAGGCATTTGATCTGGAAGATGGATACACAAGGAGAGAGACAAAACACGACCAATCTGAGCTAATCTCTCCATCAGCATCAGGGATAAGCACCATGCAGGAAAAACAACAAACCTCACAATAGTTATTGACAATAAAACCTTTTACTTAATTCTGAACTTTTTCTTATTAAATAGTTAAATATAGCATTTAAAAATGATCTTTACTTTCTTTTAAAATCTTGAAAGTTAATTGGGGCAAAGAAACAATTAACTCAGCCTGAAGTAGAATGCTCTCAACTCAGTGTTTCATTGAAATCTCTAAAAATGATACACTTCAGGTGAACTAAAATGTTCCATTGCAGCTGGACTCCAAATGCATTGCCTTTCACTCCCAGTTTCCAAATTCCAGAAACTCAAAAAATTCTTCAGATAGTTCTTGTCTTATCAGACAAATGACAGTCTCCCAAACTATCCAGTCTTTTGATCCACTTTATAAGGCATAAAACCCAGACAGATAAGATATGGTTATGTTTGAAACTAATTAACAGACCCATGCTTTTAGGCAAAATAGGTTTCTTCAAGGTGTTGGGATGTTAGAAAGGGTAGGCAAAGCTCCTTGGGTATGGAAAGACCTCTGCCTGTAGCACCCTGCTCCACCACACACCCCACATCTCAACATCTGTGCACTGGCTGTTTGCTGCTCTGCTTTCCTTGTTTGTTTTGAACTGCAGATATGAAGCACAGTGTGCCATGCCCTATCTACATGAATGAAAAGACCTACATACAAATACATCTCAGCCTTTGCAAATCTGATTTCTCCCTAAATATCATTCCATTTTCACTTTATGAACTTTTTTCATGTCCTGTGATCTGAAGATGATTTCACCAGTAAGAACAGACTGACTGATTGGATTATTTCCTTATTCTGTACAACAGCAGTCATTGTTTACTCAGAAAAGGTAGCTCATTTTCCCCCTATTTCCACACTTTGAGATTCAATTAATTTCCTCATTTCATTTGTAATGATGAAAATAAATATGTATTTTTATATATATTTCAATTAGACTTTTATCATGACTGTTGATTTATTTTATGCCAAAGACTACAAAATCTAGGATTGAAATACTCTAACACTATGGCACAGGATTTTCTCTAGAAACCTCCTAATTCTAGTTTGAGCTTCACAATTACTTTTTCCTCTACTGTACCATAAAAGTAATATTTAATATTTAACTTCTGAAACTAATTTTTTACTTACAGATTACAGAAGTGCCTGACTCTAGGCAGTGTTCTATATGGCAATTACATTCATGTAATAAATTAGTAGTCTCTCACATTAATAGAATCCCTTTTATAAGATATAAAGGTAAATAATAATTGTGATCGCTTTTCTCAGACTGCCATGACATTGATCTCATGTTTTACTTTGCACATCATCAGTTGTTTTCTCCAATAGTAAAGGAGAATTCACTAGAGCAAAGTTTCTTAAATCTCTTTCAGCAACAATGCTAGCATAAACATTTCCCCCCTTATCCTGCTTGTTCCTAGTATTCATTTTTGCTGTTTATTTTTAACCTGGATCGGTTCCCAGATCTATTTCATTGTATGGCCCCACTAACAGCTCTGCTGGCACTGTTGATGGGGTAATGTGGGGAGAAAGAATGGCTGGAGACAAAGAGGGATGCTTAAAGTTGGTACTGCTACAAAAGAATACATCTGAAAGCACAGCTTTAGTTTTACAATGTATCTTCTGTATTATAGGCTGCTGATCTGAACTGAGCTGCAGACCTTGGAGCACAAATTACGAGCACTTCACGTCGTCTGCTGTTCATCTCCTTTAGACCCACGACTTGCACCAGCTGCTTCTATTGATACCATACAGCAACGACTCTGTTTGTTGACTACTGGAGAGCAGTGAATGTTCTTACTACAAGTTGGGCTTTGGCAGATGAGCGTTTGCAAGCCTGCCTCTAGTAATTTGAGGTATTGCTGCCTCCAGGTGTCCTTTTTGCTCTTCTGCCAAAAATGCCTGTCTGGCAGAGTGAGCAGAAGGGAATGCTTGAGCCTCAGCTGCTCCAGATACAACGCATGGTATTTCAGCTCAGCAAAACTTTCCCCCCACATTTCCTCAGCCTCCTGCACCACTAGAATTACTTTTCAGGCACTCCAACTCCTGACTGTGAGAATAATTTTATTTCCATAGGACAGACTGAGGAGGAGGCTGGAAGGTGAGCTTTCATGTGCTTGCAAGGTATTCTTTCTGTTGCTGCTCTCCTGTATTCCCTTGGCTGCTGTGTCCTTACCCCCTTTCCCAACTGAATTCTCAATGAGGCCCTATGTGTGTCCCAGATGCATTGCGTTCTCCCCTGCTGCCTACAGCACACCTTCCTCTCTGGTCCTAGGTAGTTACCAAGGTGGGGACACCTTCCTCCAAGAAGCAGTGCTGATGATGCTGTATGATCAAGCAAGGCAAATTTGAGTGGCAGTGCCAAACTCTTCCAGGGAACAGCAGAGGCATGGGCAGGTGTCCCCTTGCTGCCTTCACCGGGGTGTGAGAGCAGGGAGAGGCTAGGCAAGGAGGGTGTGGTTAGATGGGGAAAGCAATGTTTGACATCTGTGCCAGGTTCATCAGAGTTACTCTCTAAACCCCCTTAAATTATTGCTTGCATAGGAATAGTTTAAAAGTGCATTTTTCTCATATTTCTCCATTTTGCTACTGATCCAGAGTCAAGAGGCTTGTGGTCAGGATTAAAAATAAGGAGGCTCAGCCTGTGCCTTTTTCAACGTTAATGGCATTTGTGACACATCCTGAGTTATGACTCTAACAGAAGAAAATGTCTTATGACCAGAGTAACATGGGTGGAGCCTTTAGCTAAGCAAAAGCTGAAAAAGAGCCCATCAGTGCTTTCTCTCGATGATTTGAAATTGTAATCTTGTTATGAAAATTAACCTCAGGAAGGCAACAAGGAGTTTCCAGAGGAGGACTGTTGCTAGGGACTTGCATGGTTTGGCAGTAAAATACTGCAGTTTGTAATAAGCAATTTTCTCCAGTTGATTTAATAATATTTAATAGATGGTACTCTAAATTTTTATGTTATTTGTAACACAGTTGCCACCTCTGAGCTTTACTGTCATGCTCTCTGTATACCTTTAGACAACATAGGGTATGTCTACAGTCTTCTCCCTATGGACCTGGAATTACGCAGCCTGTGCACTTGGATCAGCAGTCACCTCACTGGCACCTCGGCAGGATTTGTCTCCACATATTTTCCCATTGGGTCGGGGCTGATGCAAAGTGATATCAGCATGATAAAAAAATCATGTGAAAATACTTGCAGATATCCCTTAGGGGCATCCCTTAGGGGTATTCCCAAGCAGCTGCTCTGCTAATTAAGGAATTCTGGGGGACATGAGGAAGTTCTAACTGCCCACCTAGAAGAGCTGCATCGCATCGCCCACGGACTCCCCCTCTGCCCTTTGCCGTGCCAGGTAGGTGGCAGTCCCTGCCTCTGGTGCTTTCACTGTGAAGCTGGAACGTGTTGGCCAAGCTGCAGGAGAACACACACACACCCCTGCCCTGCTCCTCCCCTGCCCCCCACTGAATTTAGTCGGTTGTTAAAGAGAGGTGAATTCCATTTTCTCTGAGAGGACCATACCCCAAGGATAAAAAAGAAAAGAAAAATATGGGAGCTCTTTTTCTTTGCAGCATTAACTTTTCTGGACCACACTTCTCACTGGTTGTGCTACCATAACACTTAGTTCATAATAAAAAACTTTAAGCCTTCACTGCCTCACTCCATGTGCCATTAAAACTCCCCTAAAAGGCGACAAGCATCTAATTTTCTTCTCGATCCATCTGCGACTTGTATCAGCGCCATGCTGAGGGCAGCAGGAGCCGAGGGTGCCGGGAACACTCGGCAATACCCAGAACCTGGAGCTTGTGTTTAAGCCACAGCTCCCTGCCAGCTGGAGACACATTTAACATTCCCTGCATGACTTCAGCAGTTCAGCCACTTTCCCACATTCCACAGCTGGCCTCCCACCACCGCTCAGCCTGCAAGCACACACCACACCGGGGTCATATTCTTGCCATCAAGTACAACTTGCTAGTGAAAGCACTGGAGAGTTCTGTTTAAAATGGGATGGCACCGTAAGACCTGCATGTCCTGGCGTCTCTGAAGTGCCAAGGCTACATGTAAAGTACTTCCACTCTGCTCTTCTGTGTTTTATAAAAGCCCTGCATATCTCGGGAGCCACAAAATGGTTGGGTGGCAACCCTGTAAAGTCCCAGAACAAATCCTTACTACTATGAGTAATCCCAGTGCTTTATAACAGGACACATTTGGAAAGGAAGTCCTTCAGGACTGCATCCATGGAGTTTTACTGTTAATAGTTCTCTTTTCTGACTGCAAATTCATGTTGCTTCACATGTATGCCACATCCATTTTTGTCATTGTACAGAAGTTAAAAAAAGGAAGCATGGAGTCTGGAAATGTCAATTTTTAATACCATAATTTGCTTGATGAGTTACAGTGGTTTGTATTTATGTCTACAGGCTGAACTGGCTCGTGCCTTTTGTGTCATGGTTCTTGTGTCATGAAAAAATAAACAACAACTTTCTGAAAGAATTTATGAAATCTAAATTCAGTAAATTTCAGTGACAATTCACGACAGCAACATTCTGGCAATTTGTACTTACAATTTATCTTAAAAGAAAACCCAAATCTATTCAAACAATTTATAGGTTAGGCATCAAGATTTTATGGGGATCACTAGAAGGGAAGCCTACTGGTATCTGGAGTCCTCATTTATCTATTACCAATCACATCAGTGGTTAGGGACTAAGCAAATAAAGAATACTTGCACAAAATTAAACCGGCATGTCTGGGTGTCTTGGGCAGAAAGGTCTACAAGTTCATGTTAGTTTTCCCTGGACACAATGAATAAGTGAACATATATCACTGAATTTCTGGGGTACAACACAGGACTATTAATTCCACTGAAATAATGATTTGTGTAGCTGAAGTGATCTTGACATGAATGTACAGCAACTGGATGTATCTGGACTAGTGAGATAATCACAACAGTTATGAAACTGGACAGGGAACAATGCAATGCTTGGGCATTTCTCATGTATCATTTTAGGCCTGTTTTGGTACATAAATAGGACCTCATCATTCTGCGGCACCTTAAAGCAATGTGAGTTAGATCCACACATATACCAGAAAATATTTACCAGAAGATGTATTTTATTTCTATTTTGTCTTTTGATATTTATTTTAACACTCACTTTACTAATGTTTGAGTGAATGCCTTAGAAAATTAATCCAGTCATTACCATTGAAGTAAAAAGACATTTGGCCCACATTTTGAAATATCAAGCAACATCCTCTCACCTACTTTAAAAAGCTAAGTCACTGTCAAAAGACAAGTAACACTCAAATAAGATGGTAGCTTCCTCTTACAATAAAAAAAAAATCAGAGAAGCATATTTTGTATAAATTATTTTCTATAAACTAGTTTTGAGCAAAGTCCCAGTTTATGAGTTAACATAACAAATGAAATACGCTCTAGCTCTAGTTAATACCAATTTATCACGGAAGCAGTGACAAGCCCTTATCTGCACCAGGATTGTTGGCACCAGTACACAGAGGGAGTAGCTACAAATGCATGCCATTATTAGAAGAAAGCAGTGCTGCCAGTGATGAGAAGGTAGATTTATATTAGCAAACATTAAAATGTTATTAAGGCAGAATTCTTTACAGCCACAAGACATGCTGTGTAGCATGATATTCTTACAGTCTTAAAGGAAATGTGATAGTTGCAATTCAAAGTGAACTCTAACAGCTTTCAGAGTTTTTCTCTCTCCATTCGCTGGGCATAAGCCCATTCAAGTTAACATGGGTGATGTTACCCATAGCAACAAAAAATTTCACGAAAGCCCACAGGGAAACCTCTCCAGCGCACAGTGGACACAGCTTTGACTTCACTGATGTGCAGCAGCCATGTGCCTTTATGTTTGGTATTTCCTTTTACTCTCCTCAGACTATAATTCTTGCACACCTAAGTACCAGTCACTGTCTAAACCCAGGGCGTCCCCACAGGGAGCTCATTTCCAGCCTGCAGGCACAAAGCTGTGTTCCAGGTGAATTCCTCTCTTGGTCTACCCAGAGGCTATCCATCAATTTTTGCACCTAGATCTCCAAGATATTCATTTGACTTTGCAAGACAGGACCTTCCTTTGGCTTCCCAGAATATACAAAAAGCCATCTAATTTAAAAAGAAAGAACTCATTAGATATTGAAAGAACTTTTTTGTATTAAAAATGTGAGGGAAAGGTACTGGCAACAGCTGACAATTTAACAGGAATTGCATCTGACAGAAAGGCCTAATTCAAAGGACAGTAATTTGAGACAATATACTTCAAAGGTAATAAAGTCCCTGTACATTCACTTCTTGATTGGGCTGCTTGGAAGAGCACTTTCTAATGCTGTTGGCAAACATGCCACAGGATTGCTAATGAATTTTTTTATCTACTTCTCACACAAGAGTCGATGCACTACTCCTAAATTCTGATTTTTTGAAGCAACAATACTGACATGTCACTGTTCTCCAGCTGTGTATCTGTCCAGATAAATGAGAGGCCTTTTTTTGAAAATGGAAAGTTATTCACCACTGAGGGACTGAGGGTCTTGACAACATAAAATTATTATTTTTCCTCTTTTTATCAGCTCTAATATAGAGTAGAATATAATTATTCTATCACAACTGTAATGAACTGCAATTTCAGACAGCAGTGTGAATCATTTTTGGTCAATGAGCAGTAAAGACAGCTCAGTGAAAGTGAAAAGAATATATAAGTTAAACACTTTAATTTCAAGTCTGCAAATAACACAAAAACCTGTTTTCATTTCTGATGAGTGAGTGTTGTGATTATCTGAAATCGCACAAGATTAGTACTATTCCAACAGAAAGCAATGGTCAAGAGGTCTTGATTAAGAAAAAGAATGTTTGAAAGAAAACATTGTCTATTTGAAACAAATGCAGGCTGCTGCACCTGGGGAGGAGTAACCCCATACACCAGCACAGGCCGCGAGCTGACCTGCTGGGAAGCAGCTCTGTGGAGAAGGACCTGGGGTCCTGGTGGACAAGCTGTCCCTGAGCCAGCAGTGCCCTTGTGGCCAAGCAGCCCAATGGAGTCCTGGGCTGCATCAGGAAGGGCATTGCCAGCAGGTCAGGGAGGTGACCCTGCCCCTCTGCTCAGCCCTGCTGAGGCACACCTGGAGGGCTCTGTCCAGCTCTGGGCTTACCAGGAAAAGAGAGACATGGAGCTCCTGGAGCAGGTCCAGCAGAGGACTGTGAAGATAATGAAAGGACTGGAGCATCCCTCTTACAAGGAATGACTGAGGGATCTGGGCCTGTTCAGCCTCCAGTCGAGACAGCTGAGAGGGGACCTCATCAATGTCTGTCAGTATCTGAAGAGAAGGTGACAAGAGGACGGCTCAGGCTCTGCTCGGTGGTACCAAGCAACAGGACAAGAGGCAAAGGGCAGGAATTGATGCACAGGAAGTTCCACCTGAACATGAGGAAGAACTTTGCTGTGAGAGCAACTAGCACTGGAACAGGTTGCCCAGAGAGGTTGTGGAGTCTCCCTCACAGGAGATATTGCAGAACTGTCTGGATACAACCCTGTGCCACGTGCTCTGGGATGACCCTGCTTGGGCAGGGAGGTTGGACCAAATGACCCACGATGGTCCCTTCCAAACTGACCCATTCCGTGATCTATGTTAATAATTTGTTCATAAGTTCTGAACTGTTCTTCTCTTCTGGATGCTGATGAGCGTTTGGAACATTTTTCACAACCTATTCAATTAGTGTCCATTTTTCTGCAGTCGTTAACTGCACACAATCTCATTAATTGTTGTACAATTAAAGAAATCATATACTGTACATTTAAATTCATATCCCAGATTAACTTCCATTTTTACATACATCCATTAATGTTAAGTTTTTCATTAAAAATGTTCATTTGGGTATAGTCTCTACATAAAAATAAATAGCTTAATAGGAACTGAGGGTGGCCAGTTAATGAAATAACATTAGTTGCAAGCACTACAAGAATTATTATGATGTATATGTATGCAAAAGTGATATCCAAAATAATTTATTTTAAAATAAAAAAATAAAAATAACCAGAATAAATATAAAATAATACCGATGATTCTGGAAACCCTAGCACTATAATGTGAAACACAAGTCTTTCTGGGACTAATGACATGCTGAACTGCAGTTACAATTCAGATTATCCACTTTCAAAGTCTATCAACTGGCTTGTTGCTTTGGCTTTCCTTTATTCCTTCAGCAATTTGTGTTTGCCTTTCATGGGTTACTATACCAAAGCAAGGATGAGTATATAGATGCTTATTAGTCACAGAAATAAGGGTGCCCAAACCAATCAGAATTAATTTTGCAATATGTTAAATACCTATTAGTCCATACTTGCAACTCCCAAATTCAGGTACCCGTTCATGTGTCTGACCTGAGTTCAGGTTTTGCTGTACCCTTACCATTATTTTGTGTATATAACTTACTCCTCAAGCTGTACAGGTGAAAACGCAGTCATGCCCCTCGATGCACTCAGCCACCAGGGGATAGAATTACAAGTCAATGTTCTCTCCTCCTGTTTATGTTGTAAGTTCCAAGAATGACTATCATATGAGTACAATGGAGGTCTTTTTAGCAGTATGCTGACATGAAAGAAAAGTTCAGCTATGTTGTTTAATTGTGTATACACCAGTGCTAGGCAACTCTCCAAACCTTACTGTAAACATTGTTTAAGGTTCATCCAGATCAGCACGATAATGAAGCTTGTGCTTTTTACGATTAGCTTTTAATGACAGTTGCTTTTCTTTACGGTTTTATATTCACCTCTTCTGAAGCACAGTTAGAGGCGTCATACCGGGCTGACCTTTTTCTTTTACAGAATGATGGGTTGTCCTCTAAAGCCCTTGTCTAATATTCTTCTTACATGGTGTTGTTTTCCTGGATGGAGAACTGATCTATTGTCTTTTGTTAGTTTGTCTGGAGAACATATTCACCACTGCCTAACAAATTGTAATACTAGATTAGTAAGAGAAAAAGTGCATATTCAACAAAGATGGTGTTGAAGACTTTAATGGAGCCAAAAACACTTAAAAGTTCCACGAAATGTATGGTTACTCTGAAAATATCATTCATGTTCTAACAAGTATATATGCACATAATAATGTAAAACTGGCACCATTACCTCTAATGTATAATCATTATGAAGTTATTTTTGTTAATGTAAAGACATCTTCAACTACAAAAATATACATCTGAGACCAAAAATATAGGACATGTGCTTCTTCAGTGGCGAGTTGTTTGAAGTGCAGACTGAGTGTGTGTAGGCAGACAATTATGAGACAAAGAACACTGCATTCCTAAACTTGAGTTCAGTTTAAGAGAAAGTTCATTTATTGCTCAAAGGACATAATTTACAGTGTTCCAAGTTTCTATTATATAAGTGCTGCTGCATTTTATTTTCAGCAGGACAGCGAAATTTTACTGAAGAAAGGGCCATTAGATTTCATATAAATGCAGTCTTCATCGGAAACCCCTTTTTGGGGATGAGTACTGCAAGATGTGCTTTTTCGTAAATGGCTTTTATTTTGCAACATAACAGAAAAATCAGTATAGTATTTATCCAACCCCAACTATATGTGTCCAAAATCTTATGCAAAGTACCACACATCTACATTTTAATCTATGTGCTTGTCAGAATCTAAGCAATAAAGAGCTCTGATAAAGACAGGCAAAATACTTTAGACTTGGTCTGCAAAGGTCAGATGGAACTTCAGATTTTTAATCATGTGAATATTCTTAACTACATTAATAAGTTCCAAATGCTGTTTTCATGATTAAGCATTTTACAAATTGTGATGCAGAGCTGAAGGTTGTTAAAACTGACAGAAATAAAATATTAGCAAAAAATAACATCTCTGTTGCAGCAGAGATGTACATATAGGTCTTCTGACAATGAGATTAATGTGTTGCATTGTTCTTTATCAGATCTGTGAAGAGCCTGACATTATCTCCTAACATTGGAGATTTCCCTAATAGTACCCATTAGTCACAGGATACCGCACTCACAGAATGCAACAAAGTTTTTAAAAAAGTAGTAGCCTACCTTAAACCCAAGGATTATCACACAAAACACTTCTACTACTCCTTTTGCTTATTCCTAAGTGCCCTTTGAGCCCTGGGTTTCCCCGAGGCACAAAAGCCCCTGAGCCCTCACACGCTGTGCAATGGATGCCTGGCCTGTGTGCAGGGCTGCCAGCCTGCTCCAAGGGGAGAAAGGAATGAGCAACAAGCTGCATCAATTCCCAATTCCCTTCAGTGTGTCACACCCAGCTTCCCGAGACAACCCTCCAGCACCTGGGCTCATAGGAACAGAACATCAAGCAAAAGAACAGATATAAGGAAATCTGCTTTTCCTTTACTATTTATTTCATTTCAAATAAACATCCTCTTCTATTTAGCATGAGAATTTGCTCCCTGAAGGTTTGGCTGGATCCACAGCAACTTCTTACATCGGTCAAAGGCAACAGAGAAGGGTCTCACCAGCTATGAGAGCTGTTTAGCCAAAATCATGATCATCACCTTCCCTGGCACCACAACACTCTAGGCAGGCAGGAGTATCATGGGAAGAAAACAAGATAGAAGGGGTCCAACAGCCCTCCTTAAACCTGCCCAGTATGGGGCTTCAGCTTGTACTGGGAACGGGTTCAGGAAGAGTGAGCAGAGTTGACACTACAGACAGAATGTGCACTTGAGGACAAAACAGCTCCCTTGTACCTGCAAGGGTCTGGGTCACTGTGAGAGTGAAAAGCCAGGAAATTATTGTACATCTTAGGTGCAACAAAGTTCACCGATTTGTTTTTTGTTCTCAATAACTTCTTTTTAAATAAAAGACCACTGGCAGTGCCTTAGTGAATGCTTCTGTGCAGATGCTAATAAGATTTTAGGGATATTTGCTCCTTCCCTGCTGAAACAAGTTGGAATGTTTGGAAATTAATTGCCTAAAATCAGAAATTCCAAACTTAATTAGAATGAAAAAAAAGAAGAATGTAAAAAGAAATTAAAAATAGATACTTCAAGAATCAAACATAAAACTCTAATAAATTAACTCAAGAAAAAAACCCTTTTTTTCTTAAAGAACTGTTACTAAAATCCAATAAACACCAGGAAATACAAACATACATATTTAAATGCTTCATATATTTATGCTCCAATGCATCTCTAGAAAAAGAAAATATAGATTGTTTACCCAGCATAATGCTCTCTTTAACTAGAAAAATATTTAATTTCAAGTATTCCTAATGTGTAACTTGATTCTCAGTTCTTAGCTACATATCAGTCATGGGATACATTCCATAGTTATGAAGTATTACCTTGAGAGATTTCATGCTTCCAAGCACACAGCCAATTTCTGCCCTGGGATGCAAACGTACAATTCTCTTTGAAGTCTGTAAGAGTCACAAAAGTAGAACATGCTGCACACTGCAACTGAGTTTTTTCTGTATTTAGTGTCAAATTCTACTCGGCATTACTCATTTAACTCCATTCCCCTCCAATTTTAATTGGAGGGCTACAACTGAGCAGAGTTGATCTCTCATGCCAACACTTACTGTAATTAAATTAAATATATGTCTATATATGCATCATAGTAAACGTGGTTTTTATAAAGCTAAGCAACTTCATATTCATTCCTCTGTATAACACAACTATTTACTTCTAAAACTCCTAGTATTTAATTAAATGTGTTAATATAGTTATCATACATTCATGTAATTACTTGCGTTTTGCACTACTGCACATCCTAGAAACCTTTCAATTTAAAATTAAATCCAAGATACCTGTGTAATTTCAGTACTTATAATTCTCAAGAAAAGAGACATCAAAAGCAATGCAGAGAAATCTCATCTGCGTTCTGCCAAGTGCTCTGCAGCCCAGTCCTGAATACTGCAGGCAGGCAAAATGCTCACTTAGTGAAGTGAATAAATATTCATTGTGCATTTATTTACTTCTGCTATTACTGGATTTAGTCATATAATTAAAACTATTAAAATCATTAATTAGAGGACAATATAGTTAATAGAGTTTTAGGTGACATGAGTTTAGCACACTGAGTCAGCTTAATTAAGTCTTGTCTACATTTGGAAAATTACCAGAAGTACTCTGAAATAACCCTGGATAGGGATGTGTAGATACAAGAACATCTATATGGGAATTTAATATGCTAAATAATTCCAGAAAAGCATTTCCTTATAAATTCCATTATATTTTTACATGCAGACAAGCTCTAAATCTTGTTAGCATCAATATTCTGCACCGCTGACAGCTTTTACACTCTAACACTCCACTGTGTTTACTTCAGTATCATCAAACCTTTAAGGCTTCGTCCTGGAAAGAAGCAGCAACAGAAGCCTCGTGCATCCATTAACAGATTTAAATATAACTACATCTACAAGTAACGCCGTGACAAGGCAATCACCTCGCAGAAGAAGAATTCCTTTTCTTGTTTACCTGGTTCTGAAAGCGGATTAAGCTGTTTTGGACAATGGTACTCTTTTTTTCAAGAAGAAAGCTCTGTCCATTTGAAACTATTTGGGGATAAATTTTCCAGTATACCTAACAAATCCTTAAACCTGGCCTTCCACTGGTGCTTGCTGTGCTAATGCTGTGCCCAGTGCTGGCACAGCAGTTACCTCTCAAGGATCCCTGCTGTCAGAATCAAGGAACGAGATGCCAAATACCACTCTCAGGGGATGACTGCACACAAGAGAGACTCAGGATAAAACTACATGCTGCAAAACTCTGAGATTTTATCTTTTTTGAGTGTTAACATCACCAATATAACCTGTAATTAAAAAAAAAAATCAACCCAACATCAAAAAGAAAGAAAACCAGAAGCTACAAAACAGAGATGTTAAACCTGAACAAAATAAAAAGGATCTTCTCCTGTTTGGATGTAGCTATAGCTTCAGGACAGCATACTCAAAGTGCAAAATCACTCTGGATTGTTTGCAACTCCTCCATAAAAGCAAAGCCCTTTTGTGGGCTGTGTTGCTCCACAGGGGTAGATTGTGACAGAAAAATACAAACTGTGTGTGCTACTCCTTTGGAGTATCATGATCTCCATGACCGCCAAAGGCCATAACACACAGTGATTCTGGCCACTTCACATAAAATGAATTAAAATATACAGATAGTTCTATTTCAGTTACAGAAACTGCAAATGCTATTCTGCAGTAACGACTTGAGCATTTCTAACCTGCTCTTGGTCCTGCTTTTTCCTCCAAGTGATCTTAATTTAAACAGAAAGCCCACCTCCCTGCTCACCAAAGCAGGCTGGAATCTTATTTCTAGTCCAAACACGGGATCTCCTCGGGCTGCAGTGATGGACCTTAGCCTTGAGCTGACTGACACATGACCAGAGCGGTGTGCTTGGGCACATAAGGCTTCTGGCACAGTACAAACAGCACAGACGAGCAAGGAAATGTAAGAAATGTAAGAAAGCATGTCTCTCTATGCATGAAGTTTAAAGACAAAAAAAATACGTTACTATAAATTCTAAGTTTCATTCTGACTGATATACTGCCTAATTTCAACTGAGCTCTATTTCCCACACATACTCTTCTATCTTTTATATTGAGATGGGAGCCTTCTGGGTTTCTTTTCTGTTTAGCCACTTCTGCTAGGAGCAGTGATATTCTGTCTGCTAAGTGGATACTAACTCCACTTAGTCTTTGCTATACTGTATATTTTCTTGGATCCAGATTCATGCCAGACCTATCAGCGTAAGAGAATTTCTGAACATATAAAATACCAAAAAGAATTGCAACACCACCACACTGCTTGAGAGAGTGTTCAGGAAGTTCTTGCATTTACTCTAGTTTCAGTGTAATATGAAAAGAAATGTATAAGCTACAAGAAGTAAAAAGAAATGCCAAACTCTTCAGTTCTGAGAAGTTTACCTCTGTAACTTTATATCCAGTATCACAACAGGGCTGCAGCAGATAAGAGACAAAGATAACTGTCACATTTGCCCCAGGAGCACCTTTTGTCCTCTCACAATCTGTACAAAACAAGGCCTTTCACAGAGGTCTTGTCTGTCTGTTCCTCAAAATCATCCATTGTTTTTGTAAAAATAACCTTTTATTCTTGCTGAACTTTAGCAGTCTCCAAAATGAGCTCTTGCAGAATACTGCCTTCAACCTCCTTTTGTTGGAGATGCAGCTCCCCACGGATGGCCTGGCAGTCGGAAGTGTCTTCTTGTGCCATGCTCTGGCACACAAGCCACAGCCTCTCCACTGAACTGGGCTTCTGCTCTTCTCTGCTCTTTTAGCTTATTCTTTTCCCTTATCTGTTCTCTACAGCAATTTTCCTCTTTCAAAATTTGTTTTCCTTATATTTTCCCTCCATCTGGCTTTGTACTTTTCAGTTACCTTTTCCTCTTTTCCTATCTCAAATGACAACACAAGGCTCAAGAGACAGGTCTACAGGCAGCTTAAGAACCTATTTTACCCACTTCCAGAGACAAGCTCAGTGCTGGGGACAGAGAAATCAAACTGGATCAGCCCCATGGAACCATCTCCCCTCTGTGCAAAGCCAGCACTCTCGAGACCGGGTGCTCTGGGCCTCAACGTGGCAGCAAGGACTAACAGTGGGTAGTTCTAAAGGTGTCTGTTGCTTCAGTGAGGCCAACATAAAATAAAATTACAGAACCCAGACTACTTCTCTGCTGTTATCTCAGTGGCATTCTGAGACATGATTTCCTTTCCTCTTTTCCAGATGCTACTCCTATAAGTATCAATTATCAAAAGATTCTCACTAAAACTGTGAAATATTTGTCATTCCCAGACATGGCTCTCAGCTTTCTACTCCCAGAAACCCCAGCTCAGTCTCCTGACATCCTCCAGTAATTAGGCAAGGCAGAGTTGCTCAAATTTGTACACAACCCTCGATACCAGCGAGCCTTCCTTCTGCTGTCTCCAAGGCATCCAGAGGCTCCTGAACTCTCCTTTAAAGCTACAGCCTGTCTGGTACGGTCTGGAGATTTTCCAGATCATTTAAACTGAAAAATGGAGGGCTATAACAAAATAAATATTCAACTTAATATTTTGTTCATTATTTCTTGACATAAAAGGAAGATTCTGGTGCATGATTTTTCTGCAAAGATGAGATTCTAGGGACATTTAAATTAAAGAACACATGGAGCTGACTATCAGTGTCAAGAGTAGGACTGAGGTCTTAATTTATGAAAAAATCACAAACTAGTGCCCATTTTACACATGAATGCCGTCTTTACACAGGCAGTGTATTTTATAAATAATACATGCACATCCATGCTTCACTAGATTGCCCAATATCTAAATTACTTGAAGCACAGGCTATCCTGCAGAGGAGGTACCACACTTTCAAAGATCGAACAATAACAATAACTAGTCAATCGAGGAAATTGAACCAACTGTGAATACTTTTTAACAACTAGCAGGTAAATCTAAATTAGACTATATATCCCACACATTTTTAAAATGTGTGTATACAACCGCCAGCAGAGCACCAGGATGTGCAGCATCCTCCCTGGGTGACAACAGCAGCACAGTTTCCATCAATGAGAAGGACAAAATACATTTTGGAAGGCAACACTCAGATAAACTCCTACTCTTAAAAGGTGTGCCACAGAAATGCCAGGAGTTCTGTTGCTCAGCATATACACATTTCTAAACTTCATATAAATATCAATAAAAGAGCAGCCATTTATACTAATCTTGACAGAGCTGACTAGAGTGTAAGTAAGCATGGAAAATGACCCATTATATTTCATAAGAATAAAAAAGGTATCTATTATTCATTTGATCATTATTCAATTATTCATCTGACATAGAATTCCACTTCCAATTTTAAAAGAAGGAAAGGGGCAACAAATATAAAATATGAATAGTTGCTTTTCTGCCTCTTCTGGGGACAACATGGCAAAGTAAATTTTTGTCATTCTCTTTCGTTTTTACTATGGTATTTTGCTGTTTTGCCCAGAAAGTAGCATAGCTACTCAGCACGTGTTAGATGCTTGGTAACACTCCTGCCTAGTCCCAGGCCATCAACTAAATAAAATTCCAAGAATAGCATTTAAAATCCCAAAGAACAAAAGCATCCCCAGTACACAAATGTATCTTCCTTTTTTTCCCAATTCTGTATTTTCAGAAAAATCTGCACTTTTTAAAATATTTGGATAGCCCATCAAGGTAAACACTCCAGCACAAATTAAAAAATAAAGAAGTGTTCAACTTCTTTAATTTCTTTTCTGTTATAATGACTTGCAGTGATAATCCTGCTATCTTTGACTTTCTGGCAATGAAAGTCATTTTAGGGCCAACTTAATCCAGCATTGGGTCTCTAAATTTATATTCTGGCACCTAACAAGAAACCTTATTTTCAGAATTAATGGACAACTATGATCAGTTTAGTTAGCAGTGTAAAAATGAACTGACATTTGGTGGGTTTTACATGTTTTTCTCATCACCAATCTGGTTGACAACCATAGCTGTGATTTTATTTTTTTTTAAGATCTAGTAAAAGCAGCATCTTTAATATTAACTCCAGGATTTGGGAACATGTGAGTTCCTATTATTATACCTGCCATTGAAAATCCTTAGAAAATCTGGGGGAGAGTATATAAAAGACACTGGAGAGAAGTGCTAATAAAAGCAGAGCGAGCTAAAGAAGCTGGGTGGGTGGCTTTGGAAGCTTTTCATGTATCCATAGCTCCTGCAGCTGATGAACTTACTGTAATTTGGAAGAAAAGTCATGTGAAATATAGCAGAACTGTTAGTGAAAAGCAACAGAACATGTAAATTCTTCCAATTTTTTCTACTAGAAAGAATACTGCCCTCCTCAGTATTCTGCTGTACCTCTGAATAATGTCTGCTTGGAAAGAAACAGAATTTGGGGGTTAATTATTGTTTTATTTAATTTTTAGTCCATGTTCCAGACAAAAACGTATCAACACATTCAGATTTGAAGCAGGAACAAGCAATGTCAGCCCAAAAGAGTGGTTTGGTACAAGAATGTATACAAGTCTGTCACAATTTACAGCATAATTTTGTAGCACTATAATGTTCTGCCAGGAGAAAAACAAATAGACAAACCTAAAACCTCAAATTTTAAGCAGCTTAAACAAGATATTTGCTAAAATAGGATAATTGAATTTGCATGATTTATGATTATTGAAACATCATTTGCATATTTGTATAATGCATGTTCTGTTAAACAGAAAAAGGGATTTCCTTCTACACCTTTCCTTTCCAAATTCCACAGCACAGCTTACAATGATGGAACACGGAAGGAACAGTAACAGTTTCTTTAGAGCCTCTTATGCTGATGGATGGCTACCAGGGCCAGCCGTACAGAATCACACACTGCTTTGGGAAGGACGACTGGAGCTCATGCAGTCCAACTTCCCTCCAAGAGCAGGTTGCTCAGGACCTTGTCCAGCTGAGTTTTTTACCTTTTACCAACTCCAAGAGATCCCAGAACCTCTCTCAGTACCTTCAGGTCACACTTATGGTGAAAAAAATAATCCTTCGTATCTAATTACAATTTTCTTATGTCCTAACTTGTGTCCGTTGTGTTGCACCCTATTGCCCATTCCCCTCTATGATACAACTACCAGCTCTGCAGACAAGGGCAGAGCAGTGAATGCCACGCCTGGACCAAGTGGAGCACTACAAGTCTGTACTGGGACTGGGGTGTTTAACATTTTTACCTCAGAGAAGTGCAAAGCTCTGCACCTGTAAAGGAAGAGTCCCCTGAAATTATGTCAGCTGAGAAGTGACTGGCTGAGGAGCAGCTCTGCTGGAACAGACCTGGGGGCTGTGGCAGCCAGCCAGCCAAGCATAAGCCAGCAGCGTGCTCTGGTGTTCCTGCTGGGCTGCATGCAGAAAGGGGAGTGACTGCCCCCCATTTGAAAGGTTCCATTCAGAATCCCACATGCAGTTTTGGGCCCCCAGCAGACGGCCCTGATAAGCCAGAGCAAGTTTAGTGCAGGGCTGTCAAGATGGCTGGGGGCTGGATCCCATATTCTGAGAAAAGCTGAACGAACTGGGTTTGTTTGGGCTGGAGACATGGAGGCTTTGGTGGGAATTAATAGCAGCTTTCCATTTACAGAACAGAAATTTCTGAGGAGGTTATCAAGGAGAAGGGGCCAGGTTCTTACAGTGGTCCGTGGTGTGAGGATAAGTCAATGAGCCCAAGTTGAAACAAGAGAGGTTCAGACTGGAAATAAGGAAAAAAATCACTATGAGAATAGCTAGCATTGAAACAGATTGTGCTGAGAGGTTGTGCATCTCCATCCTTGGAGACTCTCAAGAACAGACCAAATAATGCTCTAAGCAACCTGGCCTGATCTTCCAGACAAGCCTGACTTGAGCAGAAGGCTGACTTAAAGAGCTCCTGGAGTCCTTTCCAGCCTGAATTATCCTGTGATCCTATCCCCATGCATCTCCAAGAAGTGTCTGGGTCCACTTTTTCAATGCATTCTCATTTGATACATTTAGACAGCAATTAGATCTCCCCTTAGCCTTCTCCTCTTAAAATAGCCTGCTCTTCTAAATAAAGCCATTTGTAGGACCTGGGCATAAAACAGGGAAATACCCATATTCATCAGAGAAAGGAAAAAACCTCACCCAAATACAGATGTGGAAAGAGTAGAGAACAACCTAAATATAAGCACTGCGAATACAGTCCAATAAAAGGCCTGAGCAGTGAGAATACTGAATTGGGGAAAGAAATTTGGGACTGAGAACAAGAAATTCCTTCTATGATCCAATTCCCTGCGTTCAGGGAAACTGGAGTTTGACTACTCTGTCATTTATTCAAATTCATCAAAGAAACTACTACGTATAACCCTTTTTTCCAGCTACCTGGAACAATAATAATCTGAGCTTTTGGACAAATGACTGGGTCAAAAGAACTAAGAGGCATTCTGGAGTCTTTGACCCTGAGAGGAGCTATGTTTCCCCCTCCAAAATGTCCCCGTGTATTCTCCTCACTTTCATGTGCAATAGTCAAAAGCAAATGGTCACTAATCAGGAAAGCCACCCGGAGGAAACCAGAGGGTCACTGACATTATTCACAAAATTCAAAGTTTGTATCATAAACCCTTCTTTAATGTTTTTTCTAGCAGACAGAATGTTTAAGCTAGTACTTTTCCAAATGAGTCACTAACACCCTTGTCTTAATTCTGCAGCTGCTGCTAATTTGAAGTGCCAGCCTTCTCCCCTCTTTCCCCAGAATGAAATAAAATATCAATGTTGCACTGTGCTGAAAATGGAAAGTTAGATGTAACACTATGCTACAAGGCCTCTGGAAGTTTCATTTACATTTGATTCTTTCTTTCCTCCCAGGCCTACACCTAACTTAAGCCGTCTCAGCAAACTATTTCACACTTACCTCCACAATCATTGGTCCTAAGAATGAATGACAGACTCAAAGGGTTTTTTAACACTTAGTGCACCAACATCTAACACAACTTAAAACAACAAAGAGAAGACAAAGTCATAGAAAAATTATGTTAACAGTTAACTGCATTTATGTGTAATCAGCAGATTTTGGTAACCAAAGAGCCCTGTTGGCCAAGGCCCCAGAAAACCTTTTATTCAGAAGAGCTACACAGCACCACTGTGTCAGACAAAAGTGAGACCCAAGAGGGTGGACTTCTTTTGGAGATAACTTCACCCATAGCCATGCAAATCTCAAACTTCTTGCGTATCTCATTAGTTGTTCCACTGTAAAAAGGTACTGCAGCTGGGGGGTTTAGGATTGGTTTTCAGCCAGCCTGGTTTCTCGATTCAGCTCATTGACTGATCATACGAATGCTAGGGCCAGCACAGAGGAAGGGAGAGGAATGGGTTGCTGGGAGCAATGGGGGAAGACAAGATTGCCCTTTTTGGCTGCTGTGCATAGTTATGTAAAATTAAAGTGATTTTGTAGCTGTGGCCTGAGGGATAGAAGAGGTCACAGATACTACCACAGCCTATAAACTGCTGTGGAAATTGTGTCAGTGTGTGTTGCCAAGAGACAAGTACAAGAATTCATTTCTTAACCTGTTGTAAAATCCGCAAAGTGAAGCCTGTTCACTCTACCTCTCCAGAAAAGATCAATGTTTCCCTCTCAATGCACAAGTGTCACACCAAACATTTTGTGTTCCATTTTGTATCAGTAAGCTCTGTTTTTCCACCTGGAATGATTCTGAAGCATTTCTCACAGGCCTTCCATGCATGCTGAGATTTCAGAAATTTAGCTTAAATATATTTTGAAATGTTTTCATCAAGTTGGAGCAACAGACATTAAATGTGCTCTTACAATCTCAGACCATGAACAAGAACACAGTGCTCCAAAAGCTAAGGAACAAGTGAGCCGTGTATCTGATTATACCCTACCCACATCCAAGCTCTTTGTCTTCCTCAGTTCTGAGATATCATAATTCAGCCTAGAACTTACTGAAATAACATTTAAATGCAGATCTTGGTATTTTCAGCTGAGGAAGACTAAGAAGATGCATGAAGTCAGATAATAATTATCATCTATTAACCACAGCAAATATGACCTGAATCTGTTTTGTGTCTGTTTTGACCGAAATGAATTAAACTCAAATAAAACAGATTTATATCAGCATGCTTTTCCAACATTTTTCACTATTTTAGTTTTTCCAGTAGAAATAGTTGTGAATACTACTTTACACAGGCCACAAGAAGTCTATACAACTGAACAAAAACAAGCATACAATTTTAGCTAAATCTGAGCATACATCTTCAAGGGACTATTTCTCAAACCAAAAGTATAATTTAATGAAAAACAATTTATTTTTTAAAACCATTGTTCATTGCTCTTGATTATGGAAGACTGAAATACTTAACTGTACCAAGCTATATTTTCCCATTTATTACTACACCTCTGTTCAAACTTCTTTACTACTACCACAATCACATTTCTTTCATTAGGGCACTGTGTTAGCAGCATCAATCACCTTTCTGAGTAAGAGTGATGCATCTACTATCAACACCGATAGCTCAAACTTTCCTATTTGGGCTTCAAAGCAGATGAGAAATTGTGTCCAAGGCGTTTTTTTGATGTATATACTAAAAAGATGTATTCCTAAAGATATTGTTTCATAGAATAATAGATTTAGAAAACAATGCTTTACTACATTGCATCATTCTTCATTAGAAAACGTGAATAATTTTGCCTACCTTTTCTTTGTTCTTTCAACACTGAGTGGAAGCTCAGAAATTTACTCAAGAAATTTCATCCTTGAGACTGAGACCAAGAGACTTACGCTCTAACTAGAAGCAAAGTATTTAGAAGTATATAGCATGCTCAGTTCTGGTTTGAAACTAATGAGAAAAAACCTACTATCATTATGAAGAGTACCAGCTGAGTTTTGAAAAAAACATACTTTAAAGAACTGTTTTATTCAAAGAAAATTAGCTTCTCCCCCCACAAACTTATTGCACACCTTTCATGACTGCCTTGGGATCCTGTGCTGAAGGTAAAGCTAGAAAATATACTAACACAAATCAGACGTTGTGTAATTCTGGCTTCTTACAGCTGTTGCCTACCTACTGGATATAAACTCCACATTCACAAACCCGGTGCCTGGAGGGGGTTAACAATCAAATACAAAAGGAAAACAGCACTGAATAAATGTCTCAAGACTATTTCGAGTCATATATAGGTTTATCACTTTCCTGTAAAAGTCAGTCCCATAAGACCATCAGACTCAGGATCTGCTCACACGTCTGCAGTAAAGTTACTACAGAATCACAGAGAGGGACCAAGATTTTGTTGACATTTGTTAAATGAGGCAAATCACAGTATCAAATTAAGCCCCAAGTGTGGGGTACTCTAGGGACGAGTCTCAAACTTCTAGAAACTACAAAGCTAATAAGAACCTGTAATTTCCACCATTAATTCAGTGGAGAAAATATTTTTTACTTTGTAATTTGCAAATTCAGTCTGTAGCGTGTGTATATTTATACCATTCCTCTCTATAAGGAAGTTGGATTCAGGGATGAAAGTTGTGGCTTTTTAAAAACTATTTTTAAAAGATTCCCTAGGAGAAAAATACTAAATTAATACACCTTATGGATGCCATTGCTGCTTTTCCTTGATTCCAGCCCCAATCACACAATCTCTATGTTGCACTCCCTAACTTTTGCTCCTCTGAAGTGAAGATTATGACCATCGCATCATTGCAAATCACCTCCAAATTAAGCATGATCAGCACAACCCAACCATAAATCAAGGTTCTAGTAAATGTCGCTTATCTGAAATCAAAGGCAAAACTCATGCTGATTTCAATGAAGCCAGCCTTCGAGACGATGGTGTTGTGAAGTGTTTCTACGTTTCATGTTCCTCTATCAGAGTTATTTAGAGAGTTACAACGATGTACACTAAAATACATTATATGAACACTTGCAGAGGTTTGTATGAACTTTGCTCAACCCATTTCTAGAGAGACTTTTGCATATATAAGAATTATTCCAGCAAGAGCTTCTAGAAATACTTTCTGAAGGGCATATTTCTAGTTCATCAGAGGCCACCTGAACCAAACTTTAGAAGTTAAAATAGCTATAACTGGGACAAGAATAGAGATGCCCCTCACAAAACAAGCTGGCTGGAACAATTATGTAGAACAATCATTGTGACCAGTGACGAAAAGTTACTGGTCTGATGTATGGATGTAAACAGACATTCCCAGTTTTGGGCTGGGATGTCTGGAAGAATAGAAAATGCTCTTTCTAGGTAATATTCTTCATTTCTCTCTATTTTCCATCCTCTGAAATAATTTTATAGAGTTACATTATCTTACCACCAAAATGCTCAAGTTTTTCTTAAAATTGGTGGATTTTACAATTCTTTCCCTTCCACAGTACAGCATATTTTTGGAATTAATTCTTTGGATAGCTGCACAATAAACCTCCAGCCCGGCTGGAATGAAACAGAACATATTCAAGAGGCTGAGGAGGATAACGGAATCAGGTAACTGGAGACAAAAAGTTTGCCTGCAACTAACCTGTGTTTTTTTTCCTTTTATTTCAATGAATTTCTAAGCTCAGTCAAGAACCACAGAGATCACAATTAGGGACAATGAATACAACTTCCCAGAATATAAAATGTGCAAATTACTTCTGTCCAACCTTATAAATATGCATACTCTGCGTTACTGTAAACTTGTCTTTTACTATGTACAGATTTTGCAGTCTTAGTGCATATGGAATAAACCTAACTAAAATGGTTAGAATTAGTAATAAGTTATGCTGATGAAAATCAGCTCATAAGTGACTGAAACTTTTTAAAGGGCAACAGACCTGTGCTTGGTGCAGAATGCAGTGCCAAGGTACACATTACAGCAAACAATTAGCAGATCCTACCTCTTCTGCTTTAGAAGCAGAAGGTTCTACATCGGTCTATTAATTTCATATACCAACACTAAACTGCAGCTTATCCAGTGTCTGCCAATAAGACAATTTCACGTCTACTTTGTTTAATACTGTTAACTGATTTCCTTCTTAGTCTGCCATCAACAGGTTTGGGTAAAAATTAAGTGTTCCCATTTTAAGGTTTGCTCTCAACAATCTGAGATCAAGGTTTTGACATGGCAGAATCTGCCTGCTCACTACAGTTTATATCAATCTACAGTCCTGCCCACAAACCCACACAACTTCTAGAAATATTAGTTCTTCTCAGAGCTGCCAAGGCACCAGTTTTGCAGCTACCAAATGATAAAGTTCAAAGCCCACTCGAAGATAATTTAGCAAGATTCACAAGACTCCATTAGTTCTAGGTTTTGTTACCTAATACCATACAAAATAACCAGAATTAAGTATCATGTAGGTATTATCTATGACTACTAATGCTTACACTTTAGGTAAGCCACGCTATCTATAGGAAATGTTGCCATCTTCTACGAACTCTCTCTTACTCAAAGAGCTTTCCTTTATGATACAGAAGCCTACTAGTGGAATTAGTCATATTGCCACATTACTCTCCGAGGGAAAACCAGTAATACAGGTAGTTATCACAATTTAGTTGTAACCTGTTGTGTGCACTGTCACCCTGAATTCCATTTGATATGGGAAAACAAAACATAGACTCACTGTTATTTCTTACTTGACCAAAGCAAACAGATTGAGGCCTAGACATGTCTCTATACATTTGTATTTGTTTATGTGTACTCTGTCTTGTTAAATATTACAATACTCTGCCTGGCACAGTCAGGTTTTACTCCTGGGCAGACAGGTCTTTAAGCACTAGTAGAACACATGTAACCTTAATGAAAATAATTTTCCAAAATGTTGAAATACAAAATCTCTCAATTATAAGTAAAGCTTTAAGTATGGAAATGAAATACAACGGAGTTGAAATTTGAAAAGCCATGTTACAGAAATATGGTTAAAGAAAGCTCCCATCCATTGAAACTTGAAAACATCCATTGAACTTAGAAAATATTTTTGATGCTCTCTGACAAGCAATACAATGCTGCAATACAGGAACTGTCCTAAAACATACATTCATCAGAAGACAAAAAAAATTTAGCAGATATGCCAAACATATCATTCCAGAGTAAAAACTGTCCTAAAAATGAAGGTTTTGCAAGCTTGAAGCCATTTCAAACTGTTTTCATTGCCATAATAATATTTCATATTAAAAGTCTTCTTCTAATGTTAATTTTGTTCATTTCATTTAAGTCCATGGTTTCACTAATCTCTTTTGATGCTGAGCTCCCTAAGACTAGGAGAGGGAGGTGCTGAATCACAGCAAATGTTTATATTTCCTCACGGAATATATCACTGAACCAGCTTGAATACTTCATGAATAAGATTGTGAAGATCATAACAGTCAAATACAAAATCTGTTTTTTAAAATCTATAACATATTTGTAGCAATTAAAACAGTTGACCACATTGACATTTTAACCTAAAGAGCCATTAGGAATGTATGCAATTTATCTAATGAGTATTTTTGAGCTCTCCGCAGAAAAATCCATCTTCAAGAAATTCCTATCACCTCCTAGTTATTGATTTGAAGATTATTAGTCAGCAGATTTTCCATCATTATTTAAATAAGGATAAGATGAGAAGCAGAATGTCTGGTTTAGGAGATTTTCCCACCTCCCCCAGTGTAATCATGTACCATTACCCATCATTCATTCAGCAAAGGCTATTCACTTCCATTATCATTTGTGTTTAATAAAAACCAAAGATTTCTCTAGAATTACTGAAAGAGTGGACATAGAGTGGACAGTGGGCTGTTCTAGGGCCCAAAGAATAGAACAGCTAAAAACTATGAACTAAATGAATATTTCTACATGTTCAGAAGGGATCCATAGTGGGAAGATAGCTTATATTACTGGATTCTGCACACTTGAGTATCAAAACCTACAGTCACTGGTCCTTGTATCTATACCAAAGAGACACCTATTTTTCTATTATTTCTTTTATAAAATCAAGATCTCTGAAAACAGGAAACTTTCACTGGATCTCAGATATTTCATTTCATGTGTGTAGGTCAAATGGCTCTGTGTTCTCTCTGCTGAAACAGAGCAATGTAATTTCAGGCTGTATAATTTCATAGCAAAGACTGCAAGACAGTTTGAAGATGTCATTGACTGTAATACAAATCAATATTAAATTATCTGTACAGGAAACATTTTCAAAAGACGGTCCATCATGTTTTCTCATAGGATCATGGATTTCTAAGATCATTCTTTACTAACTACTATAAGCTATTCAGTTTATCTCCCTCTTGAATTATTTACAGGTCAAAACAGCCAAGTGATACTGCTTTATATATATTCCATGTTATGTACTTGGTTCATAACTTACTATTGCCACACAAAACCATGAAGGTAAAAGTTTCTGAATAAAGACATTTGTTTCATTTGAGAATGTGCATACAGTCATACAGGTAAGTGATGCAAAAGGCTGTCCTTTAGGCATTCCACCTTTCTTTAAAATAATACATTAAATATATATATGTAAACAGCACTGCAGTGATTACTCTGCAGCTTAATCTTTAAATGGCTATAGTCTGTACACCTCTAGCCTGATGTCAATAACACATTTAACAGATCAGTCATTCCAAATCATCTAAAGACCTTCATCACATTTCTATCAATTTCTGTATATATGAGAGCACATTTCAAAGCCTCCTCATTGCTGCCTTGTAAAATGTCTCATGACTGTCAAATGGAATTTATTTTTCAGCCAAGCAGTATAAAATACATTTCACAATACAGTAACACAAACACAATAAAAAGAAGAGTCTATCAAGTGTGCAGATAAAGGGAAGGGAATTCTTTCCTGTCATTGTCAAAGAGGCAAGACACTTCAATAGCAAATAAAAAATAGAAAAATCACAAGCAAACTCCACACCACAGTTATAACCTCTAAAAAAAAGTTCGCACATTGAAGCCTCATATGGGTCTGTTTTGATTTGTGAGGAGTGTCACTGGTGGTTGGAAAGGCTTATGCTAAATGTTCCAGACAGCTGATGCAACCACCTCTGCATCTGCCAGTTTGCAGCATGATGCTTCTAGAGCAGTGGGGCTGGCTGCCCTTAAAGACTTGAAGGAGAAAGGGAAAAAGGTGGAGATCCTCCACCGCAAGAACTACTAACATCAATATCCCCGCAAACAGCAGCTACCCGTGTACAACATTAATCATCAGGAGCTGGACCCTTAATGCGTTTTTTAATCCAGTTTGAAAACTGCGAGGTGGCAGCTCACAAAGGTCCAACTCCACAGACAATGAGTATCCACCCGAGTCCGACAGCTTCCCCAATGCCCGTATTTAACTGGAATTACGGCCATCCCCATCGCAGCAGCGAGCACGCCCTGCCACCCCTCGGGATGCCACAGCACCCCCGCCGGGCTGAGGCACGGCCATGGCAGCCCCAGCCGGCCGAACTTCGGCTCCTCTCCCCGCGTTCCGGGGGCTGCGCTGGGCGAAGGCAGCGGCAGCGCGGCCCGCAGCGCTCCGCTCTGCGGCGGGGTGGCCGAGGACGTGGTTGGGAAGGAGGAGACACGCCGAGAGCCCTGGGGAAGAGGAGGGACCGGCAGCGGGAGGGGGAAGGCGAGAGGGGAGTCAGGTCGGAGACTGCACGGTCGGGAGCGAGGGGAGGGGGTGGAAGCCCGGCGGGGGCTCCCGGGGCGGCGGCGGGCGGCAGGAAGGGGCCGCCGGCTCTTTCCTGTCTCCGTCCCCCGGTGCAAGCTGACCGCCTCCCCCGGGCCGTGCCCCAGCCGCGGAGCCCCCGCCCGGGCTCGGCCCTGTCCGGCCGCCCGGAGCGGGGCCAGCCCCAGACCCGCCGCGCCGCCCGGCGTGCCGGAC
>VZTG01000864.1:945980-1053952 GCA_013397845.1 Melanocharis versteri | reverse complement strand
CCAGGGAAAGCTGCGGTGCCCGGCGGGAGCGGAGCGGAGGCTTTCCGCTTTCTGGAGGAGAGGAGGAGGAGGGCTGCAGTGGCCGTATCGCGCCCGGCTCGGCTCTGACCTAATTAGCCTGCTTGTGCTTTGTTATCGCCTTCCCTCTTTTGTGCATCCCGCTGCTGAGCAGTGGTGCAGGGCACAAGCTGGAGGGGAAAACTGGGTACAATTTTGGGAAACCAAATTTGGCTTCAATTCCGCCTGACGGTACAGGGTTCATTTATCTGCCGGAGCAGAAGAGACTGCAGTGCTAAAAATCAGTTTACAGAGCAGCAACCACAAAGCCAGACCAAATTCTCTGTCTGGCCCATTGCACGTTCTTCAATTTCTACTTTCGCCAGTGGTGCTGAGTTCCCCGACAGGAAACATTCCTGTTCTAGACAATAATAGCTATATTTTTTCACTTGAATATTTTCTCGGTGAAAGCTAATTTCCAGAACATTAGAAGTAGGGACCGGCAGCATACTATGCTCTACTGTTGTTTGTAAAAAACCCACTTAGTCCAGTGGGTTAACTTCTGACAAATCCACCTCTTTTCAACCCAAAGATAAGTTGATCCTCAGAGCATTAAGCAGATGCCATTTCTTTGTCACACTAATCACAATCATTTTTGTCTTGCAGCACTGTTTGATTAATAAAACATGTATACGAGGTCCACCAAAACTCCTGGTTTTATTAGCATCAGCCAAACTAGATGTGATAATAGCGGAAAGAAATATTAAAAACCTGAAGGATGTACAGGCATCCCAGGGTGATAGCAAAGGCAGCCTTTGTGCAGCCGTGAATCCCTGGTGCAGGCTGAGCAATGAGAGGTAACTGCAGATATTCTTGCAAATTCCAGCTGAGCAGAGGACAATTACGCAAATGACATTGCAGCTCTCCTTGCCAGCTATTAAGATCACTTTAAAAGTTGGGGTTTTGTTTTTTTTCCAGGGAAAAGAATTGTGCACACTTTGTGGTCCACACAGTTCAAAGGACTAGTTGCATCTTTAGGAGAAGGCATTTTCTTCAGAAAAGGCATGGGAGCTTTTGAGTTTTGGTTAGGTTTGGGGGGTTTGTTTGGGTTGTTTTGGGGTGGTTTTTTTGCTTGTTAGCACATGGCTAGAATGACTATGAAAACAAGGAGAAACACGGAAAACATAGGAGTTGGTAACGTCCTTTGTGAGAGGGACAAAGATTAAAGCTAGGGAAAAGCTGAGCAGAACAGAAATATCAGGTATTTGAGGGGGTTAAGAATGTGCATCTGAAGAAGCTGAAATGGCCATGGCTAAAACCAGCTGTCTTCTGCTTACTGGCATTTATGCATTGGAAAAAGCATACAGGCAGCAATTATCTCCAAAGAATGCCAGGTAATATGGATCCAGGGTGGTGCACGGTTAGAGGACAGCAGAAATGAAGTTTCAGAGCTTCATGGGGAAATGTGTTAACTACAGCCCAGATACGTGAGGATACTGTTGTAGACTGCTTTGAGAACTGCCAAATTGTGGTCTGAAGTTCTTGGTTGAACTACAAAGAACGTGGTGCTGGCCTCTCATAAGCTGACAGGTTACGGGTGCTAGTACATTTAGTTTCCTTCTAAGAAAAACAAAACAAGGAAGAAGAGGAAATAAAGACTGGGAACTGATGGGTGCACTTTGTGGGAATTTTTCTGAGGAGAAGGAAAGAATGAGATCTGAAAGAAAACATTATACTGAAGACATCTGGAAATAAAGAGTGTTTTCCTAGAATCCATCTTCATGTAAACAGCAACTGTGGTTGTCACAAGTACATTGTGCAATCCTGAATGAGGAGAGAAGCATCCAGAAGAAAAAAAACAACTTTAGGAAATGAGGAAAGGGGAAATGCAGCCTGTATCATTCCAGCATTTAAAACTGCTACAGTCTCCAGCTTAACTGTGTCAAGTTACTGGTAATGGCTGATGGCTGCCAACGAGAGGAGCAGCAATGCACTCTGCCACAACGGCTCCTGGAAGTGATGAAAGAACAAATCTGGCTAAGAGAGTATTTGATTTCAACTCTAACAGCTAAAGCTGATCTCCAAGTTCCTTCCAAGTCTCTCCTTGCAGGGACTTAGAACTTTCTCAAACGAAGTCTTTCGCTCTAAAGATTAATCTCATCCCCAAACATGTGTCACTGTTAATGTAATGATGAAACCAATTTGGTTCCATTTTCAACCAGAATATTTTCTAATTAAAGATCTACTTCCATTGGAATATCTGTGAAGCTGACATGAAAGAAGTTCAAAATTCTTCGTTTAACGTTTACCATTGAATTTAAAAAATAAGCCTGCAACTTAATATTGCAAACTTTTACAGTGCAGTGATCCCAGTGATGATTAATGAGAGTTTGCAAATAATACTCAGTTTTTATTAAAAAGAGGTTAGAAGATATAATCATTTTATTGGAATCATTTACATGAGCTTCAGTTACAGTAATTTTTTTAAATTATATTTAAGGTGTTTGCTGTATTAATCAATGAAGAATTCTTGGGTCAAAAAAATCCAATTTAGCATCACACAAGGCAATCTCTGCTTCTGTCTTTTTAATACGTTGATTATTCAGCCGACTTAGTAATATGAATACAAGTCGTGCAAAACAGACAGGATGGCATTGCAGATGAAACTTCAAACCAATTAAGAAATTACCAATTTCTTAACTTTTCATACTAATGGAAATGTTTTGACTTAATTACCTATTTTATGTTAATAGCAAGGGCAAATAAAAACTTTTAAATTGAAACCGTTTATGCCGTCTGGCGGTACCAACTCCTGTCATCATAACTAAATACTCACAAGGTTTAAAATGCTTCTCCCATTTATGCACCACACAAGGTATAGGATTAAGAAGGAAGATAAACACTGAGGTGTGTCCTGGAAGTGAGTAGATACCCAAAAGAGTGAAAAGTTGACTTCCTACAAAATGTTAAGGAAAACAGTATTCCATGATTTTGTCCATGGCTAGAGTCCACTGAGTATTGATGGGACAATATTAAATTCTGCTTTTTTACCTTTACATTACTTCCTTATCATGGATATTCTCTAACTGCTCAGGAGTGATTAAAATATGATGAAAACACAGTTGGGTTCTTGCCACAAATGCCTGAGAAGCGCTGTATGTGCTGCCATGTCAGAGGAGTTTTAGGGCAACTCAGTCGAACCCAATCACTGATTATGCACTGACTCCGGTAGTGTTGTAAGAGAAATCCCATTCATGCTTCACAGATTAACTTAAACATCAGGAGCTCTACCCTAAGGCAGAAAATGTCAAATGCAATGCAGAATAGGAGGGAAATGTATTTAAACCATCTCACTTCAGGAACCAAGGGAACTGCTGTACTCTGCACCATTTGAGGTCTTTGCATTGGTTGAGCTGAAAGAGACAGACATGTTTGTGCTGAAATCGTTATTACTACGACACAGTCAGGGATATTTGAACAAGGCGTTTTTTTCTGGTTAAGATACTAACTTGAATCTTGGGAGATCTTTCTTCAAAACCAGATGTACCACAGCATGTGGGTGAGAGGGTGAGCAAGTCGCTGAATTACCCTGTGCCTTACTTCTGTTTGCAAACTGTGTCAAACATTCACCCCGTTCTTTGCCTGCGCAGGGCACCGCAATCACTCGCTAAGAAACTGCTGAGTTCGATTCACATAAAAGGACTAAAACAAATAGAAGCAGCGGCAGTGCATCAGTTTCGGATGCAGAGAGGCCAGGTACTGCGTCCTAATTCACATACAAATGTTAACAAACTAAGAATCTATTTCACATCCTCAGACAGCAAGTTAGGGCTACAGAAATGCAGCGAGGTTTAAGCTGTCCACCAAAATTTCTTTGCTCTTCCCCACGCCTTCAACACACACTGCTCCAATTACTTGCAAAACCTCCTTGTTGTAATGCCACCCTTAGCCCCATCACAGGGCCTTGACTGCTTTGCAACACAAATGAAAGACTCTTCAATTTAGGTCGCACTAGGCCACACTCAAGCACAAAGGCTAAATAAACGGCTATTGTTCATGGGCCACCAAGATGAAAAGCACTTGATTGTTGTCATCAATTAAATCAGCTCTCTAGCTTTAGTGGCTATTAACCCTTTCAGCAAATTCTTAAATATTTATTTCAATAGCGTGACTACAATTCTGTACTTTTACAGTAGCTCTCCTGGTGTAGCAGCATTTCCCTGGAACACTGCTGAATGTAGCGTGCCCTTGTTTATCCTTACAGCTGAGCCATGCGCTGCACTGGCTCAGCTGCTCCTGACAGCTGCAGGCACCGTAATTCACTTCTGAAAATCTGCAGGGCTATACACTATGCTAAGATTGTGCAAGTGAAGTATTTAACTGGCACTAACATACAGACACTTAACATGCTTCTGCATTTGAGCCTCCCCTTTCATGGTTTCATGTGCACCAGGCAATGCTCCCACTATTGGCAATGGATGCCCACAAAAGATGCCGCCAGACTGCTCATGAAAACAGTTTGTGTTTGCAGCTAAACATATCACCATGAATTTGGGTAATAACGTTTTCCTCATGTTTAGATAGGTCAGGGAATATCCTTTCCCACATAAGTGCCCCATTTTCTGTATTTTCTATATTCTGGTTTACCTCAAGATACCCAGCTAACAGAGATGATTCCATACTAAAAGCTATTTGTTTTTTTCCAGCATTCTTCATAAAACCTTGTGAGGCACCTCTTGTTGGTCCAGCTCTACAGATCTATTTAATACATGTTTTATGTAAATAGTCTTCTGACTGATGGCAAAAGTGAGTTGTATTACATGACTATGTTCACTCTAGAGTGGAGGTAGTTAAGAATCCCACTTCTATTCATACATTATTTATCAGAAACTTCCATCCCATGCAGTTCCTAACTATTCTGGACTCTCTCTGGCAATATAGTCTTCACTGTGTGTGCAGATGAACAAGGAACAGAATAATTGTACCTCTATAAAATATTGACTGCTACAATTCTTTCATTAAGACACTCCCTTTCAGTTTTCTCATCTCAGTTTCAGGGCAGTATTTGCCATTCCTCCCCTTTCTCCTCAAACACCAAGCCCACCCTGCTTTGGCTGCAGCATAATAAGAATAATTGTGGGTGTCTTTTTACCAGCTTGACCAAACAGCCATGGTTGGTCCTGATGGAATTCAAACTATTGATTTTAAATATTTATAGATAATTTGGAACAAACGTGTTTTTTTTCCCTGCCATGCAAACAAAAATTGAAAGATTAATCAACACAGACAAGAGCCATCTCATTTCTAACGACTTTAGGGGCGTATTGCACTGTCTTTAGGCACATCTTAAGCAAGTGAAGGATACATCCTTCAGGCTTCATTCTAAAATGACCCTAGATGCGCCTAAATTTTCCTATTTTTGGGAAAAAAGTATTCCAAAGCATGGAGCGTCCACCTTCCAATCTACATACAGTTTTATTTTAGACAAGTTCTAAGGCTTATAAACCATCCAGCAAGTCTTTCCAATGTCTCAAACTTCTCCTGCTGCTTCCATCACACACAGCAACACCTTGAGCTGCCCCACACCCTTGTCCCATGGAAGGGTGAGTTGGTTTAATTCAAGTGCTGGCTGGTCAGATGGCCCAGGCTGAACCCCACCTGCGGGCTCTCAAGCAGAACACCAGCTTCCTCGCCCTTTCCCACCTACTGACTTTCAAGCAGTCATCAGGGTCATCCTACCTCTGACACCTGCTCTACCATCACCTTTCACTGAAATCGCCTGAAGGCTTCAAAAGTCATGATGGCATGAGGGGTGATGAAGGTGAATAGGGAAAACAATTGCATGAGCTTTCTTTCCTGAAGAAAGTACATGAATAATTCAAAAATCATAGGCAATTTACCCATAATCAAATATACAATATTAGGTTCTACATTTTTGATGTCTTAAATTTGTAATTTAATGGAACTAGAGAATAAGTCATTTTAAAGAACTTTTGAAAACCCTTTGCCACATGAACCAAACACAGTCTGTATCTCAACAGATACTTATCAGTGCTATTTTTATTTGATTTTCTTTACACAAAGAAAACATCTTTCCCACAAAAGGACCAGACCACATTGCCGTTTTGAATTAGTCCATGTATTTGAGCTTCATTCACAATATGTCATGTTTATTACAAACTATTTGTAAATGCTGGACACTCAGCCTGTGTACATGCAGATTAACACTTACAGTGCAATACATCGTCAGAGCTAATAGGTGATGTGTCTCTACTGCATAATTAAAAAAAAAACATTAAAGTGTAAGCACCTTTGATCTCCTGTAAAAATGGAAGCTCCCTCCTTGGCTTTGAATCCATCTCTGTGGTCTAGATGAAATAGCTCAGTCGAGCTTCAGTCGAGCTGGGGTGATTCATTCGAGCTGGTGACCCTGCTGTGGAAGCCCCAGCATTCCCTGCTGAAATTGTCCTCAAGTCATGCAACACTGACAAAGCAAAGTTGAGTAACTTCATGTATTTTCCTCTGTCTGGCAGACGGTAATGCCAATGCTGATGGGAATTTGTGGAGCTAAGAGCAAGGCCCAGCTAGATGACCCACTTATGGTGTGTTTCTCAGGTGATTAAAAAGTTTTCTTATTTCTGAAAATTGATAGAGGAAAAGTGTCAATCTGATAAACTGAGATTCTTCTGGGTCCATTTTGTGCTGTTTCAGGACATGCCAATTTACATGCTAGTGTGACTCAGAAGACAAACACTTTTGCATTTAATAACAAACATTTATGGTATTTATAAGCCATCCTCTTACTGTACTGTGATAAAGTCACAGTATTTTTTGGATTCATCCTCACAATGCTTTTCTGAACCCATTTTTTGAGTGCATTCGCAGACATGAAACTGGGATGAGAAAGGTGTGTGTGTGACTGTTACAAGATTAAGGACATAAATTTTGTTGCAAACAATAGAAATAAAATAACAATATATATTAGGAAAAAAACCCCATCATTTTGGATTTTCTGATTCCAAAGCTAGTTCTCCACTTTTGGAGCAGCTAATGAGTTTGTTGTTTCTAACATAAATAAGTGAATACACTAATAAAAACTTTGAATTCTCATCTGTAGGTTTAACAGTTTTGTATCTTTCTTGTTCCTTAAACTATGAGTCTCATCTTAATATAGTTCTTCCCTTCCTTAGCATTTCATGCCTGTCAGAAACACTGTTGTATCAAAAAAGTGTTTCAGATAGACAGCAAAATGTTCATTGCATTTAAAAACCTTTCCAGTTCTTGTGTTTCAAAACAACTCTTTATAAACCAACGTGTATTTATTTTGGTGGAAAACTCCCAAATAAAATTATTGCATTTGGAGTTCTGGTCTCCGAGGCTTTAATCCACTGAGAAACTTACGAAAGTACTCACTGATCATGGGATAATATTTCTATCAGGTGCTAGCAGTATTTATTGCATCATTTTATGAATTTTGACTCTTTTTAAAAATAATCTGATGTTTATAAAGCACTTTTGCTTCCATTTTCACTAGGGGAGACACAAAGACATCAAATCTCCAAACAAATGTTCCTAGGGGACCTAAAAACTGTAAATAAACAAGGCAAAGTCTGAGCTGTAATCAACACATCTCTAGCAATGAAGAATGTTAATAACTTTTTCTCAGAGGACTTAGAGACTAGCAAGTATTTGATAAACCTTGCAATCATCTTTAGAATTTATAGTTTTGGATTTTCATACTTTGATACTGGCTGATCAAATATGTTAGGAATTCACAAAGGTTTTATAGTTTTAGTTTATTATAATTTCTAGTTTATTTACAACCTTAGACTCCCTACAGAACCTAAGGAACGCTAGCACGTGTGACAACAGCTGTAGGGCAGAATTTTCAGAATATCACACACAGTTCTGTGCGTGGGACTGCCCTGCCAGGCAGGAGCAGCAGCGTCTTGGACAGAACATGAGGGCAATCTGGATACTCAGACCTCATCACAGCCTACAACTTCCTCACAAGGGGAAGAAGAGGGACAGGCACTGATCTCTTCTCTGTGTGACCGGTGACAGGACCCGAGTGAACGGCAAGAAGCTGCCTAAGGGCAGGTTTAGGCTGGATATTAGAAAAAGCACTGGAGCAGGCTCCCTAGGAAGTGGTCATAGCACCAAGCCTGACAGAGTTCAGGAAGCGTTTGGACAATGCTCTCGGGCACACGGTGCGACTCTCGGGAATGGTCCTGTGCAGGGCAGGGAGTTGGACTCGATGATCCTGGTGGGTCCCTTCCAAATCAGCACATTCTGTGATTCGGTGAAGCAGCGTTTCGGGACGCCCCAAGAGCATCCTCCTGCGGGCGGTGCCTCCGGCCGGGTGTGACAGTGCTGGCAGGGCTGGGGACGGCAGCCGGGCGGAGCGTGCCGCGGGATGCCGGCAGGGCAAGGGAAGGCAGCGCTCCGGCCCGCAGCCGCCGCCGGGCCGCTGGACCCCNGCGCGGGGAGCGCGGGGAGCGCGGAACCGGCGAAAGCCCGAGCGATGCCGTCATCCGGACACCCGGGGAAACGCCTTTCCAGCCTTTTCATTCCAGTTCTGACGTCTGGAACGCTCGATGCTGCGAGGTGCCAGGTGCGCCTCGCTCCCGGGGTGCCACAAGGGAGATCATCTCCCGCGGAGACGCGGAGCAGCCCGCAGACCCCACGGCACCGCTCCCTGCCTGGCTCATTATCAGCTCCATTAGCTGATGTTTTCTGTTTCTCTAAGCCTTCCAGATCTTGGCCTTTCCACACGCCACCATGGTGACAGAATCACAGAATGGTTTGGAAAGGGACCTTAAATACCTATTTCCAGCCCTCCTGCCATGGGCAAGGACACTACAACATCATCCTGAATGCTAAATAAAATAAAATAAGCTTTGTTCCTTATTTCTTATTTGTATTTAAAAAGAGACAGCAGATCATGCTGAAAGCTCTTCTACCTTTTCATATCTTTTTTCATGTTGTTTGTTTTAATCATGGTTACCACATATAATACATTTAACGGTAGTTTCTTTAACTACTGATTGTGTATTTTCTTACCAACCCTGGACATTTTCCCCATCTCAGAATCCAATTAAGTATTCAAAACACCCACAAAGGAAGTAAAATTAATCTGAGAGAACTGAATATTTGAATAATTAAAATAACTGAAATGAATACTTGTTGATGATATGTTTACATGACTATCTAACAGAACTAAGGAAATTCACCATATATCTTCTTACATATTTATACAAGATTTTAACTACAGCTGTCAGTTTTTAGTACAGTGCACAGATTCTTGTTACCAGTAAAAGGAAAAAGATCTCTTTTTAAAATACAGATTGTTAAATCAGTGGATAGGTTGCTTTGTCCTTTCAATTTCATTTTTTTTTTCTTTCTTTCCAGTTAAAGTACGTTCTTAGCAGGATATAGTAAGACAGAGATATCAACTCATTTCTTAGCAGAATAAAGAGGTGCATACATTCCTAAAAAACACATGCTCAATATAAATTCTATTTGCAAAATGTATATATGAACCAACTCAGCTGGCAGCAGTTAAGCACATTTGTGTGCGTCATGGGTATCCTTGTAGGCATAAATAAACATGGACACCATCAACTCAAATGAGGGGATCTGGTGGACTGAGGATTTAAAAGGCCTCCAAACAGGGAGGAGCCTTTTTTCAAAACAACATAGTTAAAATTAAAAGAAATTACATGTTTACATGAAGAATGCTGATATTTGACTTCACATTTCAGCTCAGCCTCTTCAGTTTATCAAAGGAAAAGATAAGACATGGCTTTAGTCACAGTTGCTCACGTAGCTGCTCACAGACAAGACCTTCATAATGACCTTTCTTCAGTCTGCCATTCAATCATGGCATGATTCAAATCCAGGAATCAATTTTTACGTCTCAATTTTTCCTTCCCTGTGTACATTCAGGAAGCTGAGAAAATTGCTCAGGAAGGATTATATCTTCTCATGAACAACATTTATTTTATTGCTGAAAGGTAAGCATTACACATCTTTTAACATGGGTCATTTGGCCTTGCCTTGTGTCTGATGATCCAATTCTTATAAATAGTCCTTTTCATGGGTGTGGCAGTCACTCAGTCACTTTTACTTGCACAACTGTTTTCATGCTGCTGTCCCTGCCCCTGTTTATCTCCCCATCTCTGATCCTTTCCTATTAGATTAGTTTAAATGGTTGAGGGATCAGAGACAAGGGGTCATCTATGCTAAGGTTCTTTAGATCTTAGAAATATAGATGCTTACAATTTATGTAAAAAATGAATGAATAAGGTACCACTTTCATCTAGAAAACTGGCCTAAGCAGACAACTTGTAAAGAGCTTATTCATAAAGGGGAAGCTGACATAGTAGACTTTGGACTCCATCCCTCTGGGAATAGACTGACTACCATGAAGATGGAGCACAGGATCCCAGCAAGCTGTAAGTTTTTGCTTTATGCACCTAAGCTCACACAGGATGGAAAAATAATCATTTTATTTCCTGTGTGTCACTTTGTTTTTATAGTCTCCTGTGTTGCTGTAATGACTCCCTTCTCCATCAAGAATACCATCAGGCTCTTTTCCCTCTGGAGTTCTGCAGCTCTGGAGTTTGGTTTCTGAAATTTATAGATGAAAAAGGTGGGGATAGGGGCGGACCTTATCGAGAAAGAACTGTTTTTCCTTTCAAGCTTGTCACCTATGAATATTTTCTTTCCCCTTTCAATTAAGCATGCTCACAAACACAAAAATACCTAAACTAGACCTGACTCTCTCTCAGGTAGAGAGATGAAACACTACTTTGTTGGGTTAGAAAAAGAAGTTGCAATATGTGCTCTCAGATAAATTATCTAATGACCTCACTATCAAGTCTCGTCTTACACACAAAGGTAAAAAAGCACTGCTCTTAAACACTGGATTGTCCTGCATTTTGCGTAGCATAGAACTCCATCAGACCTCTGTCAGAAAAAGATTCTTGTAAGTCTTATGGATAAACATTTTTACTCAGCACTAGTGTTCACAGTAATAATTTGCCATGGACTTCCAAATTCTTACCACCTGTTTCCTCATTAAAAAAGGTTTCTTGAGATGTCTGTCCCTTTCTCAGTAGCTGTGCACTCACAGCAAGTGGAAATACTTTGTTGCACATTATTTGTAAAAAAAAACTAGAGAAAAGAGAGCTGCACAGAGGTAATTTTCTTTTCAAACCATCATGTTTAACAGTTCTGTTTTACACTTATGGAAGATTCTCAACAGTGCCTCACTCTAACTGGCTTGCGCGTGACCTACCTCGGTCACACCATAAAGAGTTAGCAAACTCAGCCTAAACTGTGACTTCCCAAGATGCTTATTTCATGGTTATTCCAGGAAATTAATTGGGATACATTGGACAAAAATCGCAAAGAAGCTGGTGAGCTGTGGTTGTCTCACCGAAAGAATAAATAAGGACAAGAGTTCAGTCTTCAAGGACAGCCAACAATTCAAAAGGACAAACTGGCACCATTTTATGCCCAGTGCTAGTGGTAGGCAAACATAAAAAACCCCCCAGATCAGTTAGCATTTAGCATCCAGAAAGCTCAGTGGCTTTGTTGAACAGCTTTGGACCATGAAGCTTGTGAAATTTCTGCAGGGGTGTTAGCACTTCCTGGCTTTGGCAAGGCAGGAAGTATTGCACAAAACAGCCCTTATCAGGGTATCTTGGTGCTGCCAGTCCCAGTGCCAGCAAAACCCAAGAACTCTCAGGCAATTATAAATGCTAACATGCAAAAGAAAAAAAGTGTAAGTCTCTGAATATAAAGAAAGCACAAACTTAGGATGCTTTTTAAAAATTTAAACCAATACAAGTCTACCTCGAATTAATGTGTTTCCCCTTAATTTCAATAGTGTCATGCATTGATCTGTGAAACAGCAGAGAAATACTTGCCTTGTAAATATTTCAGCAGAAAACATGCTTTAAATACTTGGTCTTAGTGAAAAAACCCCAGAACTATGTACATTACAAGGCAAACATTAATAAAAACATGTAGGGTATGATAATAGTAAGGAACTAATTGATCTCCCAGTTGCATCGTCATTATTATTTGCTACATATTAATGATGCTTTGTATAAGATGCTTTATTTCTTCCTTCAAAAGGATTACAATCTAAACTAACACAGACCCAGAACAGATGGTATAAACAGGGAAGGTAAAAGTAGAGAACAATAGATGAGCCTAATCTACATATATTCCATCTGTTTAAAATGAATGCTTTGATCACATTTTGTTGGAGATAAAAATTAATATCTCCACCTGGTCATGAGACAAGTACATGGATGGAGCAGGAAAATGCTGACTCTGTGGTCTGCTTTCTTTCAACAAAAAAATATTCCCAGGCATCCTCACAGGAGTAGGAGCAGGTGAAGAGCTGATAGGATGAAATGTCAGTCATTCTCCAAAGCATTATCCTGATCAGCCCGCTAGAAATTTTGAGCATAATTCAATGATAATGTATAAGAATTAATTATAGTGATTCATCCACCACAATGGGAATCTTTCTGAACAGGGACAATGCATCTATGCTCTCAAGGAGAGAGAGAAATTTCTGTTAAAACCTAAGCTACTTGCTTACTTTTTAGCTTGCAACAGCTCTTCAGTGGTGAAAAGCCTTATAATTATGAGGCGTGGACCTTTCCTTCAGAGCTGCAGAGGGCCCTTTCAACAGCATGTGAGGATTCAGTGCTGAAAAGTACTTCACCTTGGCTTTGGTTGAAGGCAAAATCCAGTATAACTCAAAGTTAATGTGTCCACATCAGAGCATATATAATAAATGAGAATGAGTGACACAGAGGGTGTAAACCTTTCAAAGCTCCTCTGCCTCTTCATTCAAGCTGCAAAATACATGTTCTCCTGTTACAGCTGTCCTTGGTTCACTACTTCCTTACTAACAGCTTACAGCACTCAGAAACTGTGCAGTGACAGTTTCCCTTGTGAAGCACTTCCCAAAGGCCCTGGAGCAGAGTAAGATCTGCAGCACACTAGGAAGCAGGCACACATGCTTTCACACATGGGACAGATCCAAATATAAATTCATTAATGTAGGGAAAATTGAAGCTGTGAAGTCCAGATCAACTTCTACACAGAGATCTCTACATAGATAGAATGGAAAACAAATAAAGTCTATGTCTTTCTGCAAAGTGGAAGAATTTGAGAGTGACGAGAAAGAAAGAAAGAGGGCAAAACAGAGAAGTTTTTCAAAGGAATTCCATTATTGCATATATTTGAAAAAAATCCAAATAAAATTCAAAGTATTCCATGAACAGCACACCCACCAAAGCTTGATTACCAGTGTGTTTGTGCATTGGAAGCCTCTCATCACCAGCTACCCAACTTCATGTCCCTCACGACTGCACAAGTCCTGTGATAAAGCTAGTTCCTACTGTGTCCCCATCCACTCACATTCCCTGACACTGCCTCCACAGCACTCCTCTGCCTCCATCTGCTGCTTCAGCCAGAGGCAGCAGATCCAGCCACTGGTTCTAGCCAAGAAAGTGCTTGCTGGGCAGACAACTTTTGCTGATTGACTGGTGGCAGTCTGACAGCTTTGATCACTGCTGAGCTCGTTGCGCAGCCTCTCCCTTCCTGGGGGCACTGCTTGGTGTCTCTTTCCTTCTCCCTTTCTATTCATCTGATTTTCACAAAACCTGTTGGAATTCGATGGGTGAGATTTCTGCCTTTCTGCCTAATTTCAAGTAATTCGTCCACAATTTCAGCACCAGGGTTGAGAATTACTAGAGGATGCCCACAAGGTGCAGCTTCAGAACATTGTTTCTGGATGACACCCAAGCTCTTAGAAAGGCGTGTAAAGGCCCTTCAGAGAAATGTTGCTCACCAGCACTGGTACCAAGCACCAAGAATGATGGGGTCAGTGCTGATCCTCTCAACTGTCCTTTGAGTTTGTGATGGGCCCATGACAACTCAGGTATATTATAAAGCAATAGTAGTGTAACTGTACTGAACATAGCTATTATATAGACTGTGGTAAATTCTCAAAGGTGAATACTGATACTATGAATTATTTTTTGTATATTCAAAGACAGCTCCTCTCCAGAGCAATCTCATGACAATGAACTTCTGTTGCTAGTTACCACACTTATTTTAACTCAGTGCAATAGCTCAGCTTCAGCATAACCCAGCAACGAGCTCAATTGATGAAGTCAAACTCAAAAAAATGTACTTTCTGAGCAAGTTAGTTCTAGCATCTCTCTGAATAGGATTTAGATCAGTGAATCTTTGTAATTTTGCCATTTGGTCTTGTGTTTGCTGTGAGTTTTGCAAGAATTTGTTCCTCCAGAGGAGAATTTTTCCACGTCTCCATTGGTTGCTCTACAGTAACTCTATTTGATAGAGCAAATTGAAGAACCCCAAATTGGAGAAACATGAATTTTTAAAAAAAGATCTATCTTTCTGCTCATTCATGCCTCAACCCTTTGCAAATATTCCTAGCTACAGTGTCTTAGTTATGGTGCTTATAAAGGATGAGTGATCTCTTAGAATCCTAAGGAGATCTGCAGTAACCAGAGAAAACAAAATGATAATCAAAGGCAGGGTGGAGTTATGATTATATTCTAACACCAGCATTTTCACAAGAGAAAGGCCAGTCTAACTTATACAGAGGATGGATTTTTTTTTTTTTGAGACAATTAAAGAGCTGAAAAAATAGATAACAAGATGCGAATAATTAAGCAGTTCTTAAGAAACCTTTTGAGATGATGAGTAGGATACTAGTCTACAAATTCTGCAAGCTTGGTAAAGGTAGAAGAGCAAGTATTGTAGCTTTTTAAAGGATATAGAAGAAAAGCCTGTGGGATGTCAATTTGTAAGGAAAGATGATAGTAACAACTTTTTATAGCAAGAACAGAGATGTTGCTGGACAAAAATGTTCCCACACATCTTCACTTGCAATAAGCTTTTGAGTGTTGAATAATAATGGGTAGGATTTTATTTTACAGAAGATTTTAAAGAATTTTTTCCTTTTCCTTCAGGAGATCAGGTTGAAGAAGAGAACCTGACAAAAAAATTTACATTGATTTGTCAGCAAAAATTGAGATTTGTTTTGGATTCTTGTACCATTTATGATATATATGGGGCAATCATTAAAAATATTTTTTGGCTTTAAGTAACAATTCACAAAAACAGGAGTCTTCTAAAACATACTATATAAGAAATGTCAGTGTAAGCAGAGCACTGAATCCGTGTCCCATTTACTCTCAGGAAATTGTGCATAAGCTGCTAAAAATGCACAACATGTGTTCTGAACAGATATTTAGTGGGTAATATCAAAATAGAAGAAACTGAAGCTTGTGCTAGTATACCAAACCTGTATCCAAGTAGAATAAATAAGATAATTTTAAGAAATTAAATACAGCCATCGAGTTAATTAGAAAAGGTATAGAAAGCAAAGCTAAAGGTATTAGCTGAACACCATAGAACACAGGTGAAGAGATAAATCTGAGAATTCTTGTAAACTTTATGTCACAGAAATGGACAAGACAGAGCACAGCAAACATAAAAGTTCCAAAAGCTGTACTCTAGGAATCTATTAGGGCATCAGTCTTTAGACACTGACAAAAATTTGGAGTTTTGTTAGAAATTAGGTGGTAACATATGATCTTTAAATATTTATGAGAATGCATTAGTATTCAGACAGGATTAACTGATTTCCTGCTGGAGGTATTGGAAGCCTTTGGTGGTCAGATTTTTAAAAATCGGTGTGTTTATTTTGATTTTAATGACTGTGAACTCAACAGTTTGTTCAGAGTTTGATCAGATAGGTAAATTGATCGTGTAATTGTAAAAAAATTTCAGAGTATATCCTTTACACCTGATTATGCCATAGGAAATAAATCACTAAATGCAATCTCCTGGTTTTCTTTTTTTTTTTTTTTTTCTTGACACAAGGTTATATAGGGATTAGAAAATCTAGATAGAAATGAAAAATCCCTTTCTCAGTGCCTGGTCTTACTGACTTTTTAGCAAAAATATGATTAAATATTTACAATGTTGATACTAAGATTTTGAAATAACACTAAAATATTTACTACATAATTTATTTTTCTTTGTGCCGACAGCTGCTTTGTGCTATCAGTGATGAAATCACATATTATAGAAAAGGAGAGGCCTATTAGATCATCTCCTGTGTCTGCTTCCCTCCTCCAAAACCAAATAGCTCCTCCCTGCTTGGAATTTTCCAAATGGCCCCTATGTTTACATTTATCAACCTGAATTCCCTGTTTTTCAATACTATGGTTAAAATTTCTGTACATTTTAATAGCAAAAGCTTCCATAAGAAAAGCAAAAGAGCTTCTACCTTGCAAAGCTATTCAAAAATATCATCATTAAAACTTTTAACACCCATTTTCAGTTTTCCCAATGGTTAGAATCAGCAACAGCATAAAGAGATAATTGCTGAGTGACAATGGGATAAATTCAACCAAACGGCAGTATGCTAATGTTATGCAACGTTACTTTGTACGTGTATTTATTCATATAAGAGACCTTTCCTTTTTTACCTCAGACCAGTTTCATCAGTTTCTTGGTGGATGCTGTCATTTCTGAAAGGAATTGTCTACATGGTATTGCATGAGTCTATGTGTCTCTAAATGCTGATTTTTTCCCCCTCTTTACCTATTATGCTTGTCACAGGAGTCTCTAGCCTGAAATCAGCATAAATGAGTGTGGCTGGCACTGTGTGCATGCACAGTCACACAGCCTCATCTGTGAATCTGCAGCAATTAATTATATTTATAGTGAAATATCTGCAGAACATTTGCATGTATGAATTATGTATTGAGGAAAAAGCAGTACACTATGGTTTATGCATTTTTTGTTCTCATGAGAGCCCCTTTGTATCTGTAATATATGCTATGAAGCAAACCAGATTTTTATTAATTTGTCTATCATCTTAATGATGAAACATAATTTTAAGTAAAGACATTATTTTTAGAAGTGTTTTTCAAATAGCTATTTATCATGATTTTACCCTTACATTTTCAAATAAATTGTCCATTACTGTTTCATGTATTTTTTCTTTAACATTAAGTTCTTCTAGCAAACAGCAAGGAAAAATACCCCGATCATCAATGAGTGCAGGCCAGAGTTTAAGGCAATGAAGTATGCATGAAATACAAGCGTGATACGATTATCCCTCTTATTATGGTTATTACAATACATAATGAGCAGTGTCAGTCTGTTATCTTATCATTTTATTATTTTGTGGATTCACCCAAGAGTAAAATGTAAATGTAGTAGCAGAAGTAATGAGTCAATGGGCTGGGAAGCATGATAAAGAAATAATAAGAAGGTAGTATGCTGCAAAGACTATTCTGAGTTAGACTAATTGTATGCTCTGAAATTAATTATCTGCTACAAATATGACAGGTGGCTAAGTTAGCTGCGAAAGAAAACAGGACAGAATATTCAGAAAACCTTTTTTCTTTGCTGAAGAACTTTTGGAGACAATATTGAATTAAAGAATCATATACTAAAATTAATCTGCTTGAGGCTCCTGTTAAGAACTTATTGTTATTTTTCACATACTGTCCTAAATAGGGATGCACCAAATACAGCTTTAAATTTTTCGTGGTTTAGTTCCTGCATATGAATGACTAACCTTCACTTTCAGTGCACATCTGTATTTTTCCAAAAAGCAAGAAAAAATACCCAAGAAATAATAAGAAGTCAGATAATTTGTTTTTTAAAATGGTATAACATACAGTAGCTTTAAAGAAACACAAATAAATTTTATTAAAACCCCCATTTCTTTAATGATTGGGACAGAATTTATTGCAGCTCTCTCATGGTGTGACTATTACATATACTCCATGTGCCTGTTTGCTTGGGTAGAGCTTTGCAGCCTGGAGAAAGATTTCAAACATTAAAACTGAAATTATTTAAATCAAATCTTCTGTGAATATTGCTCCCTAATTATCCTAGTTGTTTACAGCTACCACAGAATTTTCACAGATTAATACAAACCATTAAAAACTAATAATTATTATAACACTTGAGGAGAATTCTAAGATGAGATTGTTTTTCTTACAAAATCACGGTCAGCATAGCCACGCACTCCAGTATTCCTTAATTCATTTTGCTGTAGAACAGTACTCAGCCTGGAATTATCTTAGTTAGAGAGGAGGAGGGGATTATATTATTCTTCAAGCTTCTGTTGCAGGAAACATATTAACATTCATTGACCTTGCAGTGGTAATTTGTACTGATGAGCATCATTATATGACTGGTATATTAAAGCAGCTTATTAGAGATAGGAAGCTTCCTATGCTATTCAGAGACACTGTTACCATTTGAGATGTGGCTGTCATGGAGTCTTTACATACAGGAGATATTTGGAACAGTGGAAAACTACCAGAATAGCCTGGCTAAGCCATCAAGTTATTGTAGCTCACAGCTCAACCTTTAAAAATCAGATCAGATGAAAAATTCACGTTGATACCTTTCTGGTAAATAGATATCACATCTTTCCAGTTTTAACCACAGAACTACCTTCTATTAGTGGATGAGTAAAAATTAAACAGTATAGTGAATGAGAAATACACGTCTGGGAGTACAGAGTCACTCTCCGTTCTGACCATGGAGATGCTGGCCGAAAATAGAACTGTGATTGCAGTATTCTAAATAGAGAGTCACCCTGCAAGCTCTTCTTAGGAGGTGCAACACATCTCATTACCACGTTTTGGAAGAAATATGTTCTTAACAGTGGATTTTCTTCTTGTATTGAGGCCATGAATATAATTATCACTTGATAATTTACAGTGTGCCAACTGTTTTACTGCATCTAGTAAGCAATAAAGCACTAAAGGGAACATGAAGTTTGTGGCACCTGCAGCCCATTAAAAGGGCACTATCAGAAACAAAATGTTTAGTTATCATGTAGTGCTTGGCTATACACAAGCAGCATTTAGGATTAATCTAGGGATCCTTACATAAACGACCACTAGCAACATAAGATGTTCAGGGAGTATATGTTCAGAACACAGAATACAGGAAGCCTTACCAATTTATGAAGGGAAATTAATTTTCTTCAAAAGTAGAGCATAACATCTCTGGCATGCCATAGGAAGTTATTTTTCCTAACAGTCTTCTCTGTCTTCTCTCTTGTCTCTCATGTTCTGAACACACCTCTACTAAGAAAAGTGTTTACTATGTAACCACAGATGAGAATATTTCAAATGAATAATTTCACTAATTAAATGAACAGTGAGGTACATAAAAAGAAACCTCAACTTTTATTTCTTAACGTAATTAAAATTTCCCTAAGATGAAGTAGTTTTTTAGCTAAAGCCATACAAAGTATTTGAGAAGTGCTAGGGTCACCTTTGTGTCGCCAGCTGCTGTGGCTGCGGGGGCCCTGCAGAGCTGCTCCTGCACGAGCAATCCTGACACCCTCCCTGCGTGCACTCCGTGCAGAGCACAAGCACCAGAGCAATCACACCTGCAGTGCAAACACATCCACTGAGCTTTAATCCTGCCTGCTCCAGGACTGCCTGACAAGAGGCCACTCAGGGAACTCACAGACCCTGCTCCTCGTTGTCCTGTTCATCTGAGGCAACTCACCTGCTTGCAGGGGGTGAGCTGAGAATTGTATGAACTGAGCTGGGTATAGAGAAGGAGAGGGATCCCTGAGGAACAGTATCTTTGGAAGCTGAGCTACCTTCTCCAAGACTGTCCTGTTGGCACTCACAACGTGCACAAGAAGCTGCAGGATCCAAATGCAGGCAGAATACCAGACAGTGCATGGAGGTAAAGAGAGAAGAATATCTGGAGGAAGGAATCTGGTGATACTGAGACCAGGTGGTTAAATGGAAATAAATAGAAAGACTGGTCGTGTTAGGGTCAAAAAGTTTTTAAGAAGAATAGAGGAGGCCTGAGAATTGGTTGACTGGGAGAGAATGATCTCAAGGTAGAACTGACCAAAAAAGCATTGCTTCAGTAAGTAAGCTGAAAATAGGAAGAGAACAGGAAAGCAATAGAACAGCTCAGACACGTTTGGTAACAGCCTGGATTATTGGCCACTCAGGCTATATCTCCAGTCAGAATATTGAGATAAGACTGACTGGACAAGTAGACTGAGACCTCTAGTGAGCTGGGCTTAATGTCAGGTGAAGGCTGAAAATGAGACCTGAAGGGGAGATGATGAACCAGAGTGAAGAAAGATGTGAAGGAAGAGGCAGAAGAAACCAGACCAAAAATAAGGATGAAGAAACTAAAAAGGGAGGAGAGAGGTGAGGCAAAAGAACCTGGAATGGTACAGGTAGTCCAGACGGGCTGGGAAACCATGGGATTAGTACCAGGAAGCAACATCAGGAAAAACAGGTCTCTCTGAGGAAGAAGATAAAGGCTAGGATGAGAAATTAAGTAGATTTCTTGGATGTCAAAGGACATCATGATGGAACAAAGAGATTGGAATACAGTGGAAATCAATTATATGTGTTTGCTGCTCTGACTGTTACCCATTACCAGATGCTCCATGCTGGAGTCGGTATGAACCCAAATGTTTTAAAATCTCACCATTTCTCTCTTAGCAACATCTGTAAATCCTAGCAAGCTCCTGTCCCACCCTACTGCTGTCCCTTCACCATCCACTAGAGCGTCCTGCTACCGGCTATGCCAGCTGAAGCAGCTGAGCAGTGCATCACAACTTCAATCTGGTAATGATCCAAGTGCACAGGAATAACAGTACGTGGACAAACCTTTACATTTTTCCTTTTAATTTTAAAGATTTTTGAAGTTACTTTCACAAGAATCTGAAAAGAGTGGCTAAAACCCATGCAATGGCAACCGCTTATATGTATTTTGGTGCAACTTTTTAACCGGTAATTCTTCAATACAATATTGTGAGCCTTTGGGCTTTTAAGAAGAAAGCAACACTAATGTGAAACATTAGAAGCATCCAGTAACATGGAAGATATTAAGTCTTATGGGTACTGCCTGTAGATAGTTTGTTCATGATTCACAGTTGCTTGTACTGAATGAGTCATCCTAAAGCGGATAATCAGCAATCTTCCAGCCATTTTCCTTTTCCACCAGCAAGGACTTTGTCGGCTTGAATTAATGAGAGGCTTTAAAAAGTAGCTGAGAGAAGAGAATTCTGTCTTTACAGAGATCAGTGTAAGTAGAAATTTATCTTTTTAAGAACTAAGTAACTCACTGTTGAATGCTTTTCTATGCTTTCTACTGAGAAACCAGTTAGGCCTCCCTTTTCAGAATGAGGTGCTCAGTTTACAGCAACAGCTTTGTACTTCAGCATTCGATGCAGGCATGTAGTACATGGAAAGTAGCAATTAGAGTTAAGTGAAAAAAGAAGAGACCCATATTTGTTACTCATGGTTGAAAACTGATTCAATTAAAGTCTGTTAAATTGACCCATTTTACACTAGGCTAACCCTGAATAGGGCTCTGGATAGAGTTTTTGGGTGTGTGCCAGAGGAGGGACCATTGAATACACACTTTCACATAGGAAGTGGCAAATACCCTGTAATGGGATGGAATGATATCAAGACCAGCTTTCCAAGAAAGAGTTTGAAGCTTAGCCTCCTAACCTTGCAGTAGTCAGAGAACAGTGTTTTTTCCTCCTTGCACATTCACTGCACAGTGCCAAATATTTTTGGATTTGTGAAAATGTATGCAAATCCTTACCTGACACTATTTCCTACTAATAAATTATTCTGGTTGTGCTTCTCTCCACACTTCTGTTCCTTTGTCCTTCTTATCGTGAGGCAATTGTAAGAGAAAAGCAAAAAGAATAGATTGTTAATTATAACAGACTGATTACTATGGAGATGTGTTAGCATCAACACAGAGCTGATCACGATCAGAAAGTCCTTTCTGTGGATGTTTTGTGGATTTTATAAAAATAATGACAAAATCAAAATGAAAAGAGTACAATTTATTGTTTTTTAAATTATCCTCAATATACTGGATAAAGAATGAACATACTGGACCAATAATCTGCAAAACTTGCCTTAAAAGAAAACAACCATTTCACAGATTTTTTTCCCTACTGCAACGGAAAAACAAGATAACCATATAAAAATAAGCCCTTCCCCCTCCCTCTTGTCTACAGTCCTATCTCAATCCTTTTAAGTGCTGAAAGAAAAGTCATTATTACAGAACAAGGCATCTTGTGAGTTTTCTAATTGCACCTGGTGCAACAGGGGCAGCTCTGTCTTCCAAAGTAGTGATGCAGCATTTAACTCAGTGAGCCGAATGTAGTCTTTGTGACTCATGGATCTTCAGCAGGGTTGTAGTGGGAATTGTTCTGTTCCAATAGACTTAGCTGTTTCTTCAGAATGCCACCTACTTTTATCATTTTAATTAATATTCCAAGGCTAACTTCCAACTCTCAGCCCTCAAGCACTTTCTATTTAATTTATCATTTATTGCTGTTGCAATATCTCTTTTGACGTAGTCCGTTGTTCAGATTACTGTTCTCAAAAATGTTTTATAAATTGCCCAATTTCCTAAATAACAGCGATCATTTTTCTTAGTTACACCTTAAAGGAGGAGCCATCATATAGAAGCATTTTCCACCTTTTTGTTGGCACAAAGGAATGGGAATTCCTCTCCTTTATGGACAAAAAGCAGCTTTGAGGCTTCTCCCAAACATTGCATCAAGAAGTTGCACTGCAGAAGCTTAAGTAGGAATAGGATTTTTTGTTATCACAGCAGTGAATCAGAACTGTTTGTAATATTTGCTTCATGGCAGCAGAGAACTCGAGTTGGATTATATGAAACTTATCACTGAGGAAAGCAAAGTAACAACAAAACTCAGAGCAAGAGAAGGAGATTGCTATTTCAGTGACACAGTTCGGAATAAATATTTTCTAATTCCTCTGTTAATTTCCTTAACTCTATCATCTTTGAGCAAAAGAACCAGTTTTCACTTTTGGAGGTTGAATGTCACGCCCAAAGCCCTCAGCTTTACTGTACTTTATAAAGGAGAAGCCTGAACTTTTTTGAGATCCATGCAAAAAAATCCCCATCACTGAGTAGGTACATGAATATCTGCTTCACATCAGAGCTTGGCTTTGCCAATTTCCAGGTACAAGGAGCCATAGCAAAAGTGCTATAAAGGCCCATAAATCTCTGCTAATATTTAGATACAAGAATATAATGAAATAAAACAGAAAATTAGTATCTGCAAGACTCAAACTATTAAGGTTCTTGTGTGTCTCCATATAAATTAGTCCCTTTCAAGTATTTAGCAGTAAAATAACACCATCTTTTTCTATCCTGCCCTTCCTCTGCCTCCAGAAGAGAGGCAGATATTGCGATAGATTCCTCTTTTATCCATTTTCTACTCCTACGAGTAGGAGTGAACGTATTTAAAGCCTGAGGTTAACCAAGATCAAAAATTCAAAACATTAACCTAGAAGAGTAGTTAGAAGGTACTACGAAGAAAGAGATTTACTCTTCCCGTCTCAGAGACATCCAAACACAAAACCTCAGAACATTCCACCAAAGAGAAGAGAAAGCCTCGGCTAAGCTGATGCTTTGCACACAACCTTGTGTTGGTTGCCTACACAGCGTCCCCCCTGCTGCAGTCTGGGTGGGCTTGTGCTCAGAGGAGCACAGAGTGCAGAGCACTGCAAAGGCTTTTTTTATCTTCCTACTCTCATTGTACTTACTCACTAATGTAAATATTTCCAAAACAATATCTGAATTGTACAGTCATAAATGCATAGGCTGGCAAATCTTCTCAGCTGCATCAGTCACTTCAACTACATGTCTGAAAATTTGGTTTGGATGAAAACATTTACAAGTCGAAGTTCTAAACTCTGTGCATCACCACACAGCCGCTGAAAATTCCAGCCCCAAATATTCTTATCGGATACACCCTACTGCATACTTTATTCCAACTGCATACCAATGAAATCTTCGGAAGAAAAACTGCAAGAATGAGAAGAGCCCTCTATGTTTTTCAAAACAGGAGATTCAGAGATAACCATTACTTCTTCAGTCTCAGGTTGTAAATATACATCCCATCACTGACTCTATTAATAGCTGTTAGGATGGATTATTGTTACAGCTGCTAATTGGGAGCTGGATTTGAACACTTAAACAGCTTTGTCATTGGTTGCCATCGAGTTATTACACAAATTGATAAAATACACCCATGTGGTATAGCTGCAGTAACATAAAACTCATTTTTAGCAACATAGCAGATTTTCTCCAGCATTTATCTTGCTGCTTAGCAGTTCAGAAGGAGCAAAATGGGACAGAGAACAGGAGGGAAATGCCCAGCGTGTCTGGAAAGCCTTTTTCAATCTTTGCATGTACCCAAGAGGTGAACACTAACACGGGTTGGGGACCCTGTTCTCCTTGGAGTGAATGCTAATTTAAATTTTTACTGTGATCTGATATGCTTTAAAATGCAGCAAATCCCTTATTTATAAGCATAAAGGCCATGAAAGGGCTTTAGAATCTAACCCTAGGGGGCTCTTCAAGTGCATGAACCCAGCAACATTTAACACTTACACTTAGTCTTGAACAGTTGCTTGAAAAGGATAGAGAAAAATACCTCGTAGATGCCCGCTTTTCTGAACTGTTGAGAAAGCTTCTTGCATGAAATGAAAAAAACATTTTCGTAAGAAAATGCTTTCTGCTACTGTAGCTATTGCACTTTGCTATTTAGAATTCACATTCCTAGAACAGAGCTGTTGCATACATTTTTTATGACATAATCTCTCACGTAAATGCAGTTCTTGGAATGCTGACAGGCCAATAAAGAAACCTTGCTGTATTGGGGGAACAAAAAACATATCAGGTCTAATATCAAAAGAGTTATTAAATGTCTCCTTTGATTTTTGTGATGTGAGTTTCCCCAAGTAAGTCCATAGCACTGACAATGAGACATTATATAACTATAAAAAGAAGATGTATTCTAAAAGCTGCAAGCAATTAAAAGGCAATGCATTCTTCAGCTAAGATTTGAAATACATTCCATGAAAAACAAGCATAAGAAATGAATTCTATTACGCTAATGTAGAGTCAGATAAGGTACCCTGGGATCAATAGTTATACTTCTGTAAATCCTGGGGCGAAATTGCTTCACTGACTTACATTTTGCTTCTGAAAGTTTGTGCTGCTCCTAACAGGTCTACAAAAGAGTCCTTTCATAAAACTCTGGTGATCCTCTGGGATGGTATTAGACATGACTATGGGGTGTTCCCAGCAGTTTGCCTTCCTTCCTCCCCTCCTCCACTGCCCAGGGTTAGCATCCAGAGCAGCCTCAGTAAAAATTATATTAAGAACCTTCGTCCCCGAGGTTCACAGCCAGACGTGTTAGCATCTGCTGCCATTGGTCTTGGGTTAAAAAAACATGCCAAATAGTGAACGTGGAGAACACTTGGAGGCTGACATGCAACAGGTATTTGCTTTTGCCTTCCTTGTTCCAAAAGAAGGATTCTCTCCAGCATGGGGACAAACTGTTTCTGGCACTGGGAAATGCTCAGAATATCCCTCCCTGCAGGAAACCCTTGCAGGGCTGATCTGCAGGCATCCCAAGAATTGTGGTTCTTGATAAACTTCAGTATTAATTACTGCAGCATTGCTCTGACTCTTCCTGAAACTATGAAGCACACAAGGACTACCAGAGCTGCTCATTTTCATTAGTGCTTCCTTCTTGAAAAATAAAAGAAAGCATTCTAATAGCACACAACTATGCAGCACATTCAGACACATCTAATTAGAAGCTGCCTCACACTTATTTCTAAAAAAATTTGTAATAAAATAAAAATAATTTCTGGTATAAATCCAGGCTACATGTTGCAGGCTGTTTGAAAAGGGAATACTTTCCCTCTTTAAGCAAACTATCTAGCTGCTATTTCCACCTGAAAGCCTTGGCAAGGGTAGGAGCTATCAGTACCTATTCTTTAGCTTTTTAACTTCTCCACAAAAGTAAATACTCAGTCCCATTTGAGCTCAGCCTCTTTGTGGAACCAGTCCCTCCTGAGCAAATTTACCAAACCAGTAAGCTATACCTTTCTCAAACAGAGTTCTCTCACCTGCAGTCCTTGCTCTGTTTTTCCCCTGACAGCCTACAAGTGAGGTCACTGATAAGTCACTGAGGACAGCAGGCAGCTCCAAGTCTGTTTGGGAGCTTTATAATGCTGTCCTGTTCTAGAAAACTAGAAACATATAATCCAGTCCCATCCAAGAACAGGAGCAATATCCAAAATGTGATATGACAATTTCATTAGCAGACCTAATCAGCAAAACCATCTTATGTATCATACCCACTAGTTAGTGAAAATCAGCGTTTTACCCAACAAGTATATGTATAATTATACAGAAGGAACATTGTACCAAACAATTCATTTCCATGCTGAAATATGTATAGATGTGGAACATAGGTTTTGCCATACCATATAAGACTGATGGTCCAGTGGTTCAGCTATCCCATTTAAGACAGTAGCTAGTACTTCATCTTCTGATAAAGAACCCCTGAAATGAACAATCGTGGATTTCACCATGAGAAAAAAGTCCTAATAACTCACCCTTAGTCAGTAAAGTCTGTCTAAGGGATCAGGAGAAAATGTAAAAGTTCGGTATTAAACATCTCATGAATTTGTACCGAGATTGAAGATGAAAAGGATAAGGAGATTTTTAAAAAAGCCTCACATTTATACTGCATGGAAAGACAAAAAATATTCATCCTCATCATGCAATCAAGTGGCAAGCAAAAAAACCTGACATTCATTCTGAATATAAACTGATTTATTTACATGGGACAACAAAATTACTATGAAGTGATATTAGCTACAATCCCATAATTGATACAATTAGAAAGCAGGAGGGCTCAGCAGAGGGGGCACAGCACCACCTGTCATCTTGCTTCCTGGACTGAGTTGGCTCAATTATCTTGAGTTTGGCAAAGAAGAAATACACAGCAAGGGAGGTGTAAAACATCCAATTCATCTCATCTCAGCCACATAATTTACAAATTAAGATTAAAATTCAAGGCCTGGATGATTCATAAATCCTTAGGGCACTTGAAACTGTTGTGTAAGAGAATGCGAATAACAAATACAGGTATGTAAGATTACTTGATATATACATATAAATACATCCTAATTTATTTTGTAAAGTTGGAAAATAAATTAAAATGAGTGGTTCCAAGTACTGACATGCCAGCATTTATATCTCTGTGCCAGATTTATATATTACTTTTGAACAGTATTTTTTTCCTTTTGCTCAAAGTATAATGGTTAGGTAATTGATATTTGTATAATTTCATGGAAGTAAAATGTACTATGCATAAATGAGGAATTACACTCTGATGAAATCCTATTCTTTTAAAATAATTCAACATCTTGTTACGGAGTGCAACATGAATTCATGACTCAGGAACCTCATTCACAGCACTCTTTTGCCTTAGACATGGTCTGAAAGACTAACTTCTAATCACATGGAAGGCCTATCATATGACAGAGACAACAAACTGCTTCCCAATTCTGTAAGTGTAGAGCAGGCTTTGCTCAGCATTGTCCATGTTTACTCCATGCCTATTCTCAGGGGCTAAAAAGGAAATGCTTCATTCCCATATATGTTCATTTTACCGAAAAAAATTCCAACAATACCTTTTCTTCCCTCCTTTTCAAAACTACCAGATTAAAACATGACAGAGCTAAAATGATAAATGAATATTCTGTCCTGATTTTCACCAGAACCTTTTACTTAATACTGCAAACATAAGTATGTAGACAACAGGCTAAATCCAGCCTGGGTTTAAAAGCTGATGCAATTTATCCAGTAGCTTATCCTGAGTGGAAATTAAAACTATGTACTTTATACTGGCTTCTTATTCAAATGTCAGTTGATAGCTACTCTTACATTGCACTTCAAACTACAACGACAGAAATCTAAATCTCACTGAAAGAAAAAAAGATATCCACATTGCTCATTGTCATTTGACCATCAAACTGCAGATTTTCTCAGAAAACAGAAGTGTTGTATGTGCCAACTACACAGTTGTAAACACTTAAGAAAATTCTTATGGAAGCATAGAACGGGGATCCTTATTAATTTAAGACTTCCTTGATTTCCTTCAAGTCATCATTCATTCTCATAAGAACATATTCTACAAACACATTTTAAGATGATTGAGAGTAATTGCTTACCTCAATGCAAAAGTGACGTGTAGATATACAGGAAGAATTACTTTTATTCACTGAAGACTGATTACATGGAACATACTGTGGTTCTTCATATAATTTCTTGACAAATTATTTAGTCCAGGCTCCTTCTGGAAGCTGCATTTACTTATTTTTCTATATCTGTCCTTGAAAAATATTATTTAGAAACAAGAAGAGAGTTTCATGCTGTGAAAAAGTGAAACTCTCTACAGAGGCTTTTTGATTTTTCTGAAGACTACTTTGCTTGAAGTTGTGGATTTTCATCCTATTTGCCAGCTGGATTATTTTATCAGTGAAAACTCAGTTTAGGTGGTTCAAACAATAATTTGTACATGGAGAGTTTACTCAGGTTTTTAGTAAGGATAAGCTGTGGAGAGTGAGGCATGATGTTGCGAGATGGATTGTCTGACGCAGTTGTACTACTCACCAGAATAAAAGCTAATTCTCAGTACAGACTATGCAGAAGTTATTGCACAGTATGAGCTCAAGTTTCCAGTAAGGATAAGAAGAAACTGGCAATAAGTCTTAAATCTGGTAAGGTTTTATCAGTTCCTTTTGCAGGGCTACTTAGAATTTCACTCTGTGGAATATTTCAAGCCTGGCAATGTTTTGAACGGAGCAGCTTGCAAAATCAAGTTTTAGTTTGGAGTTTTATAGGCTGATAGTAGGGAAACTGTAGCAACACACTTCTGAAGAAGTGGTATTCCATGAAGCACATGACTGAGAACAGGACAGGAAAGAACCCGAGAGTTTCTGAATTTTATCTCCCAAAACTGAAGCCGATGAACCATAATATTCCAAAGTCACACAGCTGGTATGCTCTGGGTCTGCTTGCTCTTAGCCCAGTCCTGCACCATCAGAAACACCTGTAAGAGGCAGTGCTGGAGCCTCTGTCATCTCTATTACAGATCTTTCCTGCTCCATCTTTCTGTATCTGTTTGTGATTCCACCTTTTGCTTGCATGTTGGGCTTCTAGAGCAGATATTGTTGTATTGAGAATACATGGTGGCACTATAACAAAACACAGTGAAATTACCAAGGGGAGACCTAGTCTGTGATCAAATAGCCAAGGTATTACAATAATACCAACAAAATAACTAGATAAATAGATGTGTGAATGCAGGTAAATGCTTGTAACTGCTTCCATATTGTTTTAGTATAATACGTTCTACTAAAATGCCTTCAGATTAAATGGTGCTTTGTATAGGCACCAGCACTGGGCTGAAGTTTTGCTAAATTTTTAATTTATTTTTCTAATGGCTAGGAAACCAATAGATAGATATTGTTTAGAATGACCCATCTATTTTAGGACTGCAGTTACTAAATTAAAAGGAAAAAAAACCGCACAAAAATACTGAAAAAAGTTCCTTATATCTTCATCCCCCTCAAAATGAGTACCTATGGAAAGATAAAACCTGTACAGAGATAAACCCGGATTTCTTACAGATTTCTCTTCTCAGTACTCATGAGTTGTCACTCATGTAAGCATACAATGAACACTGAATACATGTAGGTAGGACAGCTGTGACCTGAGGCCAAAACTCTTCTCTGGACATCTTAAGGGAGATCTGTGTCTTTTTTAGGGTTTTCACTTCATGAAAAAAGGCTTCCAAATAGAACACTGAATAGTGCACTGAATCCCTGCTGAATGAAAGACTCTGATCTTTATGTCTGAAGAACTTTGGGCAGATTATTTTGAAATGGTCAAAGGAACTATTTGACCATGTTGTAAGAATGGATTCCATATCTCTGTGGATTTCCACAGAAGAAGTGTCCCTCAGAAACAAGAAAAGATTCATTAAAAATGTGAAAATCTGTGACTAGAAGACACAGAATAAAAAATGTTGGGCATAGATCAACAGCAGCATAACAACACTCATTAAGATTAGATGCACTTTCCACATTCCTCCACCTGTCTGAACAGAAGAGAATGGGAGAACAAAGAGTAAAACCCTGGTTAAAATTTATAGCACAGCTATCTTCTTTGTAAGGTACTCAAACACTCTATAACACTTGCAGCTGTCAAAATGCTTAGGTAAATTGACTGATCAAGTAGGTCAGAGCCATTAAATGGAAGACACATTGAAATTAGCAGTTACATGTTTCACAAAGGCTGCAAGCTAATGTTGCTCTTTAACAGCCTCATCCATCAGTGGTCATCCTTTGTTAGAGGAGGCCACTCTCCAGCACTTGTATGTAAGGTGTGTATTTCCTTCGTTTGTTTCTCTACGAATTTTCATAAGCTAAACCACTTTTTAGCAAGGAAGGAAGTTTTATGTATTGTAAATATTTTAAGTTGTTTTCCCTGTACTTTTTTTTTAACCCATCCCTAATTTCTCTGCATAATATATTTCAAAATAAACAGGAGTTTTAATACTGCAGTCATCAAATTACTTCGGTTACATTTATACATATCTGAATATCATCTGCAGTGCTTTTGGGGATTTAGAGCATTTTTAACATGCCCAGAAAGTCCTATCTAGCTACCTGTGCCTAAACTGTCAATGCAAGGCACTAGTTTAGGCCAGGCCCTTTTTATTCTCCTGAGTCAATCGTAGTACACGACCTTTAAATTTCAGTTATCTTCTCCATTTCTCCTTTGCTCCTCACTGAAACTACTTAAAAATACTTGGTTTTGTTTTCATTAGGTTGTCAAAAATCTGCTTCAATATTTAATAATAAATGTTGTTTTAGAGATTCTCAGGTGAGTTTGAACGTGCATGCGAACACTGGTTTTGGAATAGGACGAATTAAGCATCTCTCCAGTATTTCCAAGTGTTCCCATCTAAGCATAAAACATTGCTTTTTGAGTAATCTTTACCACGGGGAACATGAATTTGTTCTGTTGGAATTCATGATGCAATAAATGTGTTATTATCTGCTACACCTATACACATGTGCAACATGGAATTAAAATTGCTCCTGTGTCTCAACCATCACATATACATGCACAGGTGTGCAGTGTTTATGCATATAAATTTATGCCATCAAAAAAAATCATAATATATACTATAATTCTTCGCTGAGTATATTTGGCCTTCATTCTCTGCTACTTCCATTTAAGGCTGTAGTAGTGAAGAGAGCTATATGGAGTTTCTGCCCAAATTACCCACAGGATAAAGTAGTCTATGTTGGAGCAGCCAGATATGTTCCTTCAGAGACTCCACTGTAGCTGAGAATTGCTCAAACAGTCTGTATTACTTGTTTTGCTTGGCACAATCTCCACAGCTTGGAGCTGTAAGAAGAGAAAATAGAAAGTGTCTTGGGAATGAGCTGTGCTGATCCTAAGTCTCGTGAGGACGCCTCAGCACGAAAGAGTGACACTCCGCGAGAATTCTCGGTGAGAATGCTCAGTGCGGCCTCAACACCAGGAAAGAGGAGAAGACTCTTACTGGTTATGAGTTGCTGCTCCAAAGAAAGGAAATATTGCCTCACTGTTCATATGGATCTGACCCAACAGCTTTAACATTAATATGGTCTCTTCATTAAGGGCAGCTAAGGCTTATGTCCTTAAGTTAACTGTGGGACTCACGGCTGCAAGGAGGGACCTGCAGATCGGTTGCACAAAGAACACAAGTCACAGATGTGAGTATACACACAGCTAAACACATAACACACATGAAAATCAGTCTTCTTCTCACAACCATGTAATTAGTTCACAGAACTGTCCTTGAAAAGGATAAAGGCTTCCTTCACACATGAGAATATCCTATTTACTATCAATTTTTTTTTGATTCTGTGCAATTAGCATGCTACCCTTCTACTCTGCTTTAATTAACAAGGTATCTTAGTCCAAAGACTGCAATCCTAGGGTTCTTTCAAACTATATTAGGCAGCTAAAATATGAAATTAAAAGAAAACAGAGTTCCAGCCAACAGAAACAAGTGACTCATTTCCTTGTGAAAACACACAAGGTTTATGTTACTCTGGCAACGACGTTCACCATTCCAGAATAAAGTCTCTTTGCTCCCTTCAGAGCTTTTATATATTCCTGTTACAATCTATGTTCCACTGTGACCTGACATTGAACCAAGTTATTCAGTTATTCACAAGAGACAGTAAGTTATGCTTTAATTTAGACAGATTCTAAATCTACCCCTTTGACAATGAATCAATAAATACATATATTCTTTTTCATGGTGAGGATTTCAGAGCAGAAAAGTTATTTCTGGGGCATATTGGTGATATGTGCCTTTTCAGAATTGTGTGTTGCCATGATAAACTGGAACGGCTGTGGCTGCATTCACACATCCCTGCAAGCAACAAACACATCAGCATTCCAGCTGCTGGTTTTCACAGGGAAGTTGATTCAATTGTATTACATTTGTCAAAATACAAGTTAGGAAAAAAAGCCACGATTTATAATCTCATTGTGAAATTAACCACATGTGTCAGGAGAACACCAGAAAATAGGGATACAGAAATTCTGCCCTTTGGAATCCATGTGAAAAAAGGTTTTTTTAGTAGAGAAGATTCCTTATGTGGAAAGTCATAACCCTTGTGCAGTGCAAAAGAAGTACAAAATTCTTGTTTGAAACCAAAACTATAATTTGGTATTTGTTACTGATTTGCTTCAAGACAAGAAATGTCCTTAAAACTTAGATGAGAAATTGCAACTTAACTGACAAGGCAAATTTTCTGCTTAAATTTTGAAGATGTTGCCCTTCTATTTGGAGATTTCTCTGGAGTTAAAAAGGAATTCAGGAGATTTTGTCTGCTAGAGATCTTGCTTTCCTTGGTCGGGTAGTAAACTTCAGTCTTAAAAGAAGCATTTTCATGGGAGACTGTGAACATTAAAAGTTCTAAAATACTGTGTAGGAAAACTCCCACAGAGCACATGATGAGCAGAAATATATTGCCATAAACTTCTGTGGAGTAACTGAATTTGAAAACCATATGCCAGAAAATGAAGTTTTATGACATTTATGTGAATGCATAGGTGTTTGGCTGAATGGCTTCCCTTACCCATCTCTAAGATTTTTGTCACTCATGTACAGCTCTGTCATGTAAATTAAGTTTTGGGAAACTTCCTTCAAAGTCCCTGAAAGCTTTGCTGTTACCCTTTGAGGGACCTGGGTTTGGTCCCTGTCCCCTGAAAGTAGCAGGGAAGAACACACAAAACACCACTTTGTGCCCAAGTAATAAAACATCTTCATTTGTACTCAGATTTTCCCCACTTCGCTATATTAATATTAAGCTGAAGATTCATAAGAAGAAAGTAGAACATTAAACTGAATTTGGATAAAGATAAATGCTCTGAAAAGCTTTCCTTGAAAAACTATTGCCTCCTAAATAAAACCTTCCCAAAAATCACTGACACTTTTAAAATGCTTCCTGGGCTTGGCTAGAATCTCATTAAGTTACTGATCTTCGTGATGACTGACAATGAATTCTATGATTAAGCTGTGGAACCCTCAGCCATGAGCTACTATTAAAGCCAAACGCATAGCAGAATTCAAAGCACAATTACACATCTTGATGCAAGTTCTTGGCTCCTGTTCTTTCTGTTGAACATTGCTGAGACAGCACAAAAAAGATAGAAAGAAGATTTAAAGGGCCAGATGTGCATTCCCTGACGCTGAAAAGTCTTTAACTGAGGCAAAGTTGAAGATTAGAATAATGCCACCCAACCCTAATTTTAGTTTCTAAGAGATGGCTCAGGATTGAAAGATGGCAGGGAGGTGGGTACCACGTGATCCCCAGCTACCTCAGATGCTGTGTCTCACATGGCACACCTTGTAGACACTTCTACTCTCACCGCTTGTGGAGGGCATTCTGAGCACTGCTGAAAAAAACAGGGATTTGCACACATATAAAAAAAGAGGATTAGATGGGATAAATTCAATGGAGGCACACTGTTCTAAGACTTACAAATATATTACAAAGCAAAAGCTGCCTGCTAGTTAGCTGTTAAAGATCAAGATGAAGACTCTTTTTCTATGATTTCCTACTTGCTTCAGCGAAATACCTGGAACTGGTCATAAACAGAGGCAGGCTACATATCTGGAATCCTGGAGGGATTTCAGGTATCTTTCCACATGGCAGTTCCTCTGCTGCAGTTCTGTTATCACATAGCAATGCAATGCCTTCATAGAGATAAGGAATGTAAGAAAGAATATTTTGCCTGCTTTTCCATGTTTAATTATTGAAACAAACAAGATATAGCAGAGTCAGGTAAAAAAATGCTGGTTTATGAAAGTCATTAAAGGGAAAAGAGTTCTTTCATACTCTAAGATCCCACAACACTGAATACTGCCATAAGCATTCTTGGATATTACAAGGCATTGAGAAAGTACTACATAATCAGCATGTGCTCCAAATACTTGTTATAAAATATGCATAAGCTGTAATTGCCTGTGAAAGCTGAATGTTGATAAGAAGAAGTAATAATTGTGGTTTTGGCCTTGATCCTTAAAAAGACGTCTCACACTAATAAAATACAGTAGCTAATACAGAAATCATTATTATCTTATGAGAAATGTAATAATTCTGCCTAGACTAAATTGACAGACTATATCCACAGTATATAAATGTATTAAAATAGATAAAATGGCGCCAGTTTACATGAGGATGATACATGACATTCATTGCTATAAACTCACAAAACTGTAAAAATAAATTTCATCTTAAACTGTCACATGCTGAATACCAACTCCGTTATTCAGTTACTGTTACTGGAACGTGCTTCTCCTAGGACCCAAGTACACAGAAAGAAAACATTGTTTGAGTGCAGTCACTGGCAAATGACAACAGCAAACTCTTACATTGACATCTCTGATTACAGCATGAGGTTCAGTATGATTAGCAATAGCTTGCTCATTACTGTCATTTTTACATTTCTTTATATCTTTCCAGAGTATATGTTGTCAGGGCAGTAAATATGCTAATATGCTAAAAAATAGAAGACCATGGTGTACAGCAGCTGTTTTTCACATCCACAAACCTCCCTGCAGCATTATCCACAATTTACCTATTCCAAGAAACAGAATTGCTGTGCGAGTCACAGTTATGGCTGGAGAGGAGATTTCTTAAATGTACCTTCCAATATGAGGGCAGAGACACACAATAAGTGTCTACCCTCGAGAAGCCTGCACAGGCAGAACAGTATTGAGGTGACTGCTTCCTTTCGACCTGTTTTGCTGAGGAAACAAGCTGTTACTTTTTTACTAGCTGGGTTATTTGGGTTTTGTGGACTTGTTTGTTGTTTGGTTTTTGTTGTCGTTGTTTTTTGTTTTTTTTCCCCAAGCGTCAGGTAGCATTGCTAGGTACAATAAATTGCAACAATCAAATGCACAGATCAGAAATATATTACATGTGGATCCTCCTGGGTCTCCAACCACCGTTTTCCTTTTTTTTTTTTTTTTAAACACTTCAAAGGACTTTTCTTACCTGCAAAAAGCAGTTCTTTTAACAGTAGTTTTTGTTGCTTCTACAAAAAACAAGGACACAGGGAAATACATTTTTCTTTCCCTGATTTAAATAACATGCTAAGTTCAGTTGTCAAAAGAATGTAAAAACAACATTACTTGTGCCCTACAGTAAACAGAGCCTTGAGTGAAAGCTTGTCTTGGACAGAATATGCACATACAGCTTGGTTCAGGAGTGCCATTGGAGTCACTGTTATGAGGTTTGGGTCTTTGCATGGATTTGTGGTCAAAAGAAACTTTCTGCCAAAGCAACTAGTAACCAAAAACACCCAACATTAGCTATTTGAGTGGGTCAAAAATCTTGACTATGCTTACTTAAAACATTTGATGGCTCTTCGTACCTTTACAGGCAGGAATAGTATCCTTTGGAGATCAGTGTCTGAGTACAGGAGGAGGCTGTTTCCTCTGAGGACTCATGTCAGTACTACGAACGCTGAAGAAGCTGCAGCCTTCCCTCGGTGCTCAGAGTCCCTGGATGTGAGCAGCTGTGACTGTGCCCTGACTGCCTTCCAGCTAAAGCACCTGTCTATCCATCCCATGGAATCCAGGGCATGGAGAACGTGTCTGTGGAGAAAGTTAAAGTGCCCCTTGGCCTCACTGGTTTTTACGGAGCTCTGTGCTGTCAAGTAGAAGAACCCCAGCTCTTTCTGAACTGGCTAGCTGGGAAGTAGGCAGGTAGCTGCCTGGAAGCAGAAAATCACGGAGCTCTGTGTGGGCGTATCGCCCTTGTGAGAAGCACTTTCTTTTGGCTGGACCTCCTACACAGTCAGAACCCATCTGTGGAGCAACTGCTGAGGGCTGGGAAGGGAGCTGTGCTCACCGTACTCTGCATGGAGGAAAGGAGCAGTTGGCAAAACCTCAGTAGAACAAACCTCAGTAGAACAAACCTCACGATGAAGCTGGTGTTAACCTGGGATTCTTTACTGAAAGTGAAGTTTTGACAGTTAAAAACAGGACTGGAACCCAAGAACACTGCTATACTTACCTTTCGGATTTTGGGGTGGGTTTTTTTTCAAAATGTGCCTTTGTATTGGTTACTGTTGACTGCATATATATTCAGCACACTGCCAAGAACTGACAACAGTTTTTGGTGTGCACCCTGACAGCCATTCTGCAGATTCTCTCCTATGATTTATTGAGAAAGTGCCACCTGCTCACACTAAATAAAGGGTAAAGTGGGCACGGATGGGAAGAAAAGGCAGCTCAACAATTGAAATAATCTCATTATTCCTTCTGAAGTGTAGAAGGAGTTCGTAGCAGAGATATGGAGAAGGTGGACAAAGACTTTAAAAAAGGAGAAATAATAAACAAAAGAAGAAAGAACTTTGAAATCTAAGAACAAGGAAAATAGAAAAGGAAATACAGGATGGGTAAGAGGAAAAGAGATTTGCATTAGTAGCAGATAAGAAAAAATACAGGAAATTTATTTTTAATGGGGGAGATAACAAAGAGGAAGAAGAACTGAAGGAAAAAACAAAAGAAAACAAACAAACAAACAGGAAGGATCTGAGAATACATTTAGTAATACATTAGCAAATAATATGAGGAAAACTTCTGTAACTTAATAGAAGCCAGTATTCCCTGACCCAGCCCTGTTTCAAGTCTAAAAAAATACAGGTCATTTACACAGACTATCTTTTCAGCTGGTAAGCGCTCACCCAGGCTAAAGCAGCTGATGTTCTCCTACAGTGCAAACAGCATCTGAGTCCAGTTTTGATCCACTAATATCCCAACTTACATTCAGACCACCATGAAGTCATGTTTTCAAAAGCATCAAATGCAGATAAGTGCTTGTGAAAAGTCTGAGACAGGAGTGGGCTAGAAGAGGTTGGATACCTGACCTATGCCTACAGATAAAAACATATCTGTAATCAGTTTTCTTTACCTTGAACTGCACTTCTTCAGTACTATGAGATTATTTCTAAAAAACTTTCTATGTCTTTCAGAAGGAGACTTCTGTACTGCAGTGATGATATTCAGGTTCTACCCAGCAAGGCACGTAAGGAAAATGATGGTTTTGAGTTTATCAGTGATTACTCCACAGGTTCCACAGACAGCTGGCTATGGCAAGTCCACATCAGTGTGAGGATCAACCCACAGAAATAAACATGTATAAAGCTCCTGCTCTATGACTCATGCAGATTCACTTACCATAATACTGAGCTGAGCAAAACAGGCAGCAAGACTTGATGAATGCTTGCCTTTGTATTCCACAGAAATTCGCCTGCATAAATATTTTATTTAGTTTAAATAAAAATATCTTAAAATGTTTTCTCTACTATTCTGTTCAAATGGTATTTGGTCCATAAAATGCTAACTGTAAATTCACATCTGGCTAAGCTCAACATTTGTCCTCGTGCTCTTCATTTTATTTTTTCTTTAAGGGATTTTGAGTGTTAAGGATGATAAAGTGCTGACATTTATGGGAACATTCAATTTTTATAGTTTGTATTTGATAAAAGTATATGATTGAACTTTACAAATAAAATCCCTTCATGCTTCAGCAACTCTAGTTTATAATGGGAAGTCTAACATACTATTTTCTACATTTTTTTTATTATTTTGAGTAAAAGAAATTAGATAAAATCCCACCTCAAGATATTCATCATCTGGGTAGCAAACAGAGAATAGATCAACTACAAATAAGATAGGATCCTGGTATAAGAATCCAGAAGCGAATATTTTTAAAACACCAGTTGATGTCACATTACAATTGCTCATCAATTGGCAATGATTGCTGCATGTCAGCTTCGTGTAAATAAAGGACAATTATTCCTCATGCTTTCTCTTTATGATAACTGTCATGAGAACATTAAGAGTACAGAATGTATATCTTTGAATTTGGAAATGTACCTTTCAGAGGAAAATGTAAGAAAAATCATTGCAAATGTAAAAGTGTAGAAGCATCACTATGCTGTTTTCTATGCTGCTTGGGGGAATTCCAAGTGTTAATCCAACAAAACGATAGGATGGGGTTGATATGGTTGTTGTTGATATGTCTAATGATTCTTGAAGAAGATGGAATTCTTTAACCTAAAGTCAATAGTGAGCTTCCAAGCAGCTGGGAGAGTTCTGATATTTATTGGAGCTTTCGTATTTTAAAAATGGCTCTCTCAATGCAGTCTGTATGTTGCTTATTATAGTCTGGTTTTCTTGCCCCTTGAATGTGGTTCCAAATACTCCTTAGATGTGGAATTTACTCTTTACAGGGGTTCAAGCTCTGATGGGATAGGAACACACAATGCAATTCAGTTAAACCTCTCTTTCCTTACTGAGGGATAGGCACAAAACCCCAAATGTCACTTAGAGTCTTATTTAGTTAAAATACTGGAGTTTGACCTGGTCTTAGTGTCTGTCTCTTGAGGAAGACATAAGAATATAATGTCCTGAGCATCTGAACAAAATGGATTAGCTTTGAGAGAGCAAATACATTTAAAGGTGGAATTGGATTTATGCTCCAGCTACTCTGTGTGATGTTGCATTGGCAAACTGTGTTTAATTATGAAGTCATAAATCTGTAAATTTATGTCTACAGATAGAGTCATAAGATCTGCAGGTTTCTGATCCTTTTCAGAAAATTGACTTTTTGAGTCGAAAAGGAATTCCTGCTACAGTAGAGTGCCTTTTTAAAAAAAGCATCCTTCAATCCCACTCCCACCAATGATAGCTCTATATTTGCATGATAGAGAGTTTACTGAGAAATAAACTCCACAATTCCTAGAATCAGGCAAAGGCAGGTATAGTTCATTCTGCAAATGGCCACATAAGGCTTCCAGTCACGTTTTCAGGCAATGCTTCTAGTAACTACTAAAGAGTAAGTTAGTGGTATGACAAAGTAAGAGCACTTGTCATTCCTTGTGTTCTAGATTGTCATTTTCACCAATTGTTGTGCTTCGAGTAAGTGATTTTCTGCACTTGTTACTCTCTCCAGTTCAAAGGAAGATGTTTTGAGTGGGAAAAGCAGCATTTAAACAAATGTTTTCTTCAGTGTAGAGAAAGAATGGTGACTTCTGAGACAGAGCAGCTTGCAGTAACTAATCTCCATTATATGTTGTAATGGAGGGAAATGGCCCTGAGGTGGTTACGTGTGAATACCGACAGTCTGGGAGCATTATCTCACTGCAAGGTGAGAACTGCAAGCGCAAGAATCAGATCTTGCATAACGATTCCTTGTGACTTCCACAAAGATAAGCTGCACAGTGAGTCGAGGTGGCAACATGACAAGTGCTTTACTTCAATTTAGCTTTACCACAGAATTCAGTAAAATAAGGTAGGATATGAAAAATACAAAGATCCCACTAATGTAAATGTCAGTAATAGGATGACTTCCTTCCAGATATGTACACAGAGACAGAGATACACAGGTACTCCTATATGCAGATGATTCATCCTGGAATAACTGCCCAGATAAATACAGGCAACTTGCTGACACAATCTTTTCAGAGTGCTGCCATTGCAAGAGTCATCTTCTTCTTTCAGATTGAAAAGGCTCCATTACACATCTTGATTTGTGATGAAGAATGAGCCCATTAGACTGGTGTCAGAGAGCAGGGCCTCTTTGGATTGCCAGAGAGATAAAGAGATACTAAAGACCTACAGGATGTTTACAGAGAACAGAAAGCAGGGATTGTTCTAGCTGAGCTGCTGAGTTTTGTTCTAAGCCCAGTAGAGACAGCATAGCCTGAAGAACTTGTGCACCAACTTACAGCAGTATAACTACAATGACATAAATAGAATTGCAAATCAGAATTTTGCCTAAAACCCATTAAAAATACGAACCTTGGGAGCCATGCCAATGCACCCGTTTGTAAGATAAAATATTTTATATTTTAGACTTATATTGAAAGTCTTCTACTGTTTGAATTTTGCACAGCTTGAGAAATTAACAAAACAACAGTCCTAGGTTGTATCTCTGCTCAATTTTAATTAAAAAGTTATGACTTTTTCGTATATATATATATATATATATATAATACATGTTAATTACACAATATGTAATAGCAAAAACTAGTGTGTTAGTAGCTTTCTCAAAAAATTGTACTTTCCTGAAACAGAACTTTTTCCAGAGATCTTGCATATACTATAAATATATTTCCACTGCTTAATCGCTAATTTGCAAGCCTGATTTTGTACTGGTTTGGAATTCAGTATTTTCCCTCATTTAAGATCAATGCTGAACACAGAACCCCAATGGAACAAAATTATTATTCAAAAAACCTTAAAAAGCAGGGGAAGCCCTTTGCCATTTACATCAAATGATGGTGATTGAACCATTAGATAAAAGCAAGAAGATGAAAAAATAAAGTGATTGCTTCACTGCATCTTTTGAGCTATGAGATGGTGAGTTCATTAATGAGAGTGGTGAGAGAAAGAACAGAATCTTCATACCAACCATTTCAGAGTTTTTAATTTTTTGAAAGCCCTGTGACATAACAATTTTGCAATAGTCAGCTTTCATTTAATGATGGCTCTGGCAACCTTGAACAGTTATATACACTTCTTATCATCATAAAGTTTCAACATATTGTTTCATTTGCCAATATCTAACCAAAGGATAAAACAAGAGATGGGCTCAGACAGTGGGGAGAATAAATGTGAATGCTTTGGTTTCAAGGTGTTCAAAACAAGATATCTCAGAAGAAAATTTTAGTCTCTGAGTAGCTTGTGCTCTTGGTCCCCATGGACTGCCCAAGAATTTATATTTCTTCATTTTATCAATTTTAGTAAAAAAAGTGTTCTACACTGTCACAATCCAGTATTTAAATAGATAGATAGATAGATAGATAGAAAGACAGATAGATAAGTAGTTACACATAGATTGTGTTTATGCTTCTTGTACATCCAACCACAGTTAAAATTTTATTTATCAAAGTAGAAGTAATTCCTCTTTTGGTGGCTACAGTATGCAATTCATTTAAGAAATTCTGTTCATCTTTGGAATTACTCTTTTTGCTCATATGTCATACAGTCAAGATATATTTAACATCTTTGCTATAAACAGTCCTATGGGGATGAGGATGTATCTTCTAAATTAGTAGAGTTTCAAGCACTCATGAAGTTACAAAAACACATCTCCAGTTTATTTTTTCAACTTGTTTTATGAATCACAGTGGGTTTTTTCTGTACCATAGTGGGAAAAAATAGCAGAGAACAAAGAATCAAAGTTACAGTCAGATTAATAAAGTGACACCATGTAACTTTTTGCTTATGCATAAAGGTAGGTCAAATTTACTTGTTGTTTATTTAGCCGGTTTCATTTCTCAGGTCACAGTAAAACGATACCAGAATCTTTACAACTGCTCTCCAAAGCATTTCCCACTATCCAGCAAAAGGATAGTTATTTGACCAATCTTTCATCAAAACAGACCTACAGCACTTTGTTTACATTACCAACCACAGGGGCTCTAACAGCAGCCTTTGACAAAGACACGTTGCTATGTAGGTTCAATGCATTTGGTTTCCTTATCAAAATTAACTCTTTTTATAGATGCAAGAACCAAATGTGCAGATTAAAAAGATTTTGCACTCTGGAATAATTTGGGCCAGGTTTTAACTTTTCTTAAAACAGTTCTAATCTGGTGGGAACTTCCTCTAACTTGTAAATAGCCTTTGAAAATAGTTAGCATTCTTTGGCAAAGAGACAAAAATAAAATAGCTTGGGCCGGGTTTTCAAAGCGTGTGTACATTTTTGCACGCCCTCTCTGTTTTAAGAACTTCAAATACATGATTTTGACAACTCATCAAAAAAACAAGGAGAGGAATGGATGCTTGCTTCACGTTTTTAGAATTAGCACCTAGGAAAGTTACATATCCTATTACCTTTGTTAAGAATAAAACCATTGAGAAGTATGACACTTGACATCTGAGGTTTTTACTTGCTATTTGTAGGAACACAACAGTATAGCACAGGACCACCACTGATAACTGCCTCAGATGCATTGTTTAAACCCATCCAAATCAGAAAATTTGCTACTTTCTACTAAAATTTAAACTACTTTCATCCCATAAACTCAATACTTTTCTCACATGATTTTTCAAATCAGTGATGGTGACTTTTATATCTAATACATGAGAAGCCCGGATTGTTTATTTGATTGCACTTAACTCAGCAAATAAAGTAGTCATTAATTTATCCAAGCCAATAAACATCTAACTTTACTAACTGGAAACATAAGTCAGATTTAAGCAAGTCTTTCATATTAAAAAAAAAAATAAACTGAACGGAGTGAAACATTTATGTTTATGCTCAAAATACTGAATAATAGTAGAAACCACCACCAAGTTGAATTATGGACTGGAGTTCATATGAGAGATCCTTCTAAAATCATTTTTAAGTGGTTACAAAACTCGGAAAAATACATATTCATAGACCTACTTTGATGCTAAACTCTTTTCTAATCTGATCGAAATGACGAGAAAATTCCTACAACTGATGAGTTAATTTCTGTTAATGAGTCTCCAAGGTCTGCATTAAAAAGGCAAGTCATAAAATAAATGCAACATCTTTCCTTTCTCAGTGAAGGATTTTCATGATCTTTCATGATCTAGGAAGTAAAGTAAGTACCTAGATTAAGGCAGGAATACTGTAGGCTATGCATCATGCATCTCCATAAAATGCAGTTAGGGATGTGCCTTGAACATTTTATCCAACTATGCTGCTATTTTTTGAATTTCAATAATAAGCAAAGTCTGAAGCTGGAATGAAAGATGTCCATCAGTTTACAACAAAACTCTTGAACAACCTCAGTGACTTATATTAGCTAATTATCTAAACTTTCTCAGATATGAGGTTCAATGGTAATAATCCAATGTAGCTCTGATGAAACCAGCAGAGCAATGCTGATTTTTTCTGGTGGAACTCAAATTCCACTGTGGGGTTCGAATGTGGAGAGAATGAATTTATACAATATATAGTCAAATCAGACTTGCAAAGCCCACTGATTTCGTAGTGCTGTTTCCATAATTTCCATTTTCTTTTGAGATGTGTGATTCAACTATGAAAATTAATTTCAGAGTCAATGTTGGCATAAACAGCTGACAAGTCTATTTTAAAAGTTTCATTTGATAAAATGGCTTCAGTAAACTCAGTATTAAAGGAGCACATAAAATTGTGGTTTGGGAGGCTTTGTGATCCTTTCCCTGATAAAATCAACTTTGTTTTAATGAGTAAGAGTTGAGAGAGTGTTAATGGGACCTAAGCATGTTTTGCAAGTAACAGTAAGCAGTAATTCACACTAGCATTTCCCTGTGTGCCATCCGAGGGCGGATCAGCTCACGCTGCAAGCTATGATGTCACAGGCACTCTGGGCACTCATCTCCCTTTATCCACACTGTGGATGACCGTGCCAGTTACGCTGAACCCCAGACCCTGCAGTTCCCTCTCTATGATCATGTGTTCCTACCACCAGGTTGGAAAAAGATGCATGTAAATGCTAAACATGCTGCAGATGGTAGTTGAAATGGAATAAACTGAGATCACTGTACAGGAGGACGTGAGCTGAAACACAAAATCACCAAAGAGGAAAAAAAAGGCATAATTCAGAAGGAAAATAAGTACTCTAAAACAGAAATATGTAAAAAAACCCTCCATATGCTTTTTGATTTGTGGGAAAGCTTGAGCAGGGGCCATTTCAGTTTTGGCAGAATGGATCCTGCTTGACGAAATCATCACAGAGCAAAGAAGAATTTTCATGACCTCCCACTCAATGAGAGGCCCCATAACCACAGAAATCTATAGTTTGCAATGGAACATTGCACAATGCACTGCATGGTGCAAAAAAATCATCCTTCTGGAGAGAGGAAAACATTTCGTAATGGTCTGTCTGCAACATTTGGTTAACCCTTCTGCTCTGAAGAATGAAATGTAGCAATCTGATATTCTAAATTTAGAAAGAAAATATTTTAAAGGGTTTTTTAAAGAGAAGTTGTATTTTATTTCTAGGTTTATGCACTCATAACTCCATTTTGAAAATCCCTGAGTCATTGCTGTTGAAAATCCAGCTAATAAATAAGAAGCATATCAAAAATAGGTAGGAATTTAACTTATAAATCATAGTGCTTTGGGCTTTAACCTTCAAGAAAAATTATATCCATCACCAGAAGACATTTACTTAGTTATTGACTCTTCTGTGTTTTCAAATCATGGTTCAAACCTTTAAAAACCCCTTAGAAAGATAAACCCCAGAATAGACCAAATTTAAAGGAAAGAAGTGTGAGGGTGACTATGATTCTGACTGAAGCTGCTTTGTTCGCTTCAAGATTGTTTTTTTCTGTGTCTATATTCTGCCTGTGAAGGATAGAGGAGTAGTTGTAACTCTGACAAGCTCATTCATTATTTTTAATAAATTTTAACATTATTACTTACCTAACTATTTTTTTTTTTTTTACTTCCATAGGGATATATGTACCAAGTATTGAGAAAATTCTGTGTCAATGCGTATACTGATTTTCACTGAAAAGCACTGACGTGTTTGTTTCAGTCTATAAATCAGTGCGTGGTCTATTAGGCTGCGTCTTATTCCTTTTTCTCTCTTCAGACAAAAGGGTTTTAGGATCCGTTGTAAGATTCTACACCTAAATTTAGACAATAAACACTGCACTAATGTGCTGGTTACAGTTGGTACACAGTAGACTACACAATTTTTGTCATCTTAGTAGACAGAGGTTAAAACACCTGTATGTAGTGGTTGCTTACTTAGAACATATTTTTAGTTCTCTTCCGCACTTATCTGAAGTATCTTCAAATACAACTGAAAGTTTAGACAACCTATATGGAAGTATATTGCTATCTAAAAAGATTTACTTTATAAACAGAGATATTGAGGCAGGTAGGGTGAGATTTTTCAATGTGATGCCACTTCATTTCAAACTTTAGACCCTGGGGGCCTTGCTGTTCATAGGTTCACACAAGGAAAGCTTTCATTAACTTACAGAGCCTTCGTGTTCAGTACATTTAGGCATCTTTCCTCTAAGTTGCTCCTAGAAACGAAGGCATTCAAAATCAAGTACATAATCCAGCATTTCTTCGTCAAACATGAGCTGTAGGTCTCTGCACATTAAGTTACAAGCAACATATATTACTGTCAACTACACCAGCCTCTTTTACCACTATCAATTTAAATCAATGTCTGTCATCCTCACACCTGATCTGTTCCTTTCCAAATCCTCCAGCTGATCCCCTGCCCCTTCAAATTTCTTCATAAACCTGATGCAAAATCATGTTCAGTTTACAGCAAGACCTTTTTCCTAACGGTAGTATAAATTTACGCTTTGAATACAAGAAGATTCTTGGTGGTTTTTTCCTTTCTAGAGAAAGATAACTTCTAGGCAGAAGGCCGGGATCCTAGCTCAGGTCTCCCTCTCCTGCCTCTTTCTCACATGGAAAAGTAAGTAGTTCTTGGCTTTTTGCCTGCATCAGTTGCTGACTGCCAGAATAGTTCCTGGAGGCCAGGGGCATCTGAGCACACTGATTTGGAACTGGATTGACTTCAGCCAGCTCGGAGAGGAGGGAGCCACAAAAACTTTAAAGATCTCACTTCCTTTGCCATTTTCAAGTCCTTTGCCAAGGGCAGCACGTTTAGTCTGGGGAATCTAGCCACAGGAATCTGAAATCTATTTAAAGATGTACATTCCTGAAAGGATAGTAATCCAAATCTGATTTTAACTCAAGCACAATCTGAAGTTTGATTTAACCAGGGTCCAAAACCAGTTTTAGATTCCATAAACAAACCAAGCATTACTACCTGCTGTGATGGGGTGAAAAAAAGTGCTTTGTTTGAGAGTGTAAATATATTAATTCTGCTGCTTTAGATTCAAAAAGAGTTTGCAGGTATTTGCTGTTCCTGGAATTAATCTTCTTTGGGTTTGTTTAGAGGCTGGACTGGGAACTTTAGGAAGAAATTCTCACATCTACAGACTTCCTTTCTAGTCTCTGGGGTATTTCCTTTTCCCTTTTTACAAGTGGGAAAAGATCAGGCAAGTTTGTTCCACTAAGAAGAAGCTATCTCAACTCATAAGCTTGGGCTGATAACCCTAAACCACCAAACTTGTACTTAAAGGGTTCAAGTGCCCTCAGTTTTTATTCTAGTCAAACAGTTGTAAAGTTTTCTGAGCTTCTTTGATTACTAATTTTTATCATATGATTATATAAATAAAATTTTAAATCCCACAAAGTTTACAACTTTTCTGCAGTTGAATTGTTTGAAGAATATGATAGGGCAAACTCTTAGCCAATAGAATTGTGTGTGTAATGAGTCTCAACGGGATTAATCCTGACAAATACAAGATTATGTTTTGTTATGTTTATTAGCCCTGTTTATATTGCTTAACAAATTGAAGTATGCAAAATACTGATTGTTCTTCATATATGTCTTTCCAGATTTAAAGAAGAAAATTATATTGTTAAATTAACTTATCTTTTTGGTTTTAATCATCCCTAAAATCCTATTTTTCCCCTCAAATAATTTTCATTTCAATGAAAACAAATATTAAATCAGAAAATTCACTTTAGTTCATAAATAAATGTAGTGTCACCTCCTTGTCAGAACCAATACCAAAATAACTGTGTGTGGATTGCTTCGTTCAGTGCTTCACTTTGAAAAAAAAAAATCTGCAATAAATCTGTTCTCAAAAATTAAGTAACATGGTCTTTCCCGACTGTATTTCATCAGTTCTCAGAGCATTACAGAGACACAGGCTTTTTGATTAAATGTCGAGACTAGTGGAGTTCAAACACACGAGGTAATGTAACAAAACAAAAAGCAGTAAAACACTAATGACTGGCAGTAGCATTAGCACAGATTTTTACTTAGAAAGGGAACATAAAGCTGACCCTTTGCAACTGACAAACTACACCAATTGTTTGTGGGATTTTAGGTAATTATGGAGATTTTTACAAGTCCAAATATATTTCCAGTGCAAGATATCTGGGAAAAGCTTCTTGAAATTTACGTCATCGGGGTTTTTGATGAGCCAGCTGGCTACCCATTTCCTTCTCTTATGAGGGGAATCCCATAAAGTAACCACACTTAGATGAAAAACTTCCTGTGAGGTTATTTAAGGGAAAAGGTTACAAAATTGCAAATAACTATGGCTTGCTTGTCTTTTGTTTTCATCTCCTTAGTTTCTCTAATCAGTCTTTCTCTTCATATTAAAATGACCTCAGTAGGTCACTGCATAAATTTGGCTGTACTGGATTAGAAAAGTCTTTCAGAGTGGTTGGCTTCAATGATCATCATCCTCAAAGTCTGAACCCGTCTCTCAGCAGCCCCACCTACCTAACATGAACATGCATAAGGATAACAGGAGAGTGCTGCAGAAACTGGACCTACCTCGTTGTTGTTCTACATCCTATTTTTCCCCTGTCTAGAAAGCCCATAATTCTTTTTCCTCTGTTTCATAGACAAAAAAGAAATTCTGGGCTATAATGGCCCAAATAACAGTATGCAAAGTGACTTCTGCAATGGCTATAGTAGATCAAGCAGAAGAGAGATGTTGCTTTGGCATACAACAATTCTATAGAACAAATGAAAATACACACGGTGAGATAAAAAATCTCTGAGATCTAAAGGCAGTTTGAAACCATTACCATAATGAAAAGCTATTATATAGTCTGTTCTTGAATGCAGTAAGGATTCCTTCAGTGACCTTCACACTCCAAATTCTTGAGCTATTTTACACAGATTTGGGAAATTTGTCTGAATCCCAGGGTGAGCAGTATACTTGCTGTAAATACTAAAATGGAATAAGCCCTTTCTGAATTGTTCAAAGTTCACCAACACAAAAATACCAGCTGAAAAACACTGGTAATGGAAAGTGTAGAGTCTCTCTTACATTCTTCCCAAAGTAAAATGAAGAATGCAAAGCCAAACAGGATTACCATCAGTCCTCTCTGCAGCAATCCATCAACCACTCAAAAGCAAGTACCATTTCCAATGGATATTTCATAGAAGAAAATTAGTTTTAAAGAGAAACATGACTTGCAACATTGCCAAGTTAATGCACTGTTCCAGGACACAGCCATGTGCTGTGGGGTCTCACGTAAAACAGGAAATATTTGGCTACAGTTTCAGCCTTAGGCCATGATCCAGAAATCTGATCCATGTGTGTACACTACTCAGGCTGGAACTTCTGCACCAGTTGGATTCAATTGCCTCAGACTTCTGCACCCTTTAGGAGAAGACATGGAAGCAGGTGGTGGAATGTGAGTGGGGGAATGAGGGAGGAAAGGTATATTTGAAGAGTAATGAGCACTGAGGAGATTACACAGCAGATGGGTTAAAATGCTTCAATAGAGGTTAAGGGCCCTGTAAAGGGGTTCTTCCACTTTCTCACCATACCCTGAACTGGGATCCCATCCGATTTCTCAAGTTCTCTGAGATATGAGATCCCACCTCAGACTTCTTGTGCCATGTAGTGCCCACTCTCCATCCCTGAAGCAACCTCTGCTTTCCTTACTTTTTTTTTTTTTTTAATTTTATACAGGAATGGGCTGTACTAGACCTTGACTTACTGCCATCCTCACTGAAAATTTCTTACCCTCACCCCAGCAGCAATGAAAGCAGGGCTACCCAAACAGAAAACGGAGACCATTTGTCAGATACTAGTAAAGCCACGAGTCTCAGGTGCCAGAGCCTGTTTCTAATTACTCCAATAAAAGTATCAGCTACTTTCTAGCCCTATTAGCAATACATTTTGTCATTACAGTGGAAAACCCCAGTGCTCACAGGTATGCCCACTTTCTTAGAATGCTACCATTGTAAAGATTCAGTTCTAACCACCAGCAAGAGAAGAAAACCAATACTCATAAATTTCCCCTTCATGTTCGAGTTGTTCTGCACCTGTCTTGCATGGTCTAGGAAACAGTGACTTGTAGCGCATATTGTTTACAGGACTCCAAGATTTTGAGTCTCTCTCTGATGTACTTGGCAGAAGACAATTACATGAACTTGTACAAGACAACCGATCCACAACTGTAAAGGTTCTTTACGTCCACCTTTGATAAAACTGCAATAGTGTAGCAGAAATTAATGAATCCAAAAAAGGTCAAATGGTTACCCAAATGCTACTTCTCTTCAATAAATTAAAAACATGAAAATACAGGTAAAAGCTAACTCCAAGTGAGCAATTCATAAAATCCCAGAATAACTGTAAGAATACAGGGGAAAAAAGCACCGTGTTTTCTGTCAATATTTTAAAAATTCTGCTAAAACATGTTGCAAGGCTTGCCTATAACTTGGCTAAAGGGGATGGTTTTTAGTATTCATCTCTGCTCTATCTGGGACTCATAAACCATTCCTGTGTCTAAGTTCTAGATCCAAATTCCTCAACGACCCAACCTAACAGTACTTTATAGAGTCATAATACACAGGATGTATTTCACTTTGCACAAAAACCCCCACCCACTTATTCAAAAAGGAGAAGCAGAAAGGAGACATTTTTTACAAAGTAGTGTAGGGAACAGCTAGAGAATTTGGCCAGGAAATAAAAATCTCAGTGCTTCTTTAGCCTGAAGAGGCTCAGATTATAGTTTTGATCTTCTGGAAGTGCCCAAACTCTTAGGCTACATATGTTTAACAGATACAGAGTATTCTGTGGGCCTTCTCTGGAAGCTGAATTGATATATAGAAAGGAACACTGAATTTTGGGGTCAAAAGCAGAAAAAGAAAGGTAGCCAAAGTGGGTTGATTGCTCCCACCTATTTAAGCTACAGGTATTAAGAAAGCCAAGTCAGCTAACCCAAGTCGGACTAGAAAGTACACATAAGTAAAAACATGGATAAGGAGTTAGGTTTGAGGAGGATGCCTTTAGAGTGTCGTTTTTTCACTATCCAGGGAATGTAACCGACCTATGGAAGTTCTTCTGTTTCTTCTGATACTGGGGAAGTTGAACGCAGTCACATGAAGTTAGCCCTCTGTTTGTTACTGAACAGATGATATTGTCCCTGAATTCTGTCCCAAAATAACGTTCTGGAAGTGCAACTACATTTGTGATTTGTTTTGTTAACGTACATTCAGTGCTCTGGATTTTCACTTTCTCATGGTGCCATAGAAGTGCCATTGTGAGGAACTGCCAAGAAAACAGTAATAAGATAATCTGTCTAACAAAGCCAGACATTTCTTAGCTCAGCTTCAGTGAAGAAACAACTTGCCACACCAGCAGCTGAACCATGCTGTGTCAACAAGATGGAATGTAACTTATTTCATGCTGCAATGTGCATTAGAACAGAAATCAAGGCATGATTACTGCTTGATGTGTGGGTTTGTTCAGGCATAAGAACAGCAGTTTGAGAGTGAGCCCTGATGGAAAACATCTGGCCGATTTGGGCCTTCACTCGCACAGCCAACCTGGATATGTGCACCAGCAATAAGCCAGCTGGTCACTCCTTAATAACCACCAGCTTCATATCTGCTGATATCCATTCAGGAAACCTGTTAAATCTGAGGAACATAGGCTCTGTGTAAGGAGGTACTATCCTCAAGAAATTTTGCTGTCTTTTTCTGTATTGAACAGATCTAACAAATCACAAAACGAACACTTTTTGCTGTCAGACATGAGACATGCCATGGTGATGCCTCGGGCAGAGGGTTTTCTAAGCCAGAAGGAAAAGGATATTCTGCAAGAAGAGAAAGTGAAGAGTTTGTACAGGTTTTGATTCATTTTCCCTCCAATACTGCCACACAATTTATAGGATAACCACAGGCAAGAAATTTTGATAGGTTTTTTGACTGAAGGAGACAGCTCCATGTAGGAATAAAAACAGAAAAAAAAAGTCTGTAGCAAAGAACAAAACTAATTTTGAAGCAAAGACTTCCAATCCTAGACTCAGAACAGAGAAGGAGAAGCTAATAGCTGGGCACTTGGCTTTTTTTCTTCATTTTCTTTTAAACTGTAGTTTAGCATTCTTCCAAAATATTCTCTTTCTCTTCTTGAGTGACAAATCAAAATGTTTAACAAAAATAAAGGTAGATAAGAAGAGAACATATGTATATTCTTCTGCAATATTTAGCAACTTCATGAGAATACAATCAGATTGCTGACACTGTAGCTGTATTTCTCATTGCAGTGCAGATGCAATGCATTTCTACTGCATTTACTACTTATTACTTCAAATTATTTCTTGAAAAAGAGATCTAATAAAGCTTTGATCATTTGCCCATGCTGTTATTTACAGTTACAAGGTTTCCCTATTAGTAAAACTTAGTGCACATATTTTACACATATTTTAAATACTATGTTTGGTCTGACACGACTTTTAAAAATGCAAAGTAGAGGTAAAAATACCTAGTGATACTGTCACATCTGAGATCCACGAACTGAAGCACCCCCATCAGAGGGAGCTAAGAGAGGAGACAATCATTTATCCCACTGCACTGAAATAAAGCAGATGCGTTTTCAGTCAGTAATGCTGTAACTTAATGTAACTTTTGGCATGACATCTGAAGTGCCAGTGTGCTGTGTTCTGCTTCACAGCCACCCTCACACCACTAGATACCAAAAGGGGTTCTGAGAGAATTTTCATCCTTTATTTTGCTGTCTGCTTTCCTTCCCTCTTCATCATACCTTCCCTCTCTCTTCTCCAAAAGGAAGTCTTATAACAGAATCAAAAGATAAAAAAACTCTTCCTTACACTTACCACTACATTACAAAAATAAGGAAGCACTAAGAAGGATTTTGTAGCAAAAAATGATATGAAGAGAAGGCAGGATCATTCTGCTTCACTTTCTTCATGGGAAAAGTGGGAATTAGTAACAACAATAATGAAGAAGCAGAAAAAGAAGAAGCCGTTTTCAGCATACGTATTCCAGTTCCATAAAAATGCTTTCTAGAATTCCCGCCAGCTGATAACACCAGTAGCTGCCTTACCAATGACATTGGTAACAACATATGATGACTTACAAGGAAGGTTCATAAAATAGGTATGTCTGTTAAATAAGCTCAGTTGTTCTGAAATAGTTCTCAGAATCCCCTGGTAAAACTGCAGTCTTGTTTAAAAAAAAACAACCAGCCAAGGAAAAACTTGCAAACACACTTCCAGTGGTTGTAAGATTGAAGTTTTACTTCCAGAGATCTGAGCCCTTAGGAAACAAAAGAGAGTGGTTTTTAACCAAACTTGATGCACACAATTTCTTTAGAGTGAAGAGAAAGAGGTTCTTCCACTGGGCAATTCAAGCATTTAAATGAATATTTACCATGGATCTGCACTGAAAGAAAGCTACTTCTCCATTAATTATATAGGAAACATTAATTATATAGCCAGCTAATCAAGCTGGGTGAAATTAGGACCTTTAAGTCAGTAAGCTGAACATTCTGTCATGTTTTCTGCAAGCTGCTGGTGCTTATGCTTTCAATGTGTCTTAACCGCTCTTTTGAAATGTATTTAAACTTTTATGTAATTCAGCATTACTGAAACCTTATCTGAATTCAACATATCTGAAACCTTAACATTTTCTATACATGAAACATCTTTATATGATGAAGGTTTTGCTGGAAATATTTTAGAAGAATTAACTACTGCTGAATTTTGTAAGAGAGCTCTCCTTTATAGGCACAGATAGTTAAACGTAATTTGTACAGATCACTAGGGCATTGGAATGCATTAGTATTCCTCCAAAGCAAAATATTTTCTGCTTTTCTGTCTTCAGAGTCTGCTGTGTACTTTAGCATTTTGCAACTATTTCTTAGAAATGGTAAAAGATTATTGTTAAAGAAGTGCAGTAGATTTGGATGAAAATAAGTTACTAGGTTCCATTTCTTTACTTCCAAGGTGTGCCAATAGCAACAAAAAAAGGAGGAATATATTGCCTCACTGGAAAGAACAAAAGTACACGCAAAATTCAAGAAACCAAAAATTCAAGCCCTTATGCCACATAAGTCCTGATCATTATCTCACTGAAAGCAGTGGAACTTCTTCCACTAATTTAAATGAAACCAGGTTTCAGACCTAAATGATAAAGTATCTTAAATGTAATTTTTTTCTACTTCATGATAATATGAATAACTATAAAATACCCTAGAAATATGACGGAAAATAGCCAAACTCTAATATTATGTCCTTTCTATTATATCTATTGACTGCAGAGGTACAACCAGTGGAAGTGAGAATTGTGAAATCCAGCAATGTATGGGGAAAAGGAAAAGAAAATGCACATACAGTTCCTAATTCTTTATAAGCAATGCTCTGCTGCATGGTGCTTCCACCAGTTATTGGAGAGTGAAAGAATTTAAAAAACTAGGCCTGTATAATTTGAACATAGAGAAATAAAGCTATAGAAATACCTAGGATACATGGGAGCTTGGCACTGAACCAAAAAATGTATGCTTATAGTAAATCACCAACTATGTGTGACCTCATTATCACCAAGAGAGCTGTCTGGTACATACACATTTCATACATAAACTTTGGCAGCGCCCTCATTTTTTTTATGTTCCTGGCCAAAGCTGACAATGACAATATTTAATGCATAGTTAAAGGTTAATCAATGTAACAATACTTACAGGAGTCTACAAAAAGCTTGAAATTGTAGAACTGGCAAGGATGGATTTCTGACTTATTGTACTTGATCGTGGAACTTAGTGCTCTGGAGAGATTTCCCCAATGCTGTCCCACGAGAAGTCTTTTGAGCTCAGCAGTAGATGAAAGCAAGACCACTACCCATCAAGCTGTATAGGTTCCAGCTGTTGGAAATGCAATCTCAGAGGCTGGAGCTTGGGAGTGGAGAGAAAAAGCACTCAAAAAATGGCTCCAAAACAACGGAATTTTCATTCTACTCTTGAGCTGGGACTGGGAGACTAGGCAGGGGAGTAAGCAAAATCCAAGCTAAGTCCCTGCAGACAGCAGGGCTCTCTGTGAGAGTGATTATGAAGAAGAGCTGTTTAATGGGATGCCCTTTAGTTAAGGACCAAGATGAAGATATACTACAAGAGGAAAATGAGGGAGCTTAAAAGGTGGGGAAAAAATGAAGAAGATTCATTTGGCTTGAGGATTCCTGTTTCTGAAGACAGAAGAGAGTCTCTGTTGAGACTCTTTGGCAGCAGACAACAGGGCAAGTTCTTTAGTTATGTCTGCTGTTCCTTTGCCTTCTTAATTCAGGAAAAACTGGAATTTCATTGTTTGCTTGAAAACCCAAGTAGACAAACAGCCATGCCTCCCCTGAAATGAGAATGCAAAGTCAAGGTTTGGGCTAATTGTCTGGACTAACTTGGTAAAAGTCTGGAAAATCCTGTTCTTCCTAAATAAGATGAAAAAAGGTACATGGCTATAAGTAGGGTTTTTTACTCTTTTTCTTCATCACCTTCTCAGAAACTTCTCTAAACGATGGCAACAAAGACCTACTAGAGAATATGCTATGAAGACACTTTAATATTAAAGTATCCAATGTATTTTTCAATACACTATAAACAACTCAACATTCTAATTCTGTCTAACAGTTTGAGATACATAGATATGTACACAAAAATTTAAAAATATTCCTTATATAGAAGTGACTGAAAAACAAAGATATTTTATTCAAAATGTCTTACCTTTCACAAAGCATATTCACATTTTATTTGGTTTTTTTTATGAACTCTTATTGTAGGATGTTGATAAATTGTGAAAAAGGAAGAATCTTAATAAGTAAATATTTGATATATCAGATATACTTTTCTAAAATAGTTGTTTTTATCTTAGAGGTAATTTTTTTTGAGTCAAAATCAGTTGTGTCTAATGTGTCTTCTGGGAATTCTTGAGAATTATTTCACTTTTTCAGATGTTTTCAAGCTATATGTTCCCCTGTATGAGGGAATATGTATTAATCTTCACTCATATCCTGTTAAATAAAACAATGTGTGAGTAAGAGTTATGACCACATTCTCTGCTCACATCACTGATTCATACAGAGAAGTTGCTCTACTGGGTTCTTTCTGTTTTTCTAAAATTATTGAATGCTATCAGCAAACAGGAGGCAGCAAGACTTGGAGCTTCTAGATCTAGTGCAAAACTCCATAAAATTGATTGAATCATCCAGAAGCTTTAATGAGATTTGGGTCAATCCTTTAAAACTCTATTTGCCTTCAACAGTAATTTCCTTATACTGGCTGCGGTTTTAAATCATACCTCAAACCTCAAAACCTCAGCTTGGGGGACCACCATTTACTCAGTTAGTAGATTTTCTCTGACTATGTTTAGAACAGCAAATACTGTGGTCAAATAGTGAAGAGCCAAATAGTTGGTACTGAGGAGATCTGAAGTTTCCATTATGTATTTTCCTTATTTTATATATATATATTTTTTTTTTTCTTTTTTTTTTTTTTTACTTTGGACTATCTGTAGTGAAGACTGAATGTCCTTTTGCAGCTGGAGTGTATTAGATGTGTTTCTGTTGTGCACCTTGCAGTTCAGTTTCACTCCAGAGGAATTTATTTGCATTCCTTATATTAACTAAAATATTACAGAGAGAAAAATCAACTTCCTCTTGCCACACACACTCGCTCTAAATATCAAAGCAGGAGGAATACTCCCTTTTGTTCCAGTAAATACCTTGAAAAGTAACATGTTGAGATAATACAAATTTCCCAGTATTATCCTGTAAAAAATACAAATATCATAAATGTCCCATCACAAGAAAGTGCAGAAAAATACTTTGGATTAAACTAAATACTCCATTTTGATGTGGCTGTCTTAAAATTGTATCTAGTAGGCAAACCAATGTAAGACAGTTTCAGAATGTTCTGTTTTGAAATAGCTGGAATGAAATTAATTAAATTCTTAGAAGTCTTTTCTCTCTAAAGGAGCTAAAAGTCCTTGAAAGTTTCCCTGAGGCATGCTACTTTTGATAAATCAGAATTTTCCATTTAAATATTACCAAAATATTAAACCTAACTCCTAATATTAATTTAACAATAATAAGTTTACGTTTATACAACCATCCACCCCAAAGTATTTTATGTTTTTCACTCACTGAACTTGCGTATATCTCCATAATTTAATTGTATCTTTGAGCCTCTACTGAAGCCTTATTTGCATTTAATATCCCTAATGTCCATTCCGATTTCAATCTCTACTAATATTCTCTTTGAAGATCAGGGTTCCAGGCAGTAAAATTTCCCTTAATATTATCTGTTTCCAATATCTCTCTGAGAGAAGACATGTTTACTGAAATCTTATACCACTTGTCAAACCTGAGCGTTTCTGTGTTGATTACACTTTCAAATACCAATGCTAGCAAAATCAAAGATGCAATCTTTACATTTAAGAACGGCAAACACAGATCAGAAGGCTTTCCTAAGCATACAAAGCACATCAGTGTTATTTGATGAAGGATATCAACTTTTGTATAAAGCAAAACTGCTGAATTTCATGATAGATTATGTATTGACTGTGTTTTTTTCTGAATAGCTATCTATATAAATTAATAAAAATTCAGGGTAATATCATCATGACATTTTTTGTTTTGCAAGTAATTCCATTGCAGAACTAATGCTAAAAGATTGTATTCTCAGGAAAAAAAATACAGAACTACTATCATTTATACAGTTGAAAAGGTTTTGTCGACAAAAGCATTTTGTATTTGCAACTCAGAAGTCTGCATCCTTAATACATTTAAGGCATGCTATTAAAATCCATTCAAGGTATCAGATTATTTTCAATTGTGTATTAATGCTTGAATTTTTATTCTGTTTGAAAAATTTGCGTGCAGTAAGAGACATCAGATATGCTAGTTCTGGTGTGATTTGAGTGCTGCACACAGAAATTCATTCCTCCCATCATCACTTCCATGACTTCTTACTAAAGCCAGAAGATGAGACAAATCACATACTACCCTTATGGTATCTGTTTTTGCTTGCCTGACAGTTTACATCAGCTACACTTCAGTGCTTGTTAATATTCACCAAATACTTATCAGATAGTCAGAACCTCAGAACCTCAAAGAATTCCAGGGCTGAGTAAGATGTTGAGATCATCAAGGCTACTGCACTGCCCAGAGACAGAACGAACTATCCTCACATCATTTTTGACAGATCCTTGTCTAACTCCTAATAAAGCGGATTTCACTATATTGCCAAGCTTTCTCTTCCTGACCTTAATTATCTTTATTATTAAAATAAACAACTGAATGTTAACATATAGTCTGAAGATCATTACTTCTTGTACTGCCCTTCACAAATGTGGGAATAGATTCTAATTTTCCTTCACAGCAACCTGGTATTGGTTACACTGTTACCAGATCTCTTTTCTTTCTATTCTCTGGACAAATAACTTCAGGTTTTTCTGGTTTGCCTTTTAGGTCATGTTTCTAGGACCTGAGAACCTCCGTGCCCATCTCTAGACACAGACTGGTCACCATCTTTCTACAAGCATGGTATCTACAGCTGGATACATTATTTCAGCTGCAGCTTTTCTGCTAATGCTTTCTGCATTAACTCCTTCAGCTTCCGCTGAGCCGAGCAGAACTCTCCACATCTTGCAGGACAGGATTCTGTTTTGACATCCCAGCAAAACGTTTGCCTTTTTCAAACCCAAACGATGATGTTGAATTATACTGGCGCAATCCAAAATAACTCCTTAGTCCTTTTCAATACAGCTGCTGCTTAAGTGGCCCTTTCCCTTTGTTCCTGCAGTTCAGTAATCTTACACTACATATACCTTGCAGTTACCTCACATTTCTTCCCACTGATTCACATGCAATTTGTTCTATCACAGCTCAAAATCTGTAAAGACCACTTCGCTCTTCAGACGGCTCTGATAAGTACTTGGAACCACAAGGCCTTACACGGCCTATTTTTCGTATCAGAACACTACTGACAATATTGAAGAGTAATTTTGGATTTAACAGGTTTTGCAGCTACTTTGTGTTAATATGCTGCATAACAAGAAATCATCTGTCACTGCTGTACAGAAAACCTTTGGATGTCTACTTGCTTTAAGGCATAAGATGCAGAGCACTTCATGTGAGATTTTTTTGTCCTGAAGTGGAAAATTCTCCACTGGTAATTTTGAACTCTTGTTTCTGTCCTTCTTTCATTTGAAGTACTTGAATTATTACTGAAAAGGAATTGTACCTTCTCTGTAAGACCAATCTGTTAATATAAAGTAGTTTGACAGATAATGTTGCAGGAATAGAAAATGCTAAACCTTCTGCTTCAGAAAGGAATTTAACAAACAGCTGTAAAAATTCCAATTACTTTCAGTCATAATTTGGAAAAAAAAAGTGTTTCTATTTATTGCTTAGTTCTCTACAGACAGTGTTGCTTGCTGCAGTCGCTGTCCCTGTTGCTGAATTCTGGTAAAATGTGCCTTTTTATCTCTTGAAGGCAAGAGTTACTACAAGATGCTATTCAATGAGCTGCCACCACCTGCATTGTTAGTCAAGTAGCAGGTTTGTCTACAGCCAGTTATTTCCTACTGACACCTCAAAAATGCCTAGGTAAAAATTGTCTGTATGCAAGAACCAAACAGGATAGAAGTAAGGTTTTACAAAACAGTTGAAAAAGGGAAGTTCTCTCTTGGAAATCCCCCAGTATCTAAATTCATTGCTCTCTGTGTTTATGAAGTTTCACTCAAGTTTTATGTTAATTTGTCAGCATCCCATTAAAATATAAGATATTTATAAAATTTTCAGTTCACCTCAAATTTTACTGAGCAGTAAGTAGACAATATTTTATACATCTATCACAACTAGACAAGCTGTCAATTATTAAGTCATCACATGAGGTAATAAAACCCCCACAATCCTGCTTGTAAGGAGGTGAAAACAAAAGGTAACCAATTACTGGGAGGGTTGATTATATGCTATAATGAGCTTGTCCACAGAACAAAAAACATTCCCCAAAGGCCAGACACTTCCCACTTTTTCTTGATTTTCTCTGGGGACCAATTACATCCCTTGAGTGTGCACTCAACCCATTCTCATCCTGGTTAGATTAGCTGGTTCTGGCCAGCTTAATTTTTCAGCAACATGACCAGGCGTGAAATATATCATCATCTAGGTGTAAATGGCAAAATATATGTGTACAAAATGTACAGTGTCTGCTCTAGCATGTGGCGATCTTCTTTTTTGGAAGCAGACCAACCGTGGACTCCATATCAAGCCTGGGACTGTTCCTACTTGCTCCAAAATGATTCCTGATCAACACTGTCCACAAACACCAGCCATGGGAACAGCTTAGACGACTGCATCATTGTTATTACACATTCAGGTCTTCTAGAAGCACTAAACTTGCCTACAGCTAATCATTAGAACTGCAAGATCCTACCACTGTTAACTGCTCCTCCTTTCTATTTGTTTCACTGGCAAAATGTGTTATCCTAGCTTCCTGACAGGCAGCTTCCTATTCCTGATTGGAGAAGGGGAATTCTACAGTCCTTGCTGGAAACATTAGCTTCCCTTCCCTCTCACACTCATATTAACTGAATAGAAACAGGAGACCAAGCCTATAAGGCACAGCTTATAGAATCAAAATTTAAAATTGAAAAAGTTTACACTCTGAAGGCAAACTGAAAGGCATTCACAGAATAATATGACTCATGTCCTCATACAAGGGCCAAACCACTAATCTGCATCTAGATTATATTCATAGTTATACAGGGAAAAATACTTATCTGCTGCAGTGTTTCAATACAGTTATTTTTTCCCTACCCTGGGTCACAGAAATAATGGATGTAAAGCCACAGAAGCTAATAGTAAAAATTCAGTCTTGTCAATATTTAACATTTAAACTCTCAAAACCACCTTGTTGCAGACATTTAAGTGCATGAGGTATCAAATCTCTCTGTCTCTTACACCTGTCATGTGTAGTGTTCCATGCCTGAAATTTATAAAAGACTTAAGGGAGTTATGTGAGTGAGAATACCGGGATCATGTGATACTGCTGTTTCCAATTCTTACCCCGTGGGTTATCAATAAAGGGGATTTTCTCTCTAATTAAGAAGCAGTTAAACACCCCCCCTCCCTAAACAAATAAAGGTTACTTAATTGTAATCTTATCTTTTGACTTGTTCTTTTGTGACATAGCCATATGTGAACAGCCACACAGCAGCAAAGAACTCAGACCAGGCAGGAAAAAAACCCAAAAGTCTCAGAATTCTCCAAAAGCAAGTGAGTCTCCAGACTCAGTTACTATGTAAACTCTATGCTTCTTAAGTCCTTTAAAGACTTAGTACAAGTGGCTTGTGGTTTAATCTTTTAATTCCATTGCTCCATAAGTTTCCTTGTAGGTTCATTGAGCAAGGAATTCAGACCAGCTACTTGGGGCCCTTTATTCTAAAAGGGGCTGCGTATGGAAAAATCTGCAGTACTGAAGCTCTAGAAGAGTTTGCAAAGTAACCTCCAAATTTTACGTGACATAAAAGCCATTACCTTTCAGGGATTCTTATGTTTCAGACTGTTCACATTTACAATCAGATGCCTGCCATGGGAGACGCTCCCTATCAGCAAACATCTGTGGAATGTACTCAAGCAGTTACAGCTAAACATACAAATTTGTGCCACTAGGTCAAAAAAAAAAAAAATATGGCAAGGAGAAAATCACTTTCACATTTTTGAAGACGTTTTATAGATATTGTGCATGGTTGTAAAAATTGCAGATTTGTGCACTGAAAATTTTCAAAATATGCATACACACATTCCTGATTGTTCTAAAAATAATTCCAGCTTAGATTATAAATTACTTCAGAATTAAAGTAAATCTGGTTTAACATAGCTAGTCAGGCTTGGTTAATACCCTGAAGTTAATGGTTATATGTCAAATAACATGATCGAGGTGGATAAGTTACACGAAGAAGAGAAGCTTCTATCTTGTGATTTCTTGGAAAAGGAATACACAGGCAATAGCCAGAGGCAGACCACAGGCTGGCAAGAAGGAACCAATAATTTCTGCTTTTGATGTGATGTTTGAAATATATATAGGGAAGGTAGTAGGTTCTTTGCGTGAATCTAGAATATTTTACTGATTTACATATATTTTATTTCCATAAAATTTAGGTTTGTAAATTTAAGCAAAATGAATAACAGTATGAAAAAACATGTGACAGCTATCCCAACTGTTTAAAAGTCTTTAATAATGAAAACATAGGTACTGATGTATTTTATATGAAAAAGTACCTTAGCTTTATCCTAAAGCTGTCTCAGAGACAAAACAACATAGGTTGAAAGTCAAGATATGACATAATACTTCTCAGATAATACTTAGTAAAATTTCATATTACTATAAAATATTTATTTAGTACATTAAAATATTTATTACTATAAAAATTTAAATATTTTAAAATTTGAAACTTTTTAATCAGTAAAGAAACAACAAACCCTACAGACTACAAGGAAAAATTAGGGGTTTTTTGTCTCCCTTGAGTTTCTGATTTTTTAAACACCATACCATAAATGTAAGTGAAGTGATTTTGCAATCCTAATTTTATCCTAAAAATTGTGTTTGCCCATTGCCAGTATCCTCAGTGCTGTGGTGAACAGTCATGAACACACAATTTCATGTTGCAGATATGCTGTACATCACTGTATCATTTGGAGTCAGCATGGCTAATTTTTCTCAAGAGAAAATCCCATTCATGCAAGAATCTAGAATATGCGTTCATTTCAAAGTAAATCCATATCCTTATTTTGGTGTGGCTCTACCTAGCCATAAACTATGATTTGCATTACAGTCACTTAACCTCAATTTAGCCAGTTCCATGGAGCAGGCTTCGTTTGATCTAATCTGGTGCAGCCAGAACGTGGGCTGATCTGTCTGAACAGCAGTGCAGCACCTTCCCTCCCTTAAACCCTGCGTGCCCACAGGAACGCAGAACCTATGCAAGAATTTTACTGCCAAAAGAAATGTAGAAAACTTTTTTAAAATGTGGGTCACTATCCTTCTCAGAGTACATGGCATATGTTTGCAGAAATCCCAGTGAAATGCACAGGTGAACAAAGTACATGTAAAGTAACTTTGATATAAATTTAGGGTTCACACCTTAAGAAAACTGGTTGATGTGCTCATATGTGTCAGCAGTGACCTGAGGTAACACTGCAGTGCTGATACTCATTATTATGAAGCACATTTCCATCCTCTCATCCAAGCTTTCAGAAGATAATCTCGCCCACCTTCTCCTTTAATGTCATGTTCAACCACCTTAGATAATTATGCAACCTTCTACTCAAGTGTAGAAAAGTATTCTTCTAGAAAAGTGGAACTCTAACATGGCATGTTAGCTTGAAAGATACTTTTAGTTATTAAGTTTTTTCTTAGCCACAGTGCCAGTATTAAGTGCATCTTGGAATCAGCAGAGACTGCTGGTTTTGGAAAAATCTGATTATGGAACTTTACCTCTGTTAAATGATGGTGAAACACTTTAAAAATCTATGCTCTAGTTGCACAGTACAGTTGAATATGCCGGAACAATCTGCCACAGTGTTCAGGGATTGCTGCAACTGAACCACAAAATGCATGGCAAAGGCTATTTAAACTCTTATTTATCTATCTCAATAAGAGGCCTCATTTTGGCTCCTTTCTGTCAGTTTGAAATAGGGACTTTTCACCCTCAAAATGCTGTCTTGCAAGACACAAGGTACGTGTTCATCATAGCAAATAAAAACAAAGATTATGAAAATGTTTTTCATTAGATCTTCTAAATGAGTATTGTTAAATTAATGACTGTGCAAGTGTAAGAGAGCTCGACAACTTAATTTACCAAATACCTATGATGTTTTTCAAATCACATTTTTCAAATATGTTATTTATTTGTGAACTTAAGAAAGGAAATCAGCTTTTTTATATTACTATATTGTTCTTCAACTCAGGATTGCAAAGCACTAAGCAATGTTATCCCCAGCTCATAAGAGCTAGAGTTGGAGCATTCTGAAGTGAAAATAGCCTGAATAGTCACAAGGCGATCCCAAACCCCCAAATCTTTTAAACCTCAGTTTTTGGGACCAGAATATCTCCCTAGGTTCCTGTGTTTAAATTAAAGGCTATATGTATCAAGTGTGTTGGCTATATCATGCCTCACAGGGCTCATAAACTCATGCAAAGTTTTGAATGTATGAAAGTTTACGAATGTATTTAGTATTAACCTTAATTTATCATTTAGTTAGAATCCCTTTTGCTGAATCATGTGAACCTCTCGTTAGAAACCTAATTGCCTTCCCTTTCTAATCATGAAGTCAACTGTTGTTTGCTAATGCATTTCAGGTATCTTTTCCTAAACACTGACTAAGGTCCTCCAGTATCTTTTCAAAATACGGGTTTCAGCAATCAGCTATGACTCTGTCTTTAATAATTTAACCATCTCTGGCTTTCCTACTCTGTTTTGGCTTGCACATGTGATATTCAAGCTCTCCTCAACTGGAAGAAAACATTAGATAAATCTCATAGAACAAGCAGTCTTTTAAAAGTGCAGTTCAATGAAAAACCAGAAGCATTTTGTGGTGATGCCTCTTAAGGGGTTTGTGATAAACACGGTGGAGAGGCACAGAGCATCATTAGTGCCAAATGGTGTGAGCCATACATTCTGCAGCCCCACGCAGCACCACATTAACATTTGTCATTCACATATCCCCTTCGCTGTTTTTACAGATATTTTGAAAATGTTCCAATACATGCACAGCTTTCTAGTAAAAATGGGCTTATGTATGGATAATAAATTAAGTATTTTTTACTTTGAATAATTCATATAATTTGGGAGCATGTTCTTGTACATTCTCAGGAAAAATTCCTATCCACCAAGTTAGTCAGGCATAGATAAAAATTAATTTCAAGCCAAGATAATAAGACTCATTTTGAAGTGAATGCTGAACACATTTGTTTCTGGCATGGTCACACATTTGTTTTCATGTTGTCAGCTTGGATATGACATTAAAATCTCACACAAATACAGACTTAGGCTTCAAATATATTTTGTATTTATCTTGGGTAACTTTTTTTAAAAAGGAGATATTCCTGTGAAACAGTTTGATTTCAACAGAACTGTATTTTTCCAACAATTAAAATATTGCCAGAACATTCTTAGCACTGCTGAGAAGGAAGGTGAGATGGATAACACTTCTATGTGAAGCTTCTGGTTCTCAAAAACCACATACCAAAATACTTTTTTCCTGTTCTACTTGCTTCTCCAACTGCATTATCACATAAAAAAACCTAAATTCTACTGCCTTTTCCCTCAGCACTTGGCTATGTGAGCTAGGAAGCCTGTCTGCAGGACTGTGAGACATGAAAAACAACGTGGTATCTCTCTATAAAGTGAGGGGGACATGAGGATATTGCTACACTGCACCCACAAGACAAGCAGTGCTTAAGGAAGTTGGAATAACACAGATTCCCCGTGTGGGAACAAATGCAGGGAGGCTGCTGTCAGGGAGAGGATTTCAGCTCCTCAACCCTTAGGACTACAGCGAACGACCCGAGTGTGATCACAGTTCAGGTGGCCAGACCTGCGCAAGCTTTGCCTGGGACGCTCACGCTGGGTAACAGGGAAGCTGCAGCAGGATGTGAGAGCAGCCCAGCAGTGAAGAGCGTCCTCCACTGAACTCTCCCCTTTCTATCTGTGCCTCTAATTCCGCTGAATTTGTTCAGACGCAGCTTCGCACCCCAGACCCACGGATGATTCATGTAACATAGGTAATCTCTAGATGGAAGGAAAACTTAAAGCACCGTGGAAGGAAAGCGTAAAACACCTGGAAAGTAAATTAACAGAAGTGAGTCATTCAAATGGAAAAAAGAAAATTACTGTGAAAATAAAGAGCTAATATGAACAAGCAGCTAATCTTGGACTGCAACCCCCATGCTGAAGTTTAGGCTACATTTAATATTTTTGGAATGTATCCTAATTTTTCAAAGTCAAGGGGGGAGTGTTCCATTCTAACTGCTATATCTGTGCAAAAAATTCAACCATAAAAAGAGACTGCATAACAAGAACCCCATTCTCCACTTTCAGAGTTCAACAGAAAATATTTAAAGAAGAATTATGGGGATTTCTTTGAGCTCTATCTAATACAATTGACACTTTGATTTTTTTGCCCTAACATATTCTTTTAAAAATACAATGGAGTTTAAACTGTACGTATATTCTTTTATATTTTTATATTTTTATATTCATGCTTTTCCTATTCATATCAAAAGAATTTATTAAACAAAAAAAAATACAGTCTGGTGTAATTTACCTACCGTTAGAGTATAGAAGTGTTTTTCTATCTATTAAAGTATAATTTGATGCCACAACTGACTAGATTTTGGAGCCCAATTTTTGAAAATGTATTTTTTCCTTTCTTTCTCTGTGAACACAGGGAATGCAGAGAGCCTACTGTTCATTTGAATCTTTGCTATCCTAGGACAGTGTACCCACATTTTTTGCAGATTTTATCTTTACCATTCATCTGACTGATTTGAGATGTTTATGCGCTCATGACATTCTCAAGAGCAGGAAAGCTAAATTTCAGGATGCAGGAAAGAACATTGGTAGTACTGGTAGTAGAGTAGAAGGTCACCAAATATAATCAGCTCTCAATTACCAGTAGGGGATTATCTGGGTTGTGGATTAACTGTACCACCCTGGAAGGGAACGTGCTGTATGATACATTCTTAAGTCTAGCAGAGAGATGAGCCTTCTTCCCTGTCATGCTCCTCACCCAGCAATAAATTCAGCACAGAGTACTTTCCCCCAACTTGATTTTCATATTTTCTTGTGTTGCATTACGGAGTTGTTCCACCATCTACTGCCCTGGGGAGTCAGAAACAGTGTGGCTAGAGCACAAATTTTAGAGAAATGTGGATAACATTCTGACAAGAAAATGTGCCTAGGCAGAATTACAAGTCACCATTAGACTTCTGCACAATATTAGGAGGATTTTGCAAGCTTTTAGAAAGAGAGGTGATTATAACCCTCTCCTAGGACATGATTATCTATGTCAAATTAATTCTATATTCCAAAGCAGAGAAGTGCTGTTAGGATCACAGAGAGCGTTAATATGGTTATAACCGTCTGTATGCCCCAAAGGTAAATAACATTTGCATGTGGTGCACCAACACTTTCTTGAGGCATGTTCTTCCTTCTCTGTGCATAATTCTCACCACTTCAATTTTCCTTTGTAGCTTGCATCTCATTAAAACATTTCATTTTGCCTAACAATGTGTGAGCAGAACCATAGGTATCACAAATCAGCATATTGACAGCCAAGGAACTATTGCATTGTACATACAAAACCTGAGTTCTCTGTGTTTTTTGGGTTTTTTTCCCAAAGAAAGGAGAAGACTTAGCCATGTTACAGTGAAAGTGATATTTTTCTTAATACTTATTATTTTTTTGCCTTAAGCATACCATTATGAAATATATCTTCTGAATTTCAGATGTCTGTTAGTATGAATTTCAGTCAGATTTGTCCTCAATATACCAGAATATGTAGAAAGTGGAAATAGTGAAGTCAAAATAGTGTCTCATAGTTAGAACAAGAAAGAAAAATGGGAGTAGTGTCTATCAGAAATATACACCACCAGTACCTAATGCTTATCACTTTCTTTTCTAAACCTTAGGGTTCACTCATTAAACCACTATTTGCCCATAAAGTTAAGAGGCAGATTTAAAAAATCACGTGAGTTATAGTTCTTAGTTTGACACTAAGAACATTAATGATAAAGGCAAAATAAAATATCCCTAAAACTGGAAACCCTACTACAAAGAGATCACTTCTGCTTCAGCAGGTTGATTTTTATGTGGCAAAGATTATATCAAATAGAAACATATTGATCTAATACCTAGTTTGAAGAGTCGAAGAATGTTCTTGAAAGTGTGGACAAAGTTTATTCTGTGAACAATACTGAAACTTCCTGAATAATCTATGGTTTAGATGTGAGTGCTTAGATATTACAAGATGGCTAAAAAAGAAAATAAATCAATAAAAGCTATGTTCTTTGGCTCGTGGGGATAAGACTTCTTTACAGGCAAATGAAGGATGATTTTTTAAGAGAAAAGAGGGGACTCTTGGTTTTCCTCTGCAGATCAGTCCGAGCAACTGAATATCACATAATTATAAATAAATAAAAACTTTAAAGTGCATATCATTAACTTTTTCAGTTTAACAAGAAGTTTTAAGAACTACAGTGACTGGCAGTTCTGTAGGGTTTTTTTTGTCTTACAAAAGCATGTTGCTTTAGGCTAGCTATAAGCTCCCATGCAGAGCTGTTCTCAAGTATCGTTAAGAGGAGAGATTTCAAAAAGGCCATCATTATTTCTGAGCAGAAATATTATTGTACATGTATAAAGATGCATGACAGATCTTTATAAATATATAAAGAATGTAACACATAAAATATACTTCTAAAAATATGAGACAGTTCACATGTACACATGCTTCATGTCCAGTCTTGCAATTCTGAAGTCAAAGGAAAATTTTGATGGATAGCTCAAAAGAGCTGTGGCTGCATAAAGAAAAACAAAATTGCAGGTATTTTGTCTACAATATTTTACCTAACAGCCAGACTGTAACTAAATGTAGTTCAGAAAGTTACTTAAGTAAATGCCTGCATATCTTCTATTTCAGAAGAGCTTTGTCAAGAGCTGAGAAGTGGTTTCCATCCAAGCAACAATGTTCTGAACCTTGCCATGCCTGTGCTCAGCATGTGCCCCACTGAATCGAGGGTACACCAGTAAGATTGATTAGGCAAAATCCTACTGACAACCACACTGAATCAGCAGATTCATAGCAGTGTAACAGTGCAAAGTAGGTCCAATTTTTAAATAATAGCTTTAAATATAAGTGGGATTGTGTGTTTGCATTTTGGATGTTTATATTTTGTAGTATCCTTCTAAATTAAAAGAGAGACTATACTTTCTCATAACAGATGAAAGCGTGTTCTTGCTTGAACACCTCAATAATTAAAAGTTAAACAAGTAAATTTAACTATACAAAGTTTATATATACAAATATTTTAAAAGTTTTGTTCTGACTTCTTGTTTAGTTGAGATTTATTTTTATGAAGTGCCATAAACCTCTGTCATATTATAGCTACAAAAAGAGAAACCAGCCTTTTTTTATAAAAGAGGTAGAAGCTAATCAGATTTTTCTGTGTGTCTAGTGATCACTCTTTGTTGATGTTGATTAGCAGGAGGAAAACAGCAGACAAAAAGACTTTAATTTCATGCCAGCAGTGTTTATTTTGCAATGGGGCTATGAGTTTTGTGAAGACTAAAAGTATAAAAGTGGAGTGGACTCAATGAACTGAAGAATGCAGTAGGAGGGGAGGTAAGACGAGCTGTAAAACTAATTGGTGTCCAACATGTTTTGGACTGCATTTAATTTTCTTGAGGGGAAAAGAGGTCAAGAATGGAATGAAGTCAATGAGAATAGGAATAAGAAAGTGGAAAGCAAAATGGCCAGCATTAAAAGGTCAGCGAATATCCCAGGGACAGGAAATGAACTTTAAACAAAAGTATAAGGTAGTATTTCTATCCACGTTTGGGAGTTGTTAAAATTAGTATTAAAAGAAGGAAACTTAAATAACCAGATGTTTCTTGTACGAAAGCTTGTTTCAGTCTGCTTTCAATTTATTGGAGGCCTTAGTAAGACCAAGATTTTGTGTGCAATGCAATTAGGAAATGAGTATTTCAGCAGAGTGCTAATGTTATTTAAATATTTTAAAATACTTCGATATTTCACACTGACTTGCTTCCTGTTACACTTTTATATTCTTTCTCTTGAAAGAAATCTCTGTCCTGAATTGGGAAAGTAAATGTCTCACAAGCTTTAATACAGCATTTAGTCCCAGCAGCCAGCCTGCCAGCATCAAGCTAAATACATGGATACTTTGCAGTCTACCTTAAGATATTTAGGCTATATTCATAAATTCATACATGACCTGTAAAGTCATTTGTAATATTTTAAATTACATCGCTTAAAGCATCAACTTTGCCCCACAAAGACCCAGTGTTTCATTTGAAATCTTTTCTGCCACTAAAGCTTTGCCTAAAATTGAATCCAGAGAGGGTTTATCCCGTCCCTTGTTCATTTGTGTGCACATCAGAACGAAAGAATCTCTTCCCACTATATTGAAGTTTTCATCCAAAGCTCACAAGTTTTAGCAAGAATCTTTCATTTTACTTAAATTGGCTCTGAATCAGCATCTTTGTGCTCTGACCTGGCTGGGAAGCAAATATTTTTCTGCTCCAGAATATGTTTAATTCAAAACATCCACTATTTTTATCACTTGCACAGCTCCACTCTCCTCTTTCCTTCTCAGTGCAGCAAGTAATTTATAGATGCTGAAATTATATGGAGTAACTCTGTTGAAGGTACTGTTCTGGTAGCAGCAAAAAGGGGAATGAATGGGCCACTAAGAAGCCCAGAAGAGTAAGGAGAGGTCCTGGAGCATGAGGGACACACTATAGCTGGCATAAATAAGCAGCACACCCAGGACAGAGTATTTGTTTTATGAACAAATCTCCCTCTGCCATGGTTGCCAAAAAGCAGCCTCAGCTGTTGGAATTACAAGTTTACTAAGAATACTTTGTAGTACAACCACCCAAAGTAGGAAAAGCTAGTTTTTAAAAAATCACTGGTAGACCATGTCAACTTCTACTCAGGCCAAATGTGAGAACATGATGATAATTATAAACACAGCCTCATTTTCAAGTGGAATTTTGATTTCTTTTCTGTTCAGTGGATATAAATCTCAAACCAATGGATCTGAAACCATACAACAGCTTTGTAAATATAATGCCATGCTTCCTATAAAGATTTAAATGACATTAGCACTAAAAACTGGGCGTTAGGCTTCCAAATTCTATTTCTTATGTAGTATGAACTCATGGAGTGACCTCATAGGGTGAGCAGGGTAATTTATTACCTTTTCTGTTTGAGACATTTCTGATAATACTTCAAAAGAATGAAGATAACAACTACCATATCCAAGGACTGTGTGGATTTATGTTTACATTCATGTGGCATCTTCTCCTGGAGATTTTCTAGGAATTTTATGAAGATATTTTTGTGGAAATTTGAAGAAGCTGACCATGTAAGGATCAGTACCTTTAATGTACCAGTAATGCCTTAGTACATTTCTTTTTTTGGCGAAGAAAGTACGAAGCATTTGAATGTGAATAGGCCTGCACCAGATTATCTCATATTTAGCAAGATAACATTAAGGGAGATTTACCCTTTAGTCAGATCTGAAGTAAATACTTTTTAAAAGGGCAGAAGAATAACATACCCAGTAGGAAACTACCAGGGGATTTTGCTAAAAAGCATAAAAGGGTCATAGCCAAAAAAAAAAAACCTTCAGAAAAATATTTCCTGTGTAGACCTGAAGAATAAAATGGAATGGTTTTGAGTTAGTGGAAAGTCATTTGATTCCCTTCCTTCTTCCCGTTTCCCTCTTCCCTCTTCCTTCCTTTTTGCCCCCTTTTTTTCTCTTTTCTTGACCAAGTTAAAGACTTGCAAGCCTTTACGCAAGTTTCCAAAACGCAAGTTGACTTCCCCTGGGACTGCTATGGCTCATATCTTCCCACAAGTGTCCCCTGAAGTCTTTCCTTAAATGTAACTCTTATGTAAGGGATTGGACCTTTCCTACTGGTATCAAAGACCCATATGGCACTGAAAATGAAAGCTGGACAGATCATTCTTCCTAGAGCCATAGTGCTAGGAGAAACATCTAGATTTTATTTGTGTTGTGCTTAAGAACATCACCGATTCATTATTACTCTACTAGATATTCATATTTAAGCAAGAAGAAAAGCTAAGAGCAATTATTCTGAAAAACTAAATAGATCCCTCATTACCTAGGATATGCATTTCACTCAGTGAAGACTAAAAGAAACCTCAAAGACTAATCTCTCATTAATACACGACATGTTCACAGAATGCCTGCCAGAACTGGGAAGTCAAGTTTAGATGGAAACTTGGCATGGAGTTACTGGCTTGTCCCTTTGAGGGTTGGGAAGGAAAGGAAAAGAAAAAACAGTGAATAAAGCCCTGTTTGCATGCTTGCATGCATGTACATATGAGAAGACTTTTTAACTTCATTTTCTCATTAAAGTAAAGAACAGTGAAACTGTAAAGATTCCATGTGTGTTCTTATAAACTGTGCTTTTCACACATCTTTTGTTAGACACATGGAATGTTAACTGAAAGGGCTTATCTTAAAAATCAGCAGGGTAGTTGGAATGCGATTTTACAAAACCTGGCCATCTTTCAACAAGAGTGGGTGGATTTTCAATGCAGCAAATGTTTGTGTATTAAAAAGTATTTGCCATGGTGACAAAGCTTGGAGAAACATCCCATTAGCCACAGACGGGAAGCCGTTGCAGATTGTTCTGATTATCCATGCCCAAAACTTAGTCTGGCTCTGTTTATACGGCATTTCCGATAAAAAAAAATAATTCAACATACCCCTAAAACCTGAGCAAACTGTTTGCACTTACTTACACATGCCTTGTGCTGTATTTTCTGGCTCAGATTCAACACATGATTAGATTCTTACTTTCCTGGAACTTAAAACATGTGCTTACAGCTAAGCATATGCTTAAATATTCTGCTGCACTGGGACCCAAGTCTATGTTCCTATATTCATGGTACAGCCAGGACATCTTGTGAAACAAACAGGAATTTTAGACTAAGACCTCTAATCTACAGCTCAGTAAAGAGAAGAGTAGAACAAGTTCATAAAGGTTTGTGGTGAGGTGAGGGATTGTATGAGGGAGCACAGGAGAGTATCTGGGCATCCTTTGCATGTGTCTGTCCAAAAATCTTGTCTGCATGCATCTGGAACAGCTGCATTAATCATGGTCTCAAGATGCAGTTATTAAGATTTGGTGTATTATATCACCATGATTTCAGTTTAGAAACCTGGAACAAATAAGACATTTAGTTGCTAGGGCACTGCCATTTTCTCATTATTCTTGCAACATAGCTCTTCTCTCCATGCAATATGACACTTTTGAGACCAACAGTTTGGGATGTTAGAATATTGCATGTCACTGGAAATTTAGGAGTCTCCCTCATTAGAAATATGAAGTTCTAATTTCTGCTCCTTTTGAATAGCAAGCAAGCAATGTAGAGCCTGCAGAAGTTAGATTGTCACCTGCCGTGGTGAAAGGAAAGAAAAATCCCAGTGTCAAATGGTATCCCCTGGAAAATGCTCAATTCCAGCTGTAATTAATAGGTGCAAGTAGAGTGGTCAGAGTAACCTTGTAAAGTGCATGTGGGATCATTAGAAACGAGAGGGGAAAAAATTACAGGTCAAACCCATTCTGGAATACATGTAAGTAGCCAAGCCAGACGTGAACTCATGGGTTCGATACCTCTGGCTCATACGTAATAATCAGAGATGGATTAAAACATTCCAATGGAAGTGTGAAAACTTAGCAGTAAAATGTCTTTAAACACAATAAGAACTGTATCAAGCCATGCCTCTTGAAATACAACACAATGGACATCTTTTATACCATATATACTTAGGTTCTTCTGCAAATATTCCTACAGGAATTTAATTAAATAATAGACTTAAATAGCTGAAAGTGTGTGTGCCTCCTATTTTATTCCTTTTGTAACATTCTTCCAAGACATAAGCTGGGAAGCTTACAAAAGACTCATTTTACTCCTATTTTCATCAACAATGTTTATAGGCAAATGATGTTTTATGTGCTGGAATGAATGACTATGCTATAAAACTAAGTATCCTACAGAACACTGCTTTGAAGTTATACTTGGCTGCCCAAGGTAGATGACAGACAGTGTCAGGAAAAGGGATAAAAAAGCTTAAAGGTCATAGTAAGGTCAAAAAAAATAGGTCACAGCAAATTAATCCTGATCATCTGACCAGTATGGAGCAAGAAAAGGGCAGTGTTCAAGCTCAAATCTGCTAAAATTTAGTGGAAAGGTATAAAACAATTAGCTGTGACACCGACTTCTTTCTTCTCTTCAGTTGCTGGACATACAAGTTCCCCCAGAGGATAAAAATATATATAATTTTTAAATATTCCACTTAATTATTTATGTATCAAAAAAAAAGTTTTTCCACCATAGATAAGCTCAGTTGGTCATTTTTTACTCCAGTGCAAGTTTTGGCTGAATCAAAAACACAGAATAATTGAAAATATTTTATCTTTTCAGTGATAATTTCATGGAAATTGTTAGTTTTCCAAATTTGGTTCAAAACCGTGCTGTACTAAGAATCAAATCAATATGACCACAATTATCATTGGCTTTTAATAAGAAAAAAATTTAAGACATTATTAGCTTTTCAGAACTCTTTTTCCTTTCAATTGATATAGCCAAACTACTGTTCAAAGTAAGGCTATCGTTTATAATCAAAACACACAGTAAATCCTTCATGCAGTTTTCAACAAACCTATTAGACTTTTTATCAGAATTTAAGAATACCTTGACACTATTTTGTATCTTTTGCATGTCCATCTGTACTTGCTGTTATCAATGTACTTAGATGTACAAAGCTTTTGTACATGCGTTTCCTAGGTTATATAAGTGATGGTCTTTAGAAACAGCATAAAGGAAACATTATTCCTAAAAATACTTGCACTTAAGCTAAAACTACTTAAATTGAAATGGCAAGTTGTCAGGGCTGTAAAGCTCTCTGGAAATGGATGGAATTTTCATCAGAGTCCTCCTTTCTGACTATGATATCTTTAAGAGCTCTCTCTTGACTTTCCTTTCTGATTACGCCTACTAGATGTACTAGAAAGATACATTATTTTTTTCCATAACTTCCATCTCTCCTAGGTCCATGGGAGGCAGGCAGGACTAAGTCTAACTAAGCTGGAATGGAAAAACAGCTCTGAGTATAGCTGCTCACAGCTAAGAGCCCTTCTCCGTCAGAGCTGACTGCTCTGGTGCGCTGGGCCCCTCCCCTGCTCTCAGCCTCAGATGCTGTGTATGCACAACCTCCTTCAAACCGTCCATGCCTCTCCTCTCATTTTTCCTTTGCTTCCTTTCAAGCAGCCCACTCCATTCGTGAACAACTGTCCTCAGTCATTTTCTTATCTGAGGTATATCTGTCTCAGGAATGCTTCAGTGGCAGGGCTACAACTCTTTATGCAACTCACAATGTTCATGTAACAGAATGTAATACACAAAGTCTCTTCTGTGCTGAACAGGTACAAAACTAACTTCTCAAATTATTCATTGCTAAAGATTAACCTGAAGTGATTCCCTGGTGATCTTCTCAGACATGCCAAAGTCTGTCAGAACCAGTCTATGGGCCCTGACATCTGGAAGATTTTGCATGCTTTCAAACTGGTTTCTACCACGCCTGCTACTACCGACTGCAAAGTCCTGAGTGAGACAGAAATCCATTTGAGACCAGTGGAAAGGTAGTAGAACATCCCAGGTAGTTTAGCTGAAACAGGCCAGCTAGAAGGAGATAAATAGAACAGTAGACATATGTAGTCCATATTCTGAATAAAACTACAAATATTATATTGGGGTAAGGATGCAAAACTAAGAGGCATTAAAAAAAGGCATTAATGTAGTAAACATTTCAATCACCAGTGTGATCATTTTACTTACGTGCTATAACTTCCTGCCCAACACTGATTTCCAGGATAACCATGCTTTTTGCTTAATGTATCTCCTAAAGCTTGTAGAGATCCCGTGAATGAGGAGAATTTACACTATTTGACTACATATTCCTGTTATACAAATTATCAGCTGAAATCTACAGCAAATATCTCTCTGTCAGAAGACAGAGCAGACCAGGTCAAACTTTCAAGTAAATGTGAAGGCAGATTACTTTTGGAAAAAAACAAACAACCCCAAAACATGCCAATTCAATAAAATTAGAAATACTGCATTAAGATTGTAGCATTCCAAAGTGATTTCAGAACTTTTTTTTTTTTCTGAGAAGGACTTTACATTTATCATGCCTCTGTGATATTTTATATCTGCCAAAGTAAAACGGAGCATAAGAGGTTGCATACCAGGAAATGATAACTTGTGGTGTCACATTTCAGTACATAGAATTTAAATATTTATGTGCAAAAGTCATTTAGCTATAAGCCTGTTTCCTGTTTTAAACCAGATGCTGCTGCATAAGCCAAAAATATTTAAGAAAAGGTCTAGAATGATAAGGGATTTAATTTGTAAATATCCTCTGTACATAGTGTCAAAGGACAACCCCGTGGACTTGAAAAAGCAATTGTCTAGTCTTGTGTGTGCCTTAGCCTTGATGCTGAGATGTATAACTAATTTCTGTGCATTTGCACAGTGGCACTTTTAATACAAAGAATAATTTGCATTTACAATAGATACATTTCCCTGAAAATCATTATATATATATACTTTCCCCTTGGAAAGCTTGGGGTGGTTTTTTGTTTTGTTTTGTTGTTAGTTGGTTGGGCTGTTTGTTTATGTGTGTGGGAGTTTAAACTACAAACAAGAAGGAAAGAAGAATGAGAAGCAGCAAGATATTTAATCAATGATTAGAACATTCCTTGCAGCTCTCAGCTCCTGGCAGGTGCTCTGGTAAAGAATAAAAAAAGAGTTAATCATGACCATAATTTTGAATGCACAGAATTTAGCCCTCACAATCAATTAAAACAATGCAAAACCTGTCACCAAACAAAATTCAAACCAGCTCTTTCAGCCTTCTGTATTTCAGTATTTCCCTTGAATTGGGACAAAAAGATCTTAAAATCAAAATAACAATGAGGTAGGGCACAACTCAAACCTGTAATCTACAACAAATAAAAGCCACCCCATTTCACATAACTGCATACAGATTCTGATGATATTTCTTTCCAACTAGAATTAACTGCAATGGGTGTGAAGAGAGACAACAAGCTGCAACAAGGGAATACGTACCATGTGGTAATATGATATCAAGAGACTGATATCAAGGCACTGCCTTAGCTACTTTTCCTCTTTTTTTTTCCTCCCAAACACAAGTATTTGACCCTTACAGCTTCCTATTCTCCACATTCTGCATTTCAGGAACTATCCATTTTTAACAGGAAAGTCTAGATACACTCCTCACTTGCCATCCTCACTTGCCATCCATACAGCCACAGGCAATAAGGTGCTCTGCATACTGCACTGCTGGGAGAAAACAAAGCACTGGCTCGCCCTGGTTTGTACTATGAGATTTTCTCCTACCTTACCAGCGTATGTCAAATCCATATTCATATACCTGTACTCCTGGATGACCTACAAATGTTCTCTTCATAGGTGTCACACAGACGTCCCACCTGAGGGAAGGAAGTAGGAGTGCGGTTCAGTTTGATCCTAGCGCATTTGTAAATCTTTCCTGAAATTAGATGTTGTTTCTAGCACATCTTTAGAGGTACAGTATGCACTGGCCAGCTGTCAGTCCGCTAACATCTCCCACCACTGCCACACCTGGCCAGCTGACATACTGAAACCAAACTGGTTTGCAATGCACCAACTGTGCCTGCAGGCAGGAAAGAGGTCCTGCAGGCAGGAATGAGGTCCTGCCCCTTTGATGCTGATGTTGGTTCCTCTGAATGTTTGCTCTGACGTGAAAGACAGAATAGGTCGCTCACACAGTTCCATGTAGAAACTCTGCAGCTACTTCTGGCTGTCCTGTATGCGTACAGACTGGCATGTTTGTTATCAACACAACTGTTCAGGCTGACGGAAATCAAGTGACCTTTGTGTCCTCCCATCTTTTGCAACTGGTCACATCTCCATACCATAAGTACCTCTAAACAACTCACTGAATGTCTACTCTGCTGTATAAACAACTCCTTTGAAAGCAGGAGCAATTAACTCAAAGGATCTGTGCCTTTCTCCTTCATTACACTGAAGAAAGAAGGTGCAGGGTAAGATCTGCTCTAAAAGCGTTGACAAGCTAAACCACTTCTGCACATGCTTGTTTAGGTTGTCAAGGTCTCCTTTGAACTGATTTTTAAGGCTACTCCATTTGACAAAATGCTAAGAAAATCCCAGAAATCCTAGAGCCAAATATGCCCTGGTTTAGTACCTACAGAAGTGTGGAGATGGTTGTCATTTTTTGCCTTTGTTTTTTCCATTGTATTTGGGACATGCAATACGTGATGTTCAGCAACCTGAAATCTTGGAAGCAAATTGAATAACATGTGCCTGCCAAGATACAGTACAGCATAGTGTTTATACATGTCAGAGAAATGTGATTTATATAATTAAACCAATAGAAGCTTCTGTACACGGACAAGCCTTAATAAGTTTTCCCTCCAGACACGGCCTTCCAAATGAACATGACAGCAAGGAGAGCTCCTGTGTTTATGGTACATAGAGCTTACCAGTGTTCAGTGGCAGAGCAGAAAAGCTTTAGTACTTTTTATTCAACTACTTTGCTATTTCACTCTCCACAAAAACTGAAACAGCAGAAGGTATAACATACTCAAACCCCAAAGATAGCAGTTCATATATGATTTAACTTCAAAACATTTTGAGACAGTATTCTTACTTTAAAAAATATTTTCATTATTTGCAGTGTGTGGAAGATTCATGAGATAATATTATTTCCTAGTACTATGCAAGGGAAAAAAATCTTTCAATCAAAATAAGCAACAATACTTTTCTTCTAAAATTAAACATTATAATTATTCTCTTTTACAAATTGGCAAGCAAAGCTTGGAGGCATTCAGTCAGCTGCCCAAAATCACTGAGGAAATCTGAAGATTCCTAAACCCTGACTTTGAGCCTGAGTAAAATGTTTTAATAACAATGACATCTTCTAGTCCTAAATATGTTATATCTTTTCAAACTAAGCACTCACATCACAGTGAAGAAAAGGCCTGGTCAGTAGCAGATGTGGGAGAGAGGAAAAGGGGATTATGTAGAGCAGCAGCACAAACATTTGCTTTACTACAAAAAGCCAGAGCATATGGGTAGGAGTTTAGAAAGATTTTTCAAATCTAAGGCTATAATAAAGGTCATAAACCAGTAAAACAGTACAGCTTTTCTTGACATTTCCATGCTGAAATGCATTTTTCTCCCTTGGTCTGTATCAAGGACCGTGGACTGTGATCTGGTCAGCAATAAGCCACGGCTGGTGAGCAGAGTGCCCACTGCAAAAACAGACTGCACAGGACTTCTCTAAGCAAACAAGCATTTCCAGAGAGAGAAAAATAATGTGAAAAGCTCACACACCAGATTTGTTTTTGTTTATAGACTATTTCCAAATTAAGAAATTCTTAGTGAAAATAAATCTTATATTTTTCTAAGAGATGGTGCTTCAGTACATACTGCTCCATGCCTTCTCACATATAAGCAGAATTTAACAACGCTTCACCACGATAAGACTCTGTCTTGCACTTCAGTGAGTTTCTCAGCATTGAGCCTGCTTCTACAGAACTGCTATTGAACAGCACAAATATTTAATCAACCACTAAAGATTGTTAGAAAGAAATATTTAGAGGCAGTGTTTTCATTTTGTTCTATAGCACTACAGAAACATGGAGGCACTTGTTTCTGCAGCATCCTTCAGTCTGACGCAATTTAAATTCTCAGAACTTACTCTTGCAAGTGAGGGAAGATTTAAGGACTAGACTCCAAGATTTAGCAAGTTGCAATAAAATGGATTTTTTTTCTGTCTTTTATTCAGAAAAAGGTCTATTAAATGCAGTGGTGAGTATACTTTTTTCTGAATAATGATAGCAATAGACATTTCAGCTGACCATAGTTTATTTTCCTGCATGTATTAATTTACAATATCAAAAAGAACTAATACAAAATGAAACAGTATATAAAGAAGTGATTAAATGCTTTGAAAAATGACTATGCATTATAGTTATTACGTTATTATGTCAACAAGTCTTAATATTTGCATTTGAAAATCAGAACATCCTCATCAGTTTGATGAAAAAAATCAGAACTGCAGTTTGATTTTAATTTAAATGATACTCCTCTTCATATATCTGAGATTTAAATCTGGACCTCTGTCAACTCAGATCTCAGTAAACTGTGGGCACTGTTGTAGTTTGTGAAGATCTGGGGGAGAAGAAAAATTATATATACTAGCTACACTCACATGAAGCTATTTGTAAGTATATTGTAAATAACTAAAGGGAACATAGCTGTTTTTACTTGAATCAAGAACAAAAGAAATTTAGGAAGACTGTGGTATAAAGAGATTTTGAATGCATGTCAGAACATTGCTTGAAAACCCTGAAAGATCAAAAAAGATTTGATCTCTGAAGGGAAAAGAAAGAGCAAAAAGGAGAAGTTGTTATTGACAGTTAAGATTCAAAAAATTAAAACAGAAGATAAACACTAAGAAAAAGAAGCAAGTATGATTGATTAAAATAAACTGTAAGTTTATATTAGCTTTTAAATTCTCCCAGACAAATGCCTTACAGTATATCCTTTAAAGTAATTACAACTGTTGAAAAACATCTTTATACCAACTGATCTTTATATCACATAGTGATAAGTACACCAACAAATGTTAGGGTTGTTACACAATGAGAAAAATATCTTTAACATGTACCAGTTAACCCTCAAAAAACCTAAAAATGTTTTTCCAAAGATAAGTTATGAACACACAGAGTCCAGCAAGACTCTGCCAACATAGAGGTTAAGTCCCCCAAATTTTGTCTGGTTTGTACCACTCAGAACAGCAGTAAAAGGGCTGTGTTTACACCCATGATTCTCCTTTATAGGTGGATAACCGGGAACACCCTATGTCCAACAATGTTGGGTAGATTTGCAAGAAGAAATAAGTGTATGTTGTGCAAGAGGAAAACCTTAGAATGCTTTAAAGAAGTAATTCTAAGGAATAGTAGTTTTTTCTTGTAATTATATGAGGGCATACCATGACATTCTGCAAGGGACTTAGGGCAAATTTATCACGTGAAGAAAAAGTTTCTTTTTGTGCTTAGCAAACATGACTGCAGGTTTGGTACCAAATACCAATGTGTAAACCCTTAATTTGTAATAAGAATGACTTCTACAAATGAGGCCCACACAAGAATGCATAGAAGATTTGAGGATCTAATATCTAGGATTGGTGTGTCCTTTTAGGTATACTATTGAATACACTATGCTTTGAAGGAGATAAGAAAAGTAGCTGTTTCAAGACCTTTTTTTAGATACAGTTTGTTCCAGGGGCAGAAATACTTGCTTGTTTTCAAAAAACATACAAAGCAAACATCTGTGTTGGATGAGGACTTTAGTCTTCTTCCCTTTTCACTTCTGCAACCATTTGGCCTGGAAAGTTTCTCCTGCATTTATAGAAAGATAATGGGATCTGGTTTTCTTACGTACGTGAATTAAAATTCTAGAGATACTACTGGTGCTGACATGGACCTGTTTAAGAACACATTAATTAATTTCTTTTTTGGCCGTTTTTGGTTTTTTTTTTTTAACTGAAATATCTTCACTTTCCATTGGCTTGCTCATGCTTTTAAAGAAGAATTGTTTCAATTATTTGCACATTCAGTAAGCGGGACTCTTAAGTACCATAGAAAAAGGGCTTAGAATCTTTTTGGTCACTACCCTTATGAATCGGATGTGAAATTTGCAAGGTAAGACAATCATTAGAAAAACTGGCAATTCGAAGAGGTCAGATCTGACTATTACATTTTGAAAAGCCAAAGGCTTAAAGCTCGCCAGCCATTTTCAGAGAATAATAGTGTTTTGATGAAACCTGGCTATTTGTGGTAAGTTAAACTCTAGTACCACATTTGTCAGTCCTGTGTGCCATGAAAACATGGTCCCACATCCAGGCAGAGAATGATACAAGGAACTCAGAAGCTTCAGCTTTCTCAAATGATCTCAAAATGCAGGTTTTTGTGCTGTCTCAAGTTCCGTACAACCTGCCTTCTGGTCAGATATAAAAGGAAATTTATCAGCTTCACTCAATCAGAACTTGTTAGCAGAGATAATGCTCGTGTAGATACTTCTGTGTCATTGTTAGTTCAGCAGATCTAAGTTGCTTTACCTCTCCAAGTTCATCAGTTTAGCTTGAAATTTTTTTGTGCTGAAGGTCTAAGTGTGTGAGACTGAGCAATCCAACACTAACTAGTCAGACTGAGTGTTTTACAATATTTTTAAAGTGATGCATTTTAGAAGTGCCTGGATAGCAAGGGTCAGGTAGATATGAAAATCTGTTCAGAAGACGCAGCAGCACTTTGCTTCTCATTTAAATCTTTCTCAGAATCAAACAGGGTTTGTTCACTTTTAAAAACATAATATAGGCAATTTTGTCTATTTAGTGACCACCAAGTTCAGTAGAAAGATCACTACTATCTTCAGCAGAATGTTTTTCTGGCTTTTTGTAACCTTTACTCAGAGATTTTAAGAGAAAACTCATGAAATTTTTTGAAACTTGCAGGGCAAATGATGTGTATATTTCAATTCAAGAACAAATCTAGAAATGGATTATAAAAGATTCCGAAATAGCTGGTCTGTTGAACCAGCTCAGTGAGGAGCTGTGTATTTCCTTTAACTACTTTAGTGTAAAGCTGAGTTTTCATCCACTTAAGCTTACATAGTCTGTCCTTCAGAAAGTTATTCTGTTTGGCTTTTCTTAGATGTAATCAGAACTGTTCTGTGTTTCCCTAATTACAAACACATTTCTTTCTCCATGCAATATCTGTAAGTATGCAGCAACCATCGTCTTGCCAAAGCTTTCTGGCATTTTTATTCCAGTTAGATTCCAAATCTACATTTTTCTGTGAGAAAAGCTGTAGGGAAGACTGTAAACAGGATAATTATGTAGCAATACAGTTTTAAATGCAACTTTTACTCGCGTATTATTTTGAATGTATGGGTTTTTACTTCCTAGTGAGTTGTGGAGATGCAACGCTATTGTTCCTAAAGCACAGATGTGTTTTCACTAATGTAAATTTCAAGAATTCTGTAAGATTTTAAACAGAAAGTATGAGGAAGATAAAAAGACATGCAGAATGCTACAAAAATTACTTACAATCATTGTAACAGTCTATCACTGTAATCTCTAATCTGTGTCAATTTTGTGTGGCCTCCTTTATCTCACCCTGTGGAATAGCTCTGAAAAGGAGCCAACCAATCAAAAACCCCATAAGGAATGTAGCCTAGTTTTCTTCGTCCTTTACACATGCCAGAAGCACCTCATGTTAGAAATTTTTTTTCAGAGTTTTGATAAATAATAATAAAAAATATTTTGAGAGGTGAGTTGAATGGGAACTCAGTAACTGTCAACAACATTTGACATTTGGAATTGAAATCTCCAGTGACATGCTAGAACAGAGGAAATTTTTTTACCACAGATTTCATGGGAGAGTTTTATAGTCATAGAATCATAGAATATTTTGGGTTGGAAGGGATTTTACAGGTTATCTATTTCAACCTCCTGCAATGAGCAGGGATATCTTCAACTAGATCAGGTTGCTCAGACCCCCATCTAACCTGGCCTTGGGTGTTTCCAGGGATGGGCCATGTACCACCTCTCTGGGTAGTCTGTGTCAGTGTTTTATCACCTGCATTGTGAAAAGCTGGTTCCTTACATCTAACCTAACTCAAGCCTCTTTTAGCTTAAACCCACTACCTCTTGTCCTATTGCAACAGGTCTTGCTGGAAAGTCTGTCCCCAGCTTTCTTGTAGGCCCCTTTTGGGTACCGGGAGGCTGCAGTGAGGCCTCCATGGAGCCTTCTCGTCTCCAGGCTGAATGCCCTCAGCTCTCTTGGCCAGTGAAGACAGACTGTGAAGACAGGAGAGGCTCTCCAGCCCTCTGATCACCTTCCTGACTCTTCTCTGGACTCACTCCAACAGCCCCGTGTCCTCCCTGTGCTGGGGACCCCAGAGCTGGATGCGGCACTGCACGTGGGGTCTCACCAGAGTGGAGCAGAGGGGCAGAATCCCCGCTCTGGCCCAGCTGCCTACGCTGCTTTTGATCCAACCCAGGACACACCTGGCTTTCTGGGCTGCAAGTGCACATTGCCAGCTCAATCTTTAATCCACCAGTAATCTCAAGTCCTTCTCGGCAGGACTGCTTTCTGTATGTTTATCCCCAGCCTGTACTGACAGCGGGGGTTGCCCAGACCCAGGTGCAGCACCAGCATTTAGCCCTGTTGAACCTCATGATATTCCCGTGGGCCCATTGCTTGAGCCTGTCCGGGTCCCTCTGGATGGCATCCTGTCCTTCAGGTTGTCAACAGCACCACCCAGTTTGGTGTCATCTGCGAATTTGCTGAGGGTGCAATCTCAAAAGAGTCCTCAAGAGACCTTAAAGGAAAATTAGTGGAAAAGTATTTGGAAGCTTCCATGTTTTCTTCTTCTTTTGGAATTTATTAAAATAGGGATTCACAGAAAAAGAAGAAATCTTGATCATTGAATCAACCATTGCTCATAGAATAAAACCTACTGTTTCCATTCGGGTATCTTTTCAAACAATTCTCATTTACCTACTAATTAGAGATATTGAATTGTCTGAGATTCTCACTATCTATTCAGAAAGAAAAATACAGTAAAACACACTTGAATGTGCATTGTTCAAAGGTGTAAACCAACTGTTTAAAAGTGTTAGATCAATTTGTGAAATAATACTCTTTCAAAATATTTAGGCTGTTGACTAAACTTCATATATCAAATAACATTCACTTTCAATAGCAAAATTTAAGACAGGATTGTACCCTTCCCTGGTTCTCCATAAATAATATCCACAAAATAACTTCAGGTGAAAAACTGAGAACAAAGCTGTCCCTCCTTACAAGTCACAGAATGAAAACACAGGTGGTTTTGAGCAAAATTTGTCATGTTTTCAGCTGTTCTGTTGCCTGACCAAGTCTCCTTGGATCTGTGCTGCTATCCACTAATAAACATCCTCCTTTTGTTCAAGTGGGCGAATGGCCTTTGCTTTTGAAGTGACATTATCTGAATTACATTCCAACCTCAGGCATTAAGTGTCTGGAAGCTCTGGGGTATAACCTGATGATTAATACTACATTACGGGATAGCCCCTGTGTTAACTAAAAACTGAATGACTCTTAAAGGAGAAAGTTAATAGTCTCTTGTTTCCATTAAAGCATTCTCCAAGAATAGCAATTAGTTAGTTTACTTTCCCTAAACAAACTGTGATTTTAGTCAAAGTTACCTGTTTCTTCTTCTGGGAAATTCAGGTTTGCATGTAGGTTAACTACTACTTGCATCTTGTCAGAAAAACACTCACAGAACTATCTCTCATGTTGCCTAAACTAACTGGTTATGCACAGATTTACAGCTTTAACATTGATTTAGATATTTATATATACCTATTAAATTATGCAGCCATTGCCCATCAGTAAATGAATTGTTCATATCAGCACTAGAAGAGAGTTGTATTAAATTAACAAGTAGCATAAAACTTACTAATAAGAGACCATATTCATATACAATTTTAAACTGCATTCATTCACCTTTCTATAAATTATGTATGGTGACTAAGAGATCGCATGCTTCTTTTTGTCTTCAACTTAAAGGAAGATAAACAGAATATCTAACATCCCAGATGAAAAAAATTATCTTATCCAAGACATTAAATGTTGAAATACTGCCGTGAGAAATGTAGTTTTATGTACAAAACTATGTAGGAACCGGTCTGGAACCACAAGCACCTCTCCAACAATACACGTATAAATGTTGCTACGATATTTTTCAAATGTTATTCAAATGTATCCTGTTTGTATGTTTCAACATTCCCCAGAGAGGCACACACGGGAATGAGAACCTGGCTCAATAGGCACAGCTGCTGGGCATAGATGGCCATGAGAGCAGAATTTTAAAGATGAACCTAGAACAAAACTATATACTAATTCTGTCACACTAGATAAACTTTTCCTCACCACTTACCTATAAACAAGAGTTCTTGTGTCACAGCTAATTGGAAAGCAGTTGGAGGGAAAGAATCAAGTGGAAACACAATGTGAATACAAAAGAAACCATCAAACAACTCCCTACACAGGTGAAATATAAAAGTATCACCTGCATGCAATCCAATGAGTTTTACATGGCATTTCCATAACAGAAATTGAAGCAACTCTTTAAATGCCACCAAGTATGTAAAATACAATATAATGTTTCCCAGTACTTAGTATAAGTATTTTGCATTTTAAATGCTGCAGCTAACATGCAAGCCTTGCAAAGCAGTTTACAGACGCTTTCCAAAATTTGTCATCACTTACATATCTGCTAAACTGTTCTCCTAAGTTACAGGTGTTTAAAAATATTTTTCTGAGAAGCCGCTTTAGTAAGCTGGAGAAGGGAAAACTCAAGAGATCATGATTTCCAGTTCTTTCATCTGTCTCCCAGTATCCCAATCAGAAATATGAAGGGAAATAAAAAAAAAAAAAGCATCCTAAATATTGCAAGAATGTATAGCTGAAGCTCGATGGTTAAAACAAATACAGGGAGCAACAAATTTCAGTTGAATGTATGGAATGCTCTATCAAAACAGATTGAGTTTTATAGACATAGTTACTTTTCAAATGACAGAGAGAAGCAGCCATTTAAGTGCCTTTCTTTACAATCAGCATTTCCGTTGAAAATCAATTTTTAATATATATCTTTAATACTTCAGTGTGTAACTTGGCAACATTGACACATAGATTATTTTTCCCAATTTGTATAATCTGTAATACAAATACCTGGCCAAAGCAATAACATTTTGTAACAATACACGAACTCTCTTAACACAAACATAACTCGGTAAGTTAGGTGCACTGAGAGGATTAATGTATTGAATGAACCACAGAGGTTATTCGCAACTGGGGGTTAATTACACTGTGTATGAAGCCTAAGGAACCTGAAGTATGAAAAGATAACATCTTTAGAATTACTACAGACCTACTGAATGTACAGTGACACATTTTCAGTGAACACAGCAAGTTTCAGAGCTTATCAAGTTTTCAGTTTTCTCAGTGATACTGAGAGACCTTTGTGTACTCAAGTTTAATGCAATCAGATGAATTAGAAGTACATAGAACAAATGCTTAATATTTGCAAATATTTGAACTTCTCTGACTCGAACATATTTAAACTGCTTTCAGTTTAGTCTGCTTTACAGGTGTGGACTGATTTTTTGGGGTGTGGATGCTTCAGGGAATGTCAAGTGTCTTCATAAGAATGATGCTTTTCTTGTTGTGCTTGAATCTTTTGTTTGCTAAGTTGTCTTCAAGGCAGTACTGGCAAGTGAATACATTCTTCGCCCTGACCCAGAAAAGACTTATGAACACAGTTAGGTTTATGTACTGTGAGTGGCCTCATTGACTGGTGATTTAGTGCAATGTTTCACAGACTTTTTTTACTTAAGTCCCTTGAGAGGATGTAATAATATGAAACTGCCTTACCATAACTTTTTGCTTTGAAAAGAACAGAAGCAAAAATATATGCACTTAAAACTCACACAGAGTTTATATTCTGTAGTGTAAGTTAGAAATATTGATTATTAAAACAATTGAAGTAAGCACAAAACAACAAATAAATAATACATGCATCTTGTACTCTTTGGCAGTGTACAGTGCTTTGGCATCCGTAATTTATATTCATATACCCTGAGTGTAGGTACACCCTCATTTCTAGGGTATCCTTTGAAGAAGGAATTATCAAAATGTCTGGCTAAAACAAGACCTAGAGGATATTGCTCATGTGAGGCAGAATGACAACTAAGTGGAATTTTGTGTTCATTTTCTACAGACCGTATAAACCCCACAGGAGAAGCTTTCAGTAAGTATGTGGGACACTTCGTCCCTCTCCATTCAGTTCTCTACATAAAAGCAGATTACTCAGAGTTTTGTTGGAAATGAGTGAATACCGAAGCATTGCCTGAAATGGCATGAGACATCATATTTCACAAGAACACTCAGTTTGATAACAGAAAAGCCAACAGCCACGGGTGATCATGGCAGTCGTGTTGCTGTGCCTTGAAGTCTAGTGGAGCTGGGTTTGCCTCCATCTTGGTAGAAACGATGATTCCGTGGTGATACCTCTGGCCTTTCTAGCCAAAGTCTTTGTTAGGAGAACCAGAACAACGACAACTCTTTACTACAACATCTGCTTCCAAATATCCTTGTTTGTCATGCTTCCGAAACATTTTTGTGTTCACTTTTGTCTACAGTGGAAGAGTCTAGAAGGATGAAAAGCCTTCCTGTGCGGCCCAGCCCAGATGAGTCTCACTGCTGCATTTCCTGTACAAGATTCACTTAAATGCTTAGAAACTGTTGGCAAGTTGTTCTGAAAATGGGGAGGGGGTGTTATGCTAAGTCCACAAGAGATTTCATTTCTACATAAATGAATAAAGGTATTAGGGAGACCAAAGCAAGGGAAGAAAGAAGAGATGAAATTCTACTACAGCTGCATCACTGTTATTGCAGTAATATGACAGTATCCAGGAACTTATCGGGTCCTTGCACTGTGTGAAGGAAATGTTTATCCTTGAATAATGCATCACCACATTTGCAGTGTTTTTGCAAACAGGTCTTCCTGCCATCATTATTTCCTTTTATTCTCTGCTTTGAGATGTAATCAATTTAAATTGCAAATGGAGTATTTTTACTGTGTTTAAATAAAATGTACAAAAGATTTGATTCTTAGAGGTCCTGTGGAAGGATAAAGAAAAAGTTTACCTGCAAACAAATACAGGAAAAAGCAACTGACGGAAAAGAAGTTCTCTGCATAGCTCTTTTGATATGAAAATAAGTCTATGGAATTAACAATGTCTGTAGAAAATGTATCAAGCAGTTAATACTTGCTTTTTATTGAATCTTCTCTCTTCCACAGTACATCAAGAATTTCCTTTAAAATAGGAGAAAACTGGAAGTTAGAAACTGCCAAGCTGCTAGAATGTTTCCACCACCACAGACAAAGGTAACTGTGGGAGCAAAAGCACAGGGAATGGTATAAAATGAACAAATATGTGATTCAGCAAGGAGCAGAGTATGCACGGCCTGAAGATGGTGGAGGATCAGACATTATATGGACAAAGCATTTATTTTCACCATCAAAGTAGTGATGCACCATCTCATTCATCTTCTCCTTTCTTACTTCTTCATCTTATTCCCTTCTAATCTGACATAAACATAATTCAAACCCCTTTAGTTTATCATCTAAGCACCAGTAGAAGTAGAGGGGAAGACATGTAATGAACTAGCAGCATGATGCTAGGAAATAGCATGAGCACATTAATTTAGAGATCTTTGCACCTGTGAGTTATTTTCTGAGTGTGATGTCTGGTAAAGAGGCTCTGATATCAAATGATTCTTAGGAGCAATTATATTAAAACTCACAAAAATCCGTTTCTACTATTGGTGGATAGCAAGGGTGCAAATTTTTTCCAAAACAGATTTAGGATAGCTTCTACAAAATTACTTCTTTATTTTGGGATTCAAATTTTCTTATTTACCAAAAAGTATTGCACCTTTCACATGGGATGAAAAGCCAGGACAAAACACAATAATTATAATAACAACAATAACTCATATTTTCTGATATTCCAGAGCTTAAAATATTAAAATATCACCAAGAACTTTATAAATTTCAATTTGACCCTATTATCTTCCTGCCACCAGGCTCTCCATCACTCCCATGGCATGCTTCAGAGCAAATACCTTTCCTTACACCTTATGACATTGCACCAATATGGAAAGAAATTACACAGACTTCCAAACTCTTTAATTGAAAGATTTGGAGGAGGAGTAATAGAACTGGACTTCAACAATCTAGCTTTCAATGCAGACACAACCTCAAAAATTCAAAGATTCCTTTTCTGTTTTGCTGTCTTTCATTAGGATCAGTTAGATGGTATTTTCACTTTTGTCTCCGCTTTCCAGTAAATGACAGTACAAAATTCAAAGCAAACATATGGAAAAATAGTTATTGTCTATATAGACCAATGACAACTTTCTTCAATACAAATGAAATATTATTGCCATATACCATCAGACTTAGTTTAGTTTCTAACTTGACAGTAACAGGCATCCAAAACAAGTAATATTGTAACAATATTTAATAATTCAAAGTCCTTCACATTTTCAAGATCTCATCTTGGCCCTTGTTTATTTTTTTTTTTTTAAGTTGCTCACTTTAATTTTTTCCTTTACTTGCAAAAAGCAAAATAATTAAAATTGTCATTTAGTACAATCCAGTTTTCAGTAAAACCAGGGCATTATATAATTAAAATTCTTTAAAAGCTTTTTAAATAATCTAATGGACTCAAAATGGCTATCTCAATAAAATCAACATTTTAGAGAGAAAATAATCCATTATTGCAAAATCTTTAGAAATGATATGTAAGAAACCTAAAGGAGACTTCCTGCAATAAAAGAGTAACAACTCACATTATTTTTTTTTACATACAAAACATGACATATTATCTACTTTCTATTTACATGCACTTACAAAAATTATTCCACAGAAGTTTCTGGGATTTATTTATGAGTTAGCAATCAACCATATGAATAAGGACTGCACAAAGTTAGCTCATAGCATATAAAAGCAATAAGAAGATCAGGTTATGTTATGAAAGATTTTATGCTTTCAAGATTTGATAATTCTAGATGCTACACAATCAAAAAGATCAAGAACATTTAGAAGTCTTAAGGAACAACTCCATCCAGTGAAAAAGAAAATTGCAAAAGAGATACAAATAGTAAGCAAGTCAAATCTGTCAGATTATTAATGTAAAGAAGGTAAATTTAATTGTCTCAGGAGAATTGCTTTTGTTTTGAAGGAAACCATCTATCTTGCCCTTTCAAAATGGCAGACTCAATCTACCTCCTGAATAAAACCTCCAATCTCAACATGGCAATGCTATTTACTAGATTTTTCAAGGAGAATTCTAATATGTACAGAAAGGCAGCATCATTATTCAAGTTGACATGAACTCCCTAGATATCCTTTTTAATTAACCAGATAAAGCAGTGTAGGAGCAGTTTCATCCTGATGCCGTAGCTCAGGATGAGCTTCTCAGTGATCTGATGTGATTTGATGTGACAAATTACTTACTAATTTTACCCTACACCCACATTTAAAAGTATATTGTAAAAAGCCATAACCCCTTAAATAGAGAGGACACATAACTTTGAAAAATTTCTTGAAAAATCAAAAGTCAAGGTTTTTATAATCAGATAAGTAAAATATAACACAGATCAATTAAAATTGGATGTAGCTTACATATATCTCTGAAGGAGAAGAATCAGGATTCAAGGGAGATATTCCCAGTAAGACTTCTCTAAGGTTTTAAAACTGGAACCTGAACTTCAATCTCTGTATTGCCCCCTGTGCTGACTTTCATATACTTGATAAGGTATCGGTGACCTCAAGGGCACAAGTGAACCATGAAAACTGCCTTCATGCCCCAGAGACCTACAGAGTGTATGGCCATCCTTCCTCTTCCCTCCCTCCCTCTCTCCTATCCCTACTTTTAGAGATGAGCCATTAGGAATGGGGAAGACATGAAACACCTTCATTGCCAGTAACATGAGAAAAACATGTCTCCAGTAGAATAAATCAGTAACATGAAATAAATGCCATTATACATTAATATTACCAAGGCTGCAATGAACAACAGCTGGTTCAAACTGAACCTTCACCAAGACCTAAAAGTGACCTAAAAGTGTGTGGCCTCTCACTGAAAGGATGGGCTCCTCCATTGTCAAATAAGCTTTGTCGTTCAAAGGAACACAGTGGATCATATTTGCTAAATACTAAATATTTAGATTTGAAAAGTGGTTTGAAGGGTGAAAGAATGTCTTATGTCTTATGAAATAATCCATTTCTCAGAGGAGTCACCTCATGACTCATGCAACACATTCAAGGCAGACTAATGTTAGCTAGTAATTAAAATGAAATACAAATTCTCCACCTTCTATAAAAGAATTCAGCAGCTTATCACCTTACCAGGACACCTGAGAAAACAATACATGCATTATTGCATACCTTTCACCGGCTTGCAGTTCACACTCAGTGCCAGTTCAAGGCCATGAACCTACTCCTCAGTATATACACCTGTTTGATGCCCGCATTACTGACAGACTTCTGCTCTATTTATGATCCAGAATGACAACAGTGTTCCACTGGCACAACACAATACTGATTATAATTTATAATTACTGATTATAATATAAATTTTGATACATCATTCACAGACGCATTCGCCCTTTTACTTTCTTTCTCTGTTATTAACAAAAAATACCCTAAATGGTCAATAGAGAAAACCAGACAAACCAGGGGGGGATGAAGATGTCTATTAAGACCATTCTTCATTACTTAGTAAATGCTTTTCTATTCTAGCATGCAGTCCTTCAGAACTAGTCTGGCCAGGTAATCTAACTATACATGAATTTACACAAAAAAGGCTTTGGTTGGAAAACAGAATATGAATGAGAAACAATTTTTGTACGAATTTATCTTTAATATACAGTTATTAACTATATATTAACTGAGAACACAGCTATCTTTCCTGAAAAGCAAGCTCTCTGGCCACTGGTATCACAACAGTGAGGAAAATTACTTAGGGTTTCTTGAGTGACCATGTACATAGGACATAGCTTTTAGGAACTCTGATTGTTTTTGTTCACTCTGATTCCACTGCAGTACCAAGGTATGTTGAGTACACGATATCAGGGAGTCATCCAGTCATTTTTGCTTCAGGACTATTTGTTATGTTATACTGAAGGTATTTTGTTACTTATTTTCATTTTATTTGTTTGTACTACCAGTGTGGCTACAATCATTATTTTTATTCAGAAACTATTTCATTAATTGTCAGATTCTCCCTGGTGCTCAGCCCATCATTCCTCCTCCGAATCTACAAAACATTAGCTTAATGTAAACTAAGAAGCAGGAACATATCCCAGCATATTTGTGCAAAGCTTCAGAGGAGTTAGAAATTACCCATAGTCACTCAAAATTAAAGCCTTTCATATGACCTTTCAGGAATGATCAAGATTTGATGCACAGAAACTGATGATTTTTTTCTTTAAGTTGGAGCTAGGAAGTGCATATGAACACAAATTTTAAAGCAGCTTGCTTACAGTCTTTCTAAGCTTGGGTTTATATTTATTTCAAGCTCCAGTTTCCATATTAAGCCAGAATTTCGATTGGAATGCCGTGAATGTAAGCTGATCAGAGACAACCGAGACACGGAAGACCACAAAAGGTTGCCATTCCCATTTGCAGAATATTTCCCCCCTAATTTGCTGATTCCTGGAACCAGTACCTAAAATGTGAGTGAGCTGCTCGAGGGTGGGTAGGTTGTGCATCACTGCCATCTTCGGTACGCAGGAGGAATCGCTGGAGTGACGGTCATTTAAATGAAACATGTTGAAATAACTCATTTAAATATAATCAGATGGTTGAAATTTGACAGCAGAATGGAACAGATTTTTCCACTGTTTGCAATGCTACAGAAATCAATAGACACAGCTTTTCTGTGCTGTATGCATATTTAAAAAAAATATTTGGAGATTGAAAATCCTTGCACAATAAATAGGAAAATTAAAATATCTCATATCACATTGCCAAATGATGGGGTAATAGACACAAACATATTGTTCTGTAAAAAACTGCTTTAAGAAGAAAAAGTATGAATTGATTCATTTAGTCAAACAGTGCTCGAGCAGATGGTGTGATTAACAACTAGTATGTTAGCCATCTCAGGAGCTTACAGAAAAAGTAAACAAATGCCTTTAAAACATATCACTTTATCCCCCAAAAGGTATTTTCATTCACTTATTAAAAAATGTGAAAATCTATATATTTATGATAGAGGTATGAATATTTGGAATATAGCAATGAGACATGTCTGGCAGCTATAATAGTTTAAATTCTGCTTTTTAATGCAGACTTGAAATCTTGCAGGTTTTGGGTTTCACCTGACTGGCTGAACTTTCACACTGATTACAATGCATCAATATATGGAGAAAAAGGTAGAGGAATGAAAATTCATCATTCAAACTTAAATGAGTGATCTAGTACAAATAAATCAGTATTGTATGAGAAGTGGTTCAAAATAGGCCTGGTTTTCGTGTAAGAAATGTGTTGCAGCATTTTAACAGGGCAAAAGTTCTAAAAGCAGCCTTGGGAGAGAGGTTACACATGCATAGAAAATGCATGTATTTTTTTCACCACCAGCAGGAGATGGAACCAAAAAAATACTGGCTTATGCTGTGCTTTACCGGTGCTCAGGTATTCATGACAGTGAGTATAAATGAGAGCAAGTCTTCTCCCCACTCAGCTGGACAGGACTTGAAAGAGTCTTTCTGCACAGTGTTTGTGAGAAGTGTCTTGGACAGTTGCTATATATGACATTACTCTTTGGATCAGTTTTCAGTAAAGACATTTTGAAATGGAATAAGAAAGGAAAAGAATGATACTTACAGCACTGAGGAATGATACTAATACCATTGCACAGGAGAATAGGAACAGAAACAGAATTTGCTCTCCGTATCATCTGGAAAATGCATCATATGCATGGTTGTATTCCACAACAAACCAGGAGTCAGGTCAGAGCCAAAGGTCATAGGACCTCGCCAATGGGTTGCCAAGACCAAGCAAGGCACTGCCCAGTAAATCAAACTCAGAGCTGTGCTCATGCCATCACTCTGCTTTGTATAAAGCCTGAATCATTTGTGCTGCATTTGACCTCAATCTATCATAAATAAGTTCAACCTTAAAACACGCAAAAAATATTTGAGAAGAGAATTTAAATATGGTCCATAAACTTTATTTGCAGCAACATATCTTTCCTTCAGTAATGACGTTGGTTAGTCCGTGAATGAAAAAGGAAGCTGACCATATTCTTCTGATGTCTAAATTGTTCATCAAGACACCTCTTGATTATGTTATTTATTTATTCAGCTAGAAAAAGGGAATGTCAGTGTAATTAATATAGAAAGTAAGTCATTGCCAGCCAGTTCAGTTTATATAAGTCTGTCAAAATCAGAGCCCATAAAAAAATTATTCTGCTAGCAGAAAAAGATTTAAAAAATCTGAAGTAGTTACTAAAAATGTATTTGTTTGTTACTAATGTAGCTGGCATGTGAGAGGGAAGCATATTATCAAAGCATTTGTAAAGACCTGTGTCTGGTAATATTGCCTAATTCTGGCAATGTATAGCTTAATCTAATATGTTTTTTACTGAAAACTGAGATAATTCATTTAAAGTTTCCTTGTCTTCTCTCATGGTCTTTTCCTAACCTTTCCTTCAGAAACAGCAATTCTGAAGAAATCTTTGCTGTGTATAAACAGGACTTTTTCAGAAAAGACAAAGAGACAAAAAGTATAGATCAGTGTGTTGGATTGAACTTTCATTGTTTAGATTGGTTTCATTTTCACAGATAAGTTGTAAAATAGCAACGTGTAGTAAACACAGAACTGACCAGGATGATGTTTCTGATTATGAGTGAAATGAGAACTTGCTGCTGTGTGATATAAAAGCGCTTGCCTAAATCTCTAAGTGCCCTCGGCAGTCTTACGAATAAACTGCTAAATAACTGGCACATCAAACGCAAAGCCCCACACAATAGTCTACTTTCACTGCTCAACCTTGCACATCAGTGATGTGCAGAGACGAGGGGATAAAAAAACCCATTTCAATACATAGGCAACCAAATGCACAGAGTCATAGCTCAAGCAACATGTGAAGAAATCAGATGTCAGAGATGTGAAGTACCCTACCAGCCACCAACCCCATTAAGAAAATTTCCAGATAGGATGTTCTCAGTGGATCACAACTGTAATAGCTTAAGTAAGGGAACGAGCAGCAAATAATCTGTGGCTTTACATGTTAAAATACACAGAGCTGATCACTTGGTACAGGTCTAATACTCTGGTTCACAGAGCAAAAATGAGTTACTCTTCACCCAAAGGTAGTCTCCAAACCTCGGTGATGTATCAGGACCCTACTTTAAAATGTGTCCTACAAATTGACACAACATCTATTCTTCCTAGAGTGTATCAGTTCAACAGTGAAAATATTGTGGACTTGTGGGTTTGGGCATTACTATAACTCTGAGGCTTTGAAAGGTGGGGGAAAACTGACTGAGATTCACAAATTTTCACATAGTTACCTACTAAGGAAATCCAGCAGACAGGTCATGTGCCCTTTTGTCAGATACATTGAAACTAGATCATCTTTAAGGTCCCTTCAAACCCAAATCCAATCATTCTGTGATTCTATGATATTGGAAGAAAAGAAAGAAGGAAAGTTACAGAAATGGGAAGTAATAAAATCATTCATTTGAACTATAATGAATTAAACTTTACCCTTGCTAGTCTGTTCTCCTCAGGCGTTTTTTTTAATCACTGAAAATTTTAAAAACTCTCTTAGAAGTGATGCTCTTTCTCAAGCTCAAATATAGCCAGCTTTCCCTCATCTTCGTCTCTGTCTTGTAAGGGAATCTGGTTGAGTGACACTGCTAGAACATGTGTGTTTGGTGTTGAAACCAAGTTGATCTACCATTCCTTCAGGCTTTTGAGATGATAAAAAACCCAACAAAGCTGTAGATACAGATTTAAGAGCAGTTGTAATTGCAAAATCTGCTCACACAAAATTCAGGATCACAGATGACTTTCCATCAGCTAGAAGCCATACTAGAGTTCAGTGACTCCCACACAGCAGAGCACAGCAGATCCTGCTCTGGAAGCAAAGCAATATATCCGCATCACCATGGCACTGAGCTGCAGCCACAGCTTACTACTGCGAGTCAAAGATTTTACTGAAGTGCAAAATCCTGCTAATGCAGCTGTTCAGTTTGCAGGCTGGTCAGCACTAGTTCAGGGCTATCTGTACTGCCTTTAATTGCAGAGTGCAGACATTCCCTGAGGAACCTACCTTCCCTCTATTTTCAGTCCTTTGGACTTCCATCTTTGAACACAGCAGTACAGACACTTACTGACATCCACTGAATCATCCAATGTGAAGAACTGCCCTGTCCGATTACGCAGTCTCCAGATATGAAATTAACATAATAACACTAAGTGAAATTATTCTTAAGATAATAGCATTTTCAAGGAAACTTGGACTAGCTATCTGTACTGTACACCTGTAGTTCCTGATGAAATAATGGAGAACCTGACAGTGAAACCACTGTTACATCTCCAATGATCAATAAACTAGATGGCTCAATGGCAAAAATGACTATATGGCATGATTGACACTTTACAAGAAATTCTATGTCACCACTGTCATTGACCAAATGCTGCTTAAATAGCTAAAATAAGAGACAACCTTTATGAAGACATGGAACATGTAAATTCTCAGATACAAAAGAGCATAATTATTACCCCAGAGGCATCAGAGCTTATTTTGAGGAAGACTGTAAAGACTGCTACTACTATTGAAAAAAGCAGTACGAAAAATCCAAAAAGAGCCACTCATTCTTTCAGATAAATATTTTCAATATGTACACAGATAAATGTTCTCAATAAATATTCTCAATATGATCAATATATATCCCTAGGCATAAACCCAGTCAAAAATTAGAAGTGATTGACTGCACCACTTCTAGGGCAACATCAGAATCAGTCTGTGAGAGAAGGATACAAATGTCAAGTTAACTACCCATGGAAAGTTTGACATTCACATCAAACGAAGCAAAAGCTTTGGAATAAGCTAAAATTCAAAAATTTTAAAGTTAATGCTATCAAATTGTTGCTGTAAAACCAGCACTTCGAAAAGCATTGGAAAGTCAGATGGATACCATACTGCAGCTTCCTGTAAGTGATTCAAGAATGTTGTGTCAGCAAGTTTGTACACCCTGGACACTTCTGAAGCAGAATGGGAGTGCTTCAGTGACATTGTCTACACAGCTTTGAACACCCAGACTTCTTCAAATACATTGGACATAACACTTTGGAAACATCAAAACTAAAACAACAAAAATGTAGGAGAAACAAAGAAATGAGGAACACTGTCTAGATATTTAACTTGGGTGATGTAAGGCATTTTAGCCCTACCGGTCAGGGAAGGGCCTCATGCAAGTGACGATCATGGCTCCCCATCAGACTGCAGCAGAAAATTTGCAGAATGGTTCTGCAGCTGCTGCTGGGAATGTCAGAGCTCTTCTGAGAGCAGACTCCTCCCTAGTATGTTCTCTGCCACTGTATGATTGGGATTTTCATGAAAAAGATTTTGTTTTCTCATCCTATTCTCCAGATACCACATGACTGTTTTCAAAAAAAGCATCTTAGTTCTCCTGTCTTATCAACTGGAATAGAAAGAAGAAGACATTCAGTTTTGGCAGTTTTCCATACTTGCCATTCCCTCACATGGTAGCAGTCAAATGTGTTGCAGTGGAATAATCTGCATCTATGTATTAACCAGTGGTGCAATTATTCCCTTAAAAGAGCCTGGCACGGGTTGTTTTCAATCCACAAACATCCTTTTTAAGTACCTTAATCTAGGTAGAATTACAGTTTAAATATCTTCTACCAATATTGATAGCATCGCCTGTAACTGACAATCCTCCCTATCTCTAAATCTCTGTAGACATCACATTATAATGCTTCATTCTTGCCAACGTTTGCTCTTGCTACATTTTTTCAAGCTAGCAATCATCACACTCTGTTGGGATAAGAACCAAGGATATTTGATTTATTCAATAATTCATAAAGAAAAAAGTTCTAATCCAAAGCAAACTTTAGGTTTTCTATATTTACCCCTTAATCTCTCACTTACACTGGCAGGAAATAGGTATATTTATGCCGTCAGAAAACAGCAATGTCAAAGCAGAGCTCAGATGATACAGTTGGTGTCTTTACAATTGCTTTTATACTGCTGTTTTAAAAGTTGGCTGATCCATTGTTTGTATCATTGCTTTGATGCAGTGAATGATCAAGACCTTGCTGTTACAGCCAAGGAATACACCCCACAGAAGCACACTGTCATATTAGAACTGTGTCAATTTGCCCCCTTCCAGGGAGATGACCAAACAGATTAAACTCTTCCATGGTATTTTACGATGGGCAAGTTATAAAGACCAAACCATTTTTGTTGTGCACTGCAGCTCGTTAGGCACTTCAGAGATCTAAAAATATTTTTTTTACAGCAGCTGTTATATTTTACATATTTTTTAAAAGAATTGTGTGTGTAAGTAACATAGTCAAATGAAAAACATATGTCCACAGTTAATAGTATACAAAAAGAGCACTATGTATATCACTGAGAAATGAATAACATAAGCTTTGGTTATTGGCTTAAATGAATACTTTACAATCATTTTCCCCCATAAAAGGTGTGAACTCTGAGGGAGGGGGGGAGTACTGCTGGGAATGGTGCCCTCTCTCATCTTAAAATGTGTGAGAATCCAAACAGATTATTTATATGCAGCTTCTTGTATTGATTACATTATGCTACATACTGTGCAATTCAATAGGACTCCTAAAAATATATTTTATGTGAGCTTATGGTTTGTAATGGCAGAATAGCCAAAGGTTCAGCTCTCACCATAATCTGAAGGCTCAGGATTTATACTCTAATTCTTGACAGCTCAAAAGGAAGGGTTTGCAGCACACACTAGCACACATGTACATGGGGCTCTGCCCTGAAGTTCCTTTGCAAACCAAGACAAAATACTGCCAAGATTTAAGTTGCTGATATTCCAGATATTCCAACTTCACAAAACAAGAATTTAAATTATGAATAAAATGGGCAAACGGGGATGACTGAGGAAAGGAAAGCATTTTATTCGGGTTTTCTGTGCCATGTTAGGGATTTGCAGAACTAACAGTGGCTTCAGGGATGGCAAACACTGGGTCCATCAGCTGTGTACAAAAGGCCTCTCCACCCTAACTGTTCTGGTGGGGAGGAGGATCTCATTTCTTCAGGGAAAGATGGGAAGAATCACTAGAGGGCTCCCAAACTATTTAAAGGGACATTCTCCTTCCTGTAATGTGCATAGGATAACATGAGTTAAAGAAAAGACTTCAAGGATTCTCTTTTTACTTCTCTCGTTGGCTCAAATATTCTGTCTTTGTGTTCAAATTCACTCTTTCTGGAGGAGAGACTGCAAAAATCACTTTGAGGGTGATATAAAGTAGGAGGGGGGAAGCTTTCAGATAGATTTAACAACTGGAGGATTGGCACTGCTGTCATTGGCTGAGCAGAGAGACAGAAACGAGAAATGTGACAAGGAATCGAAGTTGAAAATGTAGCTGAAGGCTGAATTTATACAGCTTGCAAAGAAAGGACAACATTCTGTGGGATGGGACCACCATAATTTGGTAAACTGTCCTATTTCTAAGCCACTTTCCACCCACTAAATTCAAGCACCTTGGTTTTCTTCTGCAATTTTTGGGGAGTCAAGGCATCTCTAACAAATACACACTTGCTCGTACTTACATGCGTGTGTATAAATACACATATATATACATGTATACAGAGTCATATACAAAAGTGGTCTTTAAGGGAGCCCACTGAGCGATCTTTAAGTATGTCTCCGTATTGTGAAAAGGACAGAAAACTACTGGTTTAAAAAAGAATTACCTAAAATTTTCTCTTCACTAACATGGCCTGTCACCTATTCCCTGCCAAGTCCTTTGGGCAGAAGAGACTTTGCTTCCTAACGAGAAACATCTCTTTTTCTGTGAGTGGAGTTAGCAGCAAGAAAACACAACTAGAATTTCTTCCAATGCTCCAAATAACGAGTGCTTTTCCTTTTTATGTGCCATGTTGAGGTTGCTGCAGTACAGGTTCTTTTGACTTACAAGAATTTTGCCCAAATTGTCAGTTATTTTAAATGAAGGTTGAAAAACCACCTGTTTCTTTGGACCCTGACACCTGCTAAGAGAGAAAAGCAAACAGGTTCCTGGAAAATAAAGAAAAAGAATAAGCTGTCTGTCTCCTGTATGTGAGTTAACTGGGCATGAAGACTTTAATGGTTTTGACACATTCTATTATAATTTTAGGAGATGAGGTGAGGGAATTTAATTTTCGTCTATTATTACATAACTCTTATTGTTCCAGACATACCCATTCTGGAAAGCTAATAGCCCTCTGAGAGTCTCAGCTTTCTGTGGCCGTGGTCTCTTCACAGGCTTGTTCCTCTAGGCTAGAGTTTAGTGAAATTATTCCTTATCAGCAGTTCAGTTTTGCTTGACTTTTTTAACACCCCAAATTGATTTCTAACTTGTAGGCTTTGCCATCAATATTTAAACAATTCCTTATAAGAAGTTCTGAGTGGGGAAGGGAAGTCTGAAGCTATCAGACTTCTGTTGCAGTGGAAAAACAATATCATGATAAGCAGATATCAGAGATTAATGAGCAATTTACAAATCTAGAAATGAGATCTGAAAGCAGCAATTTTTTGTTTGATTCTGAGGTTGTTCCTTGCGCCTTTCTGCTTTTGGACATCCCTTGGGCTCCAGCAGTATTTTTCTAAGTAATCATTTAAGAGGAATAAAACATCAGCACATATCAAGTAAGTTCAACGGTAATGAAGTGGTGCTGTAATGCATGGTATGTGGTAAATGATTCAGGAATGGAACAGTTAACACTATCAGTATTAAAGTAGTCATAATTATATTTTGCATTTAATGCTGAGGAAGAATTCACATCTGTCTTTGGTACCACTGTTTCAGGCTATCTAAATGCATACTACCTGAGATAACTGCATTCTAATTTTCTTTTACATTTCCTTGAAACTGTACAACATCCTGCATTCATTTTTATCAGTTTGACAACAGTAATTTCACTTTCTTTTTTTCAAGTTCTGCTGTCAGTATGTCCATTCTACTAAAGACAGGATGACTGACTTGAAGTATAGGGGACGTAGACTGTTGCCTACCACAAAGAGAGGATAAGGGGGACAGGAAAATGCTTTAAAAATTGTTATTTGCTATCAGGAATTGTTTATTTTTACAACTAGTATGTTAGTGAGAGTCATGTTTCTGCTTTTCTTAGTATTCTACTGGAGGGTGAAGAAGTCAACAGAGGTAAATAAAATATTCATCCAGTGCAGATAAAAACACAGAACTGTTTGTGTACACATCATGCCGTCTGCATCACTAGGCACTCTTCAAATGTAGCCTCCCGTCCCGTACACTGCTTATTTCCATGCTGCAGCATCTATTTTGATTATAAACTGCAAGTATCTTGGGGCATAGTTTTTTGTCCTTTATACATTTATGAAGGACACTGGTGATCTTGATAATAATGCTGTGTATTTAATGCTAAGTATTTAGCTGCTTAATTCTCTTGATTTATAGCCTGTGTTTGTTCTGTGCATTCTTTAAATGCATCTATATCCAAGACTTTTGGGACTGACCAGAAATAATTCTGTATTAGCTTGAAAATACTAATTCAGAATATTACATTCTTACTCAGTAGTTCTTCTAGTTGTTACATCTTTGTGTCAGTTGTCACTCGAGGTATTTGTCATCCAGCTACAGTGTATCTCTATAACCTTTTGGTGATTTCAAGAGCAGTTTCATTGCCACTGAAAAGGAAATTATTGACAATTCCTAACCTGTTATAGTTCCTGCTCCACCTGCCATTTTCTAATTCCCTAGACTATTGTGAACTTAAAGAAGACTGCTTTTTAAAAATCTTTTACCATCTGCTGTATACTGCTTAATGCTTGATATCCTGTTAGGGCTTCTTGAACCAATTTTTGCAGTCTAGTTCTATTTGCATTTTCCAAGCTGAGCCAAGAGACAATTAAACAGCAGACAATTTGTTGAGTCTCAGTCCTTCCCTACTGAGCTAGGAATGTTACGCCTGAGTATTCCAGGTAACCAGGGAGGCTTTCCTTCTTTCTAGTCATTGTCTGCCATTGTTCAGGTCATTGCTGCATGATTCTGACATTTTGAAAAACTATATTTGTGCCATAATTAAAACTCCATTTCATAGTATTCCTTCCTTTTTCTGTAAAGCCATGCCACTGTTCTCTGAGACAATGTGCTACTATTTGCCTTAATTTTCTAACTACAAGAACTCTTTCCCTATAGTGCCAAACTTATTTTCCATTGGACTTTGAATCTCAGACTAGCCATACGCAATATCACTGTATGAAGTTAAATAGTTGTTCCTACCACCCCAAATTCATCCAAGCAATAGTAGAATATATGTCTTACTGCACTATCTTTCATTCCAAAGTGTCCTGCTGGATATACATCACAACAGTCAAGACACCATAGGGATCTGATTTACAAGTGGGGATGGTTTAAGTCGAGGCAGTTTCAGTGTTTCGCACCCCTCTTTTTCTTGCTTCTTTTAGAGATTCCTGCTCTGACTACAGAGCTGGCTCTGCTTCTCGCAAAGCAGTAGTTGAACTGCTAAAGTTTATTACACAAATGCCAAGCTCTTATTTGCAATTCTGTAGCTGTTACATCAGAGTCTGAACTGTTCCCGCAGTGTGGGTAGGGAACTACTGCAGCCATTCCAATATAAGATATCCCATCCTTGATCATGACTCAGTCCAAGCCTTTTCTGGTGAAGAAGAGTGTCAGCTAACACATTTCAACCAGCAAGAGAGCATAAATTTTCTTGAGGAAAGGCCACATAGATGAAGCAGAATTTGGTTTTTTATAGTACCTCATAAAGGATCACTGCTGAGTATACCGCATGGAATCTTTTGGCTTGGAAATTTGAAAACTGACTTGATTATACTAGGATTTGATTACTCAGTGCCACAAAACTTAAAAGACTCTGAGGCATATATAAATTAACAGGACATTGTTCAGTTGAATATCAAGATACAATCTTCCATATTTTCTAATATTGACCTGTGGGTTTTCTACATGTAGATTGTCTATTTTACTTGAGTTCTGTTTGAGGGCAGTAGAAATAGACCATTACCTTAATTCTTCATCATCTGAGACTGACTCTCCAGCACCTTTACAGGAGCAGAACTACATACAAGTAAATACGCCTTCTGGTATGATGCTTTCATTTCTCACCATCCCAAATTGATGAACAATCACTATTAGGTCAGGAACTAGTTTTCTTTCAGTGAACCCACAGACCTTTGGATATACTGATGTATGCATATTGTATGTGCTCTACATTTTAGCACAAAGATCAGTCTAGTCTATAAACATAAACACCTATATAACATCTAAAAACAGGAGAAAGCAACCAAGAAAGGAAAAAAGCCCAAACAAACCAATTGACTAAACAAACAAAACAACAACAACAACAACAAAGGGAAATAAAAACCAAAGTAAATAAATGTACCACGGCAAATAACAAACTTGCCATGGCAAACCAGCAAACATAAAAATAGAGTGTCTGTTCAGGGAATGCTGTCAGGCTTGGAACTGGGAATATGAAAACTGTACCTTGTTTGTTCTGCCTAAATTCAAGGAAGATCTTTATGTAATAATTGTAAATCAATGGGATTTAAAAACAAAATACAAAACATGATTCATATGGTAAGCTTCACATCTAATAGATAGATGCCAATGAGACCCAGAACACTGGCTAGTCATTTTGGTTATAAGTGTATTAGTTGAGAGCTGTATAAATAATGGAATTTACAGATTGACACATAAATCACATAACAAGAGACATAATTAATCTTGTGTTGTCCTAAACAATTTCAATTGTCCTAAACCAAAATATTTTGCTCCCTTTCAGGATTCTTCTATTTTAATTTTTTTTAAATTAAAACTACACCAATTTTTAAGGGAAAACACTAAGATTAAAAATCCATTTTAAAAATTTTGAATATATTAAAAACTCCACTCAGTTTTCTCCCTTTCTTTTGCCTTTTCTCCAACTGATTTTTTTTTAAATAAAATTGCTTATTCAATTTAACTTACATTTATGAACAATCCTGTCATCCCCAAAATCATCTCAATGAGCTGCATTCAGCCAGTTTCTCACCTGCTCTGAGCTGGGTTAGATTAAAATGCTGGAAGTCAGCTATAAATCTCAACCATCGCACAATGATGGAAATGTTTTTGGCAAGTGGTGATAGTGTAGACATCGCCAATAAGTGCTTCAAACTGGACGCTTTGTCTCTTAAACCCCCATTAACACTCATCAGTATTTGATATTTATTTAGCAGCATTTCTTTCTTTCCAAAGTACCCGATCCAAAGCAAAAGGAATCTTTGCTTGACTTCTGTCTTATCAGGCCCCAACCTCCTGCTTCCTTTTGGAAAAATAGAAAGGCAGTACGAAAACAGTGTAAACTTTCTATTTTTTTTCCCGAGCCTTATCTTTGTTCTGTTGTGTTTTTTGGTTTTTTTTTTTTAATGAAGCTAAATAATTTCTTCTCAAAGTCTGCCTTGTTCCTCTTCCATATGTTCCCTGCCTACGTAAATACCTTTAGCCTCTTTATTAATTCTTTGACAAATGTGTTTAGACCTCCTTCTCACTGTTCCTTTTTTTCTAGCAGGTTTTAATCTAATCTAATGGTGCTTAGTAGCCGGTTCAGGTCCAGCAGAAGTTTGTGCCACTGTCCTGGCATTAGTGGAGCAATATAGCTTATTCTGGGTCTTGGTTTGACCCTCCCTTTCTCTACAGTTAACACTTTCTTTCTGCAGCTCTCCTCCCACTAAGGCTTGAATAATAAAACATGCTGCAAAGCAGTGGTGTTCCTGAGAGTTAGCATTTGGGGTAGCAGATGGGGTGATAAAGAAACTGTTTGTGGGGGCGGGGTATGGCCCCTATTACTCCACACCCACTACATGTATTTTTAGCCATTAAATATAATGTGGAAATGTAATGCATTTCAGAACTGTATTTTATCAATATATTATCCCCTTAAGTACAGTACTTTATAAATATTGATAAACTTGATTATAAACAAACTCATTGCTAATTCCTGGAGAACAGTCATCATGATGTGGCAGTGTTTACTGAAGTGGCGATTGGCATGAAGCTGTGATGCAAAGGATATATTTCCCTGGGTTAACAATTTGCTAGAGGACGTATCTGTGTGCATGTATTCAGTTCAGTGGGTCTGCACAAGTATAGGCAAAAATACTATTTGACAAACAAATGCTAATGTTTACATAATATCCCATGTAAGAGGCATGGTAGAATTTCTTCTGATTCTCAGTATCTGTAAATATATCAAGTGCTAGTTATGAGGCGTATATGATAAAAAATAAACTGCCTGTACCTCTAAAAATATTCTTAGAGAAAAAGTGCAATCCCTGTTTCTATAATTTTTCTTCATATTAGATCTAATTTGGAATTAATGTAAATTACAATACATATTAAGTAGAAAGTGGATGCAACACACTACTGTTACGATTGGTATTGCCTTACAGTTAGTTTTAGCACTTCACAGTGATAATGCGAGGTGAACAAAAAGCAGCCCTCAAAGTGATTCCTCACCCCACAGTGAATCACCCTGAGCAGAGCTTTCCCACCAAGCAAAATACAGGTCAGCATGGGAAAACACAGAACATAACCTCATAGAAACAGTACTCTGAATAAGATAAAATGCTAGCCACAGGAAAAATCAGAATGCTGTAACAGTTCTCATTTTTACATTTGTTCCATTAAAAAGAATCACAGTAAGTTCCTTCCTTTTTGCTTCTATATTTCAGAAATTCATGTCCTTGTATTTTTTTATTTCTAATAAGTTTTCTCTATCGCAATTTAAACTCAAATATTTTTTATTACCAAGAGAAAGGGAAGCTTGTAAAAAAACCAAACCCAAACATTCTATTCCTTCTTTATTTCTACGTACACTTTAATTTCTTCTTCAGCTAAGGCAGATTATTTTCCTGAGAAGAAAACTGCTTGGAACTTATGCAAATTATCAGTAAGCAGCTTACATTTTTTTCCCTCCTCTGTTTTGCTTTAAATTATATTTCATATTAAAAGTAATATGATATATTTGTATATTTTACTTTACATCAAGTGGAGACCTTTTATTTAGAGACTAGCAAACTACTGAGATTACTTTTCTGAAAATTTAAAATATGTATGTGTCAAAGTATTACAGCCTGGTGATTATCAATAAAACAGGTTGCGGGCTCCTATGTTCTGTGTCTTTGTGTTTCCATTCACTGTAAGGACACAGGAGATGCCGATCTTCAGACATGAGCTATGAAAATAGTTAATGTATTTATGTAGCAACATTTTTCATACAGTAAGGGGTTACTTGATGCATGTTTTCACACATCCTCTGATTTTAAGGAGAAAAAAAAGGAAATAGAAAAGAAGAAGAGCTTTGCTACTTAGTACAATTACGATCATCCTATTGTTATCTTTAGAGATGGACGAAAAGGACCCTTCTGCACACACAAAAAAATGAAGAAAACTGATTTGTTTTGACAGGCTATTATACTACAAAAATATTTTTGAATGTAAGCTGCAGCAAAGTTCAGTCTTAGAAAATGAAAACCCGGTACACTATTTTCACTAATGTTATAGGAAAGTGTGGAGAAGTGAATGTAAAAGATCCTTTTTGGGTTTTGCTAAATAGGCAAGTAGCAGGATAGCCTAACAACTTACTATTGAAAGAATTTTCTTAAATGTCATAATTTTCACAAAATTACAATATTTCTTGCATACACTGTGAAGTGACCACCCTTTATTTTGCAATCAGAGAGCAGAGCTGGCAGAACTGAAGTGGTTTGGCAGCTGCAGAGATGAAACTGAACTGAACAAACAGTTTCTTAAGTGATGCTTGGATAGAAGAATTTGGAAACAGTTCAGCTTTAAAAAAAAAATCATTTAAATGTGTGAATCCTGCTTGTTACATTCTTGGGAGTAATTTCTATATATATGGCACAGTAGTTATTATACCGCTAAGGAAAGAAAAGTATAAAAGTATTAGAATAAATTCCTGTTGCAGAAAAAGTACAGCTCTATTTACAGAGATAACTATAGTTAACACATACAGGCAACAATATCTAATTTTGGCAGTACTTTTACATACCAAGTTACCAAGAACAATCACTTATTTCTTTTATTCTGACCCAGAGCACAGTTGTGCATAATAAAGAAATCTCTTTCTGTGCTGGCTAGATTGGAGCTTCTGAACATCCATATTCCACAAAAATGGCTCGGAGGGCATGTTGAGAAATACTCTGTGAGTTTTACATTAGCTATCCATCAAGGGCTACAAGCGACAGCCTCATCAACCACTTTGCAGAGCAACCTCCGGAATAGCAGAGAGCTCAATATAAAGAAACTTCATATTACTTTCTGTATTAGGAAATATCCAGTGTAGTTTTCAGCAAAGTCAGTATTTCATTGGGTCAAATGTCTCTACAGTTTCATAGCTTGCATGCTTCATTTTGATCAACTTCAGTTCTTCAAAGTGTGCGCATTCTGAGCTTCTCCGATCTCAAAGGGACAGGCATAATTTATTGCTTAAATTTTCTGTTCTCTTGTGAGTCCAGAAAGAAGAAAATGAATATACTTGCAAAGAATATCTTTTTCTCAACAACAGCTTCCCATTCAGCATGAGGTCTTCAAAGCAAATGAAGATTTTGGGTTTGCTGGCATTTTGTCACCCTAACCAAGGCAGCCAACTGGCTCTAGTTTTAACACATAGAAGCTTCTGTTAATTT